>CM002480.1:8289980-8310151 GCA_000325765.3 Leersia perrieri
GACGACGTTGACGGCGGCGGCGGCGGCGGATGACATGGAGGAGGGCTTGAGGAGGATGGGGCGGGGCAGGTGGGTGACGCCGGCGTCGTCGTCGTCGTCGTCCATGCTGTCGGAGTAGGAGACGCACTCGATGCTCGCCATGTCCATCCTCCTCAACCTCACCTCACCAGATCGAACCGAAGCGCGCCCCGCCTCAGCTCGATCAACCAACCTCTCCGCCGCCCTCGAATCGGAGGAGGAGGCGATCGATCCGCGATCCGATTGCGGTTGGAGAGGTGGGGAGGGATCGAGGAGCGCGTGGCGTAAATGCGTAATCCAATGGGGGATTTCGGAATTTCGGAGAGGGGAGAAGGGGAGAGGGGGAGAATGGTTGGGATGGGAGTACTACTAGTACTTTTTGTGTTTGGGTTGCGGTGTGGTGTTGGGTTTGGGTTTGGGTTTGGGTTTGGTTTGGTGGTGGGGGCGCTTGATTGCGGTGTTATGGGACGAGATGGTAGATTGGTGGTGGTGGTGAGGGAGGGGATTGGTCGTTGGGTGGCTTTTCTCGTGCATCTCCTTTTGGAGATTCGGGTTTTTATAACCAAACCAAGCCAGCAAACGTGATGATGGATGCGACTATGCGAGGGGGAGGTGGTGCATGTAGTAGTAGTATGTTCAAATTTTAAACGAGGGAGGAGAGGGGAGCGGAGGAGCAGTGGCGTGGCAGTTGCTGCTGTTGTGGCAGAAATAGCAAATGCGTTGCTACTGCTACATGTGGCATCATTCATTCAAAGCCGACGGAGCTCAGCTGACTGGTCAGTCAGTCAGTCGGTAGCATTCGCGTACAGCTTTCACAGCCTTGGCTTTCTCCAAGGAATGCATACTGTGTATTGTACTCCTACCGTACTCAGCGCCGAGGATGTCAGGATTCTAAATTTTGAGTGACCGTAAGGAATATTATGGACTTGTTTAGTTTGGGAAAATTTTTGGATTGGATTTTACATCGGATATTTGATGGATGTTGGAACTCAAAAGGCTATTTCGGAGACTAATTAAAAAAATAATTATGTAGAGTGCTAAGAAACCGCGAAATGAATTTATTAAACCTAATTAATCTGTCATTAACACATATAGATAACTGTAGCACTTATGGCTAATTATGGATCAATTAGACTCAAAAGATTTGTCTCGCGATTTCCATGAAAAATATGCAGTTAGTTTTTTTATCTATATTTAATGCTCTATGTATGTGTCTAAAGATTCGTGATGATATTTTTAGGAAACTCTTTTGGAACAAGCCCTATATTGTACTACTACAGTGCTCGTTCCGATGATGTTCGAATTCTAAATTTGGAGTGACGTCACATTTATAAATGTTAATTAGGAGTTTTAAATATAGACTAATTATAAAATTAATTACATAAACGAAGGTTAATTCGCAAGACAAATCTATTAAACCTCATTAGTTCATTATTAGCATATATTTACTGTAGCATCACTTTCACTAATTGTGAACTTATTAAGCTTAATAGATTTATCTCGTGAATTAACCTTTATTTATATAATTAGTTTTGTAATTAGTTTATATTTAATACTTCTTCTACTTGATATCTAAACATCCAATGGAAAGGTGACTAAAGTTTAATCCCTATTATCCAAACACCAGTGAAGGTAGTGACCGTATGTGTGTACTCAAGTGAAGGTGTCCCATCTGTGAGCGTGGCCACACGTCCACCAGAAATGAACAAGGAAGGCGTCGGCTAAACATAAAAGCGAATACTGATCAGGTAATTGACGGCTGACAGGTGACCATCAGGTAATTGACGGCTGACAGGTGACCAACAAATTGGTGTATTGTGGTCGATTCCAGACCAGGAATCTACTGGTTTTTATTTATACTTCCAAAATACTTGTCGTTTTGAATTTTTGTTGCGACCATTCGTTTTATTTAAAAAATTAAAGAATTATTATTTATTTTGTTTATGATTTGTTTTGTTACCAAAAGTACTTTAGGTGTGACTAATTATTTTTTACATTTGCAATAATTTTTTGAATAAGACGAATGGTCAAACGCTAAAAACCAAAATCCTAAAACAAGAAGTATTTTGGAACAGAGGAAATACCTTTCAAATGACCAGATCACCCGGCCTTTTTGTTTCGATGAAATTATTGCACGCACGCTTGTTTGCTTAACGCCTACTACCTGCTAAAGTTGCCGTAACAATAGCAGCTGCACTCGATCGGAGTCAACAATATATTGCACTCTACTGATGCTTCTCTCATCTTAATGCATTGCTGGACAAGGTACTTGGAAATGAACAGGACACGTACAACTTCATCATGGCCATGAGAATCTATTCCCCTTTACTTTTTTAAAAAAATAGAAAAGGAGGGTCTTGATCGCCAAGAGAAATTACACCCCCAACATGGACCTTATACATGATGAATGTATGCGGAGGATGACTTTACATTTGAATTGGCTACAATTACATGGCCAATAACAAGTTATGTACATAATTACTCTTGTCAGGAAACCTACATGCTAGCCACTCTGGAAGGGGCTTCTGTATCAATGTCAGGTTCTCCATCCAACTTCTCTGACTGTTGTCGCTGAAATATAAGAGTATCATTTAGGAGCATACAAACAATTGAAAATGGAGAGATCAACCAGAAACGCACAGGCCGCTCTTAGTAAAATCATACTAAGTGATGCAACCGTTAACTAATTCTCAAAAAAAGTATGTATCAATCATCATTTCGCCATGTCTCATTGTATAACAGTAAAATCAGAAGTGATGAAGACTAATAAACCGGATGCATTGAGTTACTTAATTTTGTCACCACCAGTGTAAGGCTCCACAGAAATGTAATGATTAATTCATTTTTAACTCCTTTTACATGTTTGTATAAATATTTCTACCCTAACTAGGAGTCATATTCAACTATCCTCGTGTAATCAGGAGAATTCACAAATAAACAGGCCAATAGAAATGGCTGATTTAGCATGCCTCTAACGTCTGCAACCATTTTCTACCATTGAAATATAGCAGGGCATAGCATGAAATGCTGCATCCCAGAAGGGCTTTGAAATAATAGTGCTAATCAGTCAGGTCGTTGCACAAAAGAAGGGCTTTGAATTTGGACCAAAGCCATTTTGCAGTAGAAGTGTGTATATAAAATAACAATAAAGATGCTCACCGTCAATTCTTTATTATGTTCATCCAGGAAAAGGTCCAAAGCTCCTTCTCCACAAAGAATCTTGGCTCCCAAACCATGCTGACTTGTAGATCCAACAGAATCTTCGTCAACAACAACTGCATCTATTTTGTCTTTTCCAGTTCGTGTTTCTGGAATCTACACAAAATTTTGTTCATTACGATGACTGAAGTAACGATAGGACTTGAACGCATTAAAACTACAGATAGAATCATCTATTCAGATAATGTAATGTCACAAACTGACAACCCAAATTATAACTCGATACAAACTATCTACTGCAATCGATTCCCTATGTACTAGTAAAATATGTGCCATCTAAACTTGAAGGTTTACCATTCAGTAGATTTAACTTACAGAAACACAGAGAACGACAAGGCAAGAATTTTAGCTCATAGAAGAATATTTTGATTCTCAAAATAATATAGCAATATGACTACATTTCCCGTAATAATTTCATGGCTGGATATCTGGGGCTTAGGTTTTGGTTCCTTCATGGGGCTATGGCCCCTGTCATGATTTCATTAGTTTGACTCATTAACCATGCTTATAATTTGACTTGAACCAAAAACAAATGCCCAGCTCACGATCAGGGTTTCTTTTTCTTTTTGCAGATTTATTGGAGTGACCCTGGCACCCTGCAAATCTAGAACTCTAGAACTACATAATATGAAAACTCAGTATTCCAGGACAATGATGTTCCAAATTGAGATGTCCTGAAATGTTATAACACTCCAATTCACAGTTTTCAGCACAGCAGGAAGACAAGAGCATATACCTCGTACATTGCTTCAGTCAATGTACTTTCTAATATGGACCTCAAACCTCGAGCTCCAGTGTTCTTTGCTATTGCTCTTTTGGCAATAAGCCGCAAGGCCTTCTCAGTAAAATGCAACTTGACCTACAACACAATGATGTGACATGAAAAACATATATTAGGATGTGATACTTCACTATCTTATGACTACAAATAATTTCCCAAAATGTATAAGAACAGAGTACTTGCTTACATCATTCATTTCAAACAACTTTGTGTACTGCCTGCCTAGGGCATTCTTTGGTTTTGTAAGAACCTGCAGTGAACAAAAAAGTTATTTAAGATCAATTTATCTATCTTAGGAACTAGAATGCTTAATATAACACTTGGGTGTTGCTAAATTTTATTATATATCACATTTCACCCAGACAGATAAAGCTTAATGGAATATAGGGGGGAAATTCAAAATAAACCTGAATAACAATGCACAAAGGTTTTGTGGTCATAAGACAAACATATAGTAACAACTAGTCAGTAAATGAAGTATGCCCTGCCAACTGAAAAATATGACAGCATGCAAGCAAGTTTCTGTTTGTGGCAGATAATGCCATGATGACACATCTTACCTTAATCTTATGAAGCCAACAAAAAAAGAAAAATGCTATATGTACTAAATTTTTCTTGCTAACTTCGTACTAACACTGATGTGTCATGTTGTGAGTAGATCTACATTTTCTGTAACTTCCATGTGTTAGATCAAACGGTTGGGAGTTTTGTTAGTACTAGTCAAATATTTTAGTACGCGTAGCAGTGCTTATAAAAAATGCATGAACCGATTTAAACATACTGCTAAAACTTCTTGGACAAATAAATGCTTAAGAGGTACACCTGAACCTTGAAGAAAACTAGGACAGCTGATAAAAATAAGTCTGTGATTGGAATAAAAATAAATTGAAGCAACATGTGCCCTTTGACAGAAGGAACAATTAAAGAAGCAATTACATGCACGCAATGCAAGTTACCTCAACAAGTTGGTCTTCACTAAGGGAAGATAGACTAACAAGAATGGGAAATCTACCAACAAATTCTGGGATTAATCCATATGCAATGAGATCACCGCTCTCAACCTGCATACATTTTGACCAAGTAAGAACCTATATTTCAAAGGATTTTCGATGCAAGCATCACAAAAACAACTACTTAATCACTCACTGATTCAAGTAACGAAGATGTGATCTCAGCATTTATAACACTCCCGGTCCGCATATTTGAACGAATTGGCGCTCGGAAACCAATGGAAGAATCATGTCTCCTATCAAAGATTCAGGTAAAACATAAAGTAAGAAAACTTGAAAGCCTTTACAAGTAAAGCAAAGTTAATGCAGGATATCTCAAACCTTTCAGAAATAGTCTTCTCCAAATCAATAAAAGCACCACCACAAATGAAGAGAATGTTCTTCGTATCTATCTGCAATGCAATGCAATACACAGAATCATATCAAATATCTGAATAATTGAACAAGAGGAGAAGAGGTATGAGTTCTGCGAAATCCAACTGGTTGACAGTATGTTAGGTGTGTGAGAATATCGGTCAAGTGGTTAACATGACACAGTTAAAAGGGGCAATGAGTATTTTCGTTACTCCCTCTATTACACATTAAAAATGCTGCTCCAAAAGATAATGTTCATGTAAAGTGAATAAAACAATTAAAAGCAAGGCATCCTTTGTTTTAGATTCCAGAGCAAGTACACAAGACTACTAAACACGATGGTCTAGTTCTAGACAACAAATTATTCAGCTCAGAGAGTCCTACAGTCCTACTACATGCATCGAATAAAACACAGCTGCTCTGGTTATAGAAAAATACAAACAGAAAGCAAAATGACAAAATTGGCTTATGAGGAGGTACCTGGATATTGTCACCCCTTGGGTGCCTTCTAGCCCCTTTCTCAGGAACACTAACGACCTATCTTGACAGCATAAAAACAATTGTAAGAAGACCAGTAGTTATAAACCTTGTCATGCATCATTACTTTCAAAAATACTGAAGAAATCAAGGGTACTATAGCATGAAACAACTATCATGATAGACACCTAAATGTCTCGAGGAGATTTATCTATGCATATCAACACGAATTGTAGGAAGAGAAGCATAATGAACTTACAAAAAAGTTAAAAGAGGGAATGAAGAACAGGTTATTCGCCAATAAGTATGATGATATTCGTGGATTAACCCATGTTGAACAATGAATTTGTATGGTCAACATTTACATAAAACTAGCAGAACAACCTAGCCACTGTAACCATGAAAATTTTAAAAAGGTAGAGCATCAAAACCCCTTAACAAATATCGATACAGGCATTTGCAATAGATTTTGTAAGATCAAAGGCAAATAAGTTATTGGTTCAGTGGCCAACTTAATGTATTTTGCAGGTTGCAAACATGCATACATGCTGGAAAGTAAAAAGATACTAGGGTATCAACAAAATATGCAGATAGTTCAGGATAACAAAAGATTATGAAGCCACCAACAAATTTTAGCAGCTGAATGGAGCATAACTAAAAAGTTGCCTGCACCAACTCATGTAGTGCTACCAAAGCCTAGCATCAAACAGCTTTCCACAAGGGTTGTGTAAAAATATGTCATTCATATTCTAAGACAGCAATACATCTGAAATAAGAATTGGCATCAGCAAGCTATTAAACATCCTAACTTGAATGTTCCTTGAGTAAAAATTGGCACGTAACAAACAACAAAGAATGACAAGCTCACCGTTCCCTCAAGCATTTTTAGCAGTGCTTGTTGAACACCTTCACCTGAAACATCTCTACTAAGGTTGATGCTCTCAGCCTACAAGACATTGCAACTTCAAAATCCAAACAATAAACATATGATGAATACAGACCATAGCTCTAATGTCAGTACCTTTTTTGTTATTTTATCAACTTCATCAATATAGACAATCCCTTGCTGAGCAGCAGCCACATCAAAATCAGCAGCCTGAGTGGGTTCAAAAAGATACAAGAAAAATGCTATCAATGACGAGGGTATCAACACAACTGGCAGAAGGAAATTTCAAACTCATTGTCCTAGTTTGTAAAGTTTCAAATTCATTTCAAACTTATTAGCTCTTGAAATTTCAAACTCATTGTCCTAGATAAGAATCATCTACGCCTATTAAAGAAGTTCAACATAAAAGCCCAAATAGATAGTAGTGAGATGCTTGGATATCTTTAGGGAAAAATAGGTTCACTCAAGTCACAAAGCCGAAATGAATTTGAGTAATAAATCGACGCTGTAGGATGTCCTACAGTAATTTTCCTACAAAAAAGAATCGAATGGTAAACCCAGATCTCCTTAAGATAATTATATAAAGGATTTTTTTAAGTGCTCGACTTAAGGCCGCAATCTTGATAGCTACAGTTGTGATCATTCATGCAGGTATGCCAAGTTTAGGAGCATGTGGAACAATAGCCGGCATTAACATTGAAACAAATCTTTGCATGGAGAGCTAAAAGGTTATAAATATCAGAGTAACTCATGTTCTATGGAATTGAAAAAAAAAACATAGGCCTTGTTTAGTTGCATCCAAATTTGGAAGTTTGGGTGTAAAATGGAATGATGTGATTGAAAGGTTGTGTGTGTATGATAGGTTGATGTGATAGAAAAGTTAGAAGTTTGAAAAAATAGTTGGGAACTAAACACACCCATAATAAGAAATTTCAGGCAACAGTGTGCTACGAACTATCATAACTGCTAAGTGCCAACATTGAAATTAGCCAATTTTCTTACAATTTTCAGTATTTTCCATGGTCAAGGGAACCTTGTTTAACTGATTTTACCATTTTTTGTAGGGATAAGTCCATATTACAACCCTCAACTATTACGTTGGTCTAAAAAAGACACCTCAACTACGAAACCGGATATTTTACACCCCTCAACTATCAAAATCGGACAAAATACCCCCCTAAGAGCAATACAACCTGGTTTCATTGGTGGTTTTGATTACTTTAAAATCTAAATCGTATACATTTTTTACTTATGTGATACCTAATTAGCAAGAGATGAAAAAATAGTTTGATGCAACTAAAAACATATAATAGAATATATTAAACTAATGAAAACCACCATCAAAACCGGGTTGTATTGCCCTTAGGGGGATATTTTGTCCGGTTTTGTAGTTGAGGGGTGTAAAATGTCTGGTTTCGTTGTTGAGGGGTCTTTTTTAAACCAACCTAATAATTGAGGGTTGTAATATGGACTTATCCCTTTTTTGTACCACAAGAGTTCATGACTAGGGGGTAAATTTGAATGATTGAATATAAGTTACCTACACTTTGAAATAACATATTTTTATAGTTGCTTTCAGGATGTTTTAAGCTTTGTTTTAACTCTTCACATATTCAGATGCCCAGCTAGAGAGAGAGAGAGAGATTTATATGTCTAACTAACATTTCTGCTAAGGTAGAGGAAAAATCTAAGGTTTTCCACGCAACTATCGCAAAACATAGTAACATAGTAAGTACTCCCTCCGTATTTTAATATATGACGTTTTTAACACTAAAATTAGTGTTAAAAACGTCATATATTAATGACCGGAGGGAGTAATAAGTTAAGATCACATAAGCCACGATGCCAGTACAGAAATTAATCATACCGCTAGGAGCTTATACAAGATAGATTCAACATCCTCACCAACATATCCAGCCTACAAGATGGAGAAATATAGTTAAAAGAAAACGTGAACTCCAGAGGACGGGTCTGAGCATTTATCAAAACAAGCTTCTCCGCAACGCTCTCAAACAAAACAGTTCAATTTTTCACTGACTATGATCATATCACGAGAAATATGCACCTGAGGGCAGCACCCATTACAACTCAAAATACTGGTCGAGCAAAAAGAATCTTTAGAATATATATACATTTATGAGTACAATAAGGATTTTATGCCCAAGAAAGTAATCGGAACCTTCAAAAGAAAACAGTTACACAAAAAAAGTATGAAATACATATCACATATACATGGATCCAACTGGTACAAGTTCACTGAAGAACCCAATTGTTTAAAAAGTCATGATATAACTCTCCCTTGCAGTAAAGTGGAACAGTAACAGAAAGAGTAGTGTGCTATATTTGGACACGAGAAAAATGGAAAGTTAATGAATCGATAGATAAAGATAATTCAGCTTACCTGAGTGAGAGTTGTTGCATCAGCTATAACAAATGGCACATTAACAAATCTTGCAAGTGTTTTTGCCAGCAATGTTTTCCCTGACTTTGGGAAAGGATTTTAGAATCATATAAGAAAAACATTCATGCGACAAGAAATAAATAATACATATTGTTATCTTATAAATGGAATAAAAAAAAATGAGTGGGTGACAAAGAGACAAAGTACATATGTAGAATACTATCGCACAATAACAGTCTCATCTATTAGCTATATACATTAATTTCTATACTATTATCATTATTCATAACCCACATACTCCTACATACTATTCATCACCAAAAAATTTTGATTTAGACATTAACATGTTTATAGAGCAACGCAAGTTCTCCGTTACAATTTTCCACAATGTGTTACAAATATTGCAGCATACAGCACTAATAGACTGAATGATCAGAGCATGTACCCGAGCCTGTCGGGCCCATCACAAGGATGTTGCTTTTCTCAAGCTCCACTCCATCAGTATCACTAGCACAAGAATCGGTTTCACTGCAATCTCCAGCAGACCTACAGTCCACATTTTGAGTCGAAATTACCACCTGGGACTACCCACACAGCAATTCTCCCAAAACTGATATTCACACAACACCTACCTGCTGGAGAGTAAATCGCAATGTATCCTTTTATAGTGATTATAAACAGCTACGGACAGGACCTGCCAAAAACATAGCACACAAGGGTCATTACTATCAGATAAAGTACTGAGTGAGATTATAAGCAGCAATAAAATCCCATTAGGCACAAATCACCACTGCACACTACCCAGCCATATAGCATCAATATTGTTCTGCGGTACCAAGTGAGACTGAATCCCCAATCCATACTGGACAGCTCAACTAATAAGAGTATAAAGCACCAAAAAAAAACATAAATGGTATTCATATAAAGGATCACCTTCTTGGCGCGCTCCTGACCGATGACGAACTTATCGAGCCCACGGCAAATCTCCTTGGGGGTGGGGAACCGTCGCCCCAGGTTGGAACCACCCCATCCCGCACCACCCTCGCTCCCATCAGACCCACCATCCCCACCAACAGTCGCCGCAACCCTAACCACATCGATCCTCCCCAACTCCGCCCCACGCGCGCCGCCGCCGGGGGTCTCCCCGGGCTGCCGCCAGATCTCCGGCGGCTCCCCTCCACCATCCGACCCTCCGCCGGCCACATCCCGCGACGGCGGAGGATGAGGCGCCGCGACGGCGCGCGGCAGCAGCGAGGACTCCGACGACGCCTGCTCCTGCTGCTGCTGGCGGCGGCGGAAGTAGGACCAGGGGCGGCGCAGGCCGGGGGTCTGGCCGTGATCGTCGGCCGCCGTGCAGGCGCGGCCCGCGTGGATGCGGCGCGCCGCGGAGAGCGCGACGGCGGCGGCGGCGGCGCGGGAGCGGACGGCGGCGGCGGACATGGCGTGGGTGGGAGGGGAGGAGTGGGGGTTTCGTGTTGGGAAGAGAAGCCGGGGATGCGTAGGAAAAATATCTGTGGATTTTTGGGGAAGGAGGGAGCAGGTCGCCGTCGCGGACTAGCGAGTGTTTCTTGCTTGTGGGGGCGGGTTGGTTCGGTACGGTGCCTATCCTTTTCCACCGGCCACTTCGGCAGTTCGGCAACGCACGTAGAGTCGGAGTATATTGTCAGTACAACGATGCATATGAACAAGCCTGCCAAATACGATAGTATCACTGTTGACCAAGGTGACACAACCATTACTAGTGTTTAAATTTTGGTATGCAATCATTTCAATTTTAACTAAATTTGAATAAATTTTGACCAACTTTCGAAAAATGACTGAAATATTTGAAATTCCCAAAATATAGGGGAGGGGGCAAAATTTCTAAAATATATGGGAAACGAAATTGCAAATGCTGAAATGGAGTGGATTATTACTCATATTTCCCATTCAACAATGCAGATAAGAATGGGTTACTCACAGTGAAATTCTATGTATTGGAAAGGGTCACTTTCTTTCCCATTCTCATCTGATTTTGGCTCCTCTTAAATAATTGGAATGATCCTGTCAGTTGAAAAAATATTTGAATGAGCATTATCCTGTGCTAAAAATTAATTTAATGTCTTTTAGTCATATTCCTATGATCCTATCTATCTTCGTACTAAATTGGGGCATAATCTTTGGTATAAAGATCATTGAATCTAGCTAGAGCTTTCATTCATAAAGCAACTATGTGTGATTTTTTTTCGAATGTTTCTTTTTCTGACGTGAAAGGTTCCATTTCTACATCACGATGGCCCACGCAAGTTCTTCTCTCCTTTGGCATGGCTGAAGTGTAACCATTGATAGCAAATCAATCTTCTCATATAATCCGGCCTACCTTTCCTCTTTATACTGTAGTACTTGCTTTGTCACAATCCTGCTTTGTTGCATCAAGAATGCTAGCCATCCATTTTGAGGTAAGCAAGCAATTGGTAGAGGATAATATTTGCCTGCCCATTATATTTAGCTTTGGGTCATCCACAAAATACGTAGGGTTTGAAGAAAAAAAGGCAAAATTTACTACAGGACATCGTGACTATGCGGTATTAGCTCTAGGACATTAAAAAATTGAAGTTTTGGGGTAACCCATTCCCAAAACATGGTTATTTGCTGGTGAACACCGTGTCATTTTTTTATTAATTTCTGGTTGGAGAAGAGAGAGAAAAACATGGTTAATGTCCAAAATATCCCCAGGCCCACTTATCAACCCTCCCTCCCTCTTCCCTCTCTGATTCCCTCTTTCTTCTCTCCTTACGTTGGCAACATGGGCGTCAGCAACGGCGTGGTGACGGCAGTAGCAGCGGCGGAGCGACGACGGGAGTGCGTCCATGGCGGTGACGAGACAATGGTGGGAGGGGGTCAGTAGCGGCGGTGGAGTACGGGATCGATGGAGTGATGGTGGCGGCAACGGGCTGACAATAGTGACTGTGATGGTGGCGTGATGGTGGCAGGCTGGCGGCGGCGACAGCATGGCGGCCCCAGCCGGATCTGGCTCCCAACGGGGGTAGGGAGGCCGTGGTGACGAGGCTTGGCATCACGGCAGGGCTCCGACCAGCAGGGACTTGGCCGCCTCGGGCCAGATCTGGCAGTGATCTGGTCGCTGCTGTCACAATCCATCGATCACCAGCGCAAACGGCTCGCCAGCGCCGTCATCCCTTCCCACTGCTGCCACATCTATCATCATCGCTGTTGTTGCCGCCATTGAGCAGGGGAATATGGGGTGAGGGTCAAGGTGGGATGGGGTGGGTCGGGGCGGCGGCAACGGCGGCCGACGGGATGGAGCTCCGTCATGGCTTGGCAAGGCAGCGGCGACGTCCTGCGACCGGCGGCGTGCGACTAGTGGCGTGGTAAGTGGACTGCGAAGACAGGGAGAAGGAGAGAGGGAAGACAGAGTACTGACAAGTGGGTCCATGGGTATTTTTGACATTTCACATGTTTTTCTCTCTCCTCTCCAACCAGAAATTAATAAAAAAATGGCGCGGTGTCCACAGAAAATTAGCATGTTTTGGAAGTGGATTACCCCAAAACTTCACTTTTTTTCATGTCCTATAGCTAATACCGCATAGTCACGATGTCTTTGCCAAAAAATAATGTAGCGAGATGGTAACGCGCAAAGGATCCATTGCTTTTTTGGATATAAGAGTCAGTAAAAGGCTTGCTCGTTAGGGAGAATTAATTATTTCCCACCCTCTTACAAAGCTAGTTCCCAGATAACATTATCTCAGATTTTTATTCTCAAATACCACCCTATCTCATTTGTGAGCCTATTAAGTGTCATCGCTCAAAAAGTGGAATGGAAAAATTATGAGGCATATTTGAAAACGAAATCCAAGATAATGGCATTTGAGAACTGGCTTTTTTAAATAGTGACAAATAGTTGATTATCCCATTCGTTTCAAGGTCATAAAAGGCAAGGAAAGAGCTTTTTTTCTTGACTGTTTGAAACTATTTTAACCAGTAGCATCACATTGTACCCCAACATTCCTCTGTCTCGTTTTCACTCAACTTGAGAATCCTTGTATGCACGCCGAAGAAACAATTAAAATGGAATCATACATATTGTCGGAGTATTAACTTCTCTAGCGGGGATCCATGATTCCGTGTTACCCCTTTTTGAGTTTGGCCGAGTGAGCACGTGAGAAACTGGCATGTCAAGTGGCAACGTGAGAAACCCTAAAAGGGCCAAGGTGAATAAACACAAGAATTTATACATGTTAATTTGGGACGCATGGGGGCGTAATACACTACTCTTGTCCAGATGATCAATCTGAGAGCGAGCAAGTTACAAACAAAAAGTGGGGTGAATTGGTGCCAGCTAGAGTCTAGAAAATCTAAACCCTTGTTTGGTGGCATTGGTCCTTCTTTTATAGTCTAGGGGATATCACAATGGTCACTGTGATCCCACATTGATATTTCTATTTGCTTGTTTACTTACATACATCACAATGGAAAAGTGCACTTTCCCGTCGCCCGGTGGTCCCCTCATCCATTACACATCGGCCAAAGCCGTTGTCATGCTGAGCCATATTGCCAGACATCCCACGTCTGTTACACTTGAAGGAATAATGATGATGTCAAAGCCATCATCTTGTTGTCCACACATGTATTTAATTCCCCACATAGGCTAGCGATGAATTACAATCAACCGTCGTATCTTCATCAATACCATCGTTTCTCAATGTACCACAGCGGGAGTTGACCAAATTAAATGAATTGGTGCATCGAATAGATGATGGGTGCTGAGTTCAATAGGAAAGGCAAGCACAATGCCACAAACCCCCCTCCTCCCCGATCTGGTGGCATGTCTCCGCTAACCTTGCCACTTGACCTCCCTGGCTCCCCGTTCCCAGTGTCAGTTCGAGCTCGCGCACAATTGTCCCGTGACGCATTGGCTACCCCCGAACGTCCCAAGAGGGAGGTGAGTGGGGACTCTGTTTTCCAGATCACCGATACATGCTAAGCGAGATTTTTCCAATCTCTAATTCGGTGCACCACAACTGCAGGTGCACAACGTGGCTACTACAAATCTCAAATCTCATGTGTTATGTGAATTGTGCTATTATTAATGTAGTTGCAATGACTGCAACAAAAATCTGAGCCGAAGAGGGCACATGCTGTTCCTGTTCTCCAAAGAAGTAATCAATTTGGCTTATAAGTTTTACTTGAAGATTTAATACAATAGCTTTTACGTTCAAAAATATATTTTAAAGTAGTGGTTACTGGTAAGAGACGCCACCATGCAATGTGACATTGGCATTCAACCGTTCATAGTAAATATGGTATTCTACTCAAATATTAAGTCAAATATAAGAATTCTTATGATTGAATTTTTTTTATAAATTTCACAAAACTACAGGTATTTTGGATAATCTATCACAAAATTACAGATTTAAGGACTTGTTTCACAAAACTACAGATTTAATGTCCTTGTATATCACAAAACTATTGATTCAAAAATTTGTTTCACATTTAAGAATTTGTTTCACAAAACTACATATCTAGTGTTTTAATTATCACAAAACTACATGTTTAAGAATTTGTTTCACAAAACTACATATTTAAGAATTTATTTCACAAAACTACAGATTTGGTGTTTCAATTATCACAAAACTACAGGTTTTAGCAATACATTATCACAAAACTACAGATTTTAGCAATACATTATTACAAAACTACAGGTTTTTAGTAATGTGTCCTGTAGTTTTGTGATACAAGTCTTTAAATTTATAGTTTTGTGATAGAATGTCCATAATACCTGTAGCTCTGTGAAATTTACTCTTTTTTTTGTCCGCACCCACTCCAATTCGTGTATCATAAACCAATATGACTATTCTAAGCGTATTTTATGGTGCTTTCCCAAATATTGCTAGCATCAATCAACTTGGTAGAACAACCAAAAGGGCAACCTCGATGTATGTTTACCACTTAGTAAGGATGGGACCCACCGAACAAGGTATTAGCTATTTTCTTCTCTACAATGTGCAGATACTACCAAGCTAGACCCCATAGTGAGAATATGATTGGATAGAGAAGAGAGATGGGTTGGGGTAGACTAATTACAAAACCTATTCCATAACCATAGACTAATTCACGAGACAAATCCATTGAGCCTAATTAATCTATGATTAGCCTATATGATGCTACAACAAACATTTGCTAATTATGTATTAATAGGCTTAAAAAATTCATCTCACGAGTTAACTCTCATTTATGCAATTAGTTTTATTATTAGTCTATATTTAATACTCTAATTTAACGTCCAAACATTCGATGTAATATGGAAAATTTAGTACCTATATCCAAACACAACCTAATGATTTTTCATTGCTCCCGTGCTGCAACAACTACTACCTCCTATAACATCCAATCCACTCCCACAATGATAAAGTGGGCTGTAAGGCCACCTCCAACGCAGGCGCTTACAAGGATGCTTATGAAAAAAAAAGGGGTTTTCTTTGCCACGTACGGTGAGCAAGGTGCTTCCGGCAGAGAGTCGCTGCTCCATGCGGCGTCAACTCATGATGATGTGCTAGCGTTTGTAGCCAACAAAATCTCAGCAGTGCTACATGGGAGTTGCAAGCTAGTTTCAATAATTTTAGCGTTTGTTTCACTTTGTTGCATTGGACCATTAGACTCTTTAATTATGGTGCTTAACTTTTAAGCACATATCTAAGTACTCAGCGTTAAAGTTGCCCAAGTACTTTTTATTTGTTACTCCGTTGTAAAATATAATAATAATTATGTCCAAATACATGAGGAGTTAAATTTTTCCTAAGTTGCTATATTCTATAAGGAAGGTACACCTACTTTTCATCCATATTGTGGTTGATCTAACGAGTCCATTAGAAAAATAGAGCACACGCGAAACACTTCTCGAATAATCTGAGTCACGTGAAAGTTTAAAATCCTTCAAAATTCTCCTAAATTCCAAATGGGCCTCAAACAAACCGACCTGGATGGACACGAACACACGATGCTCCATCCTGACCCCACAGGTCAGAGAGTCCCCAACGAACTCGAGCCAGCCACCGCGGCGACCTCGACCTCGCCCGCCGCCGCAATCAAATCGCAACACGGCACCCTTCACTTCCACCTTCCTCTCCACCAATCGCCGGCGATGCCGCGCCCCACCGCCGCCTCGTCCTCCAGCCGCCGTCCGCCGGCGCCGGAAGGGGAGACGCCCTCGAACCACCGCGCGTCCTCCTCCTCCTCGTCGGCGGAGTCCTCCGTCGCGTCCCTCATCGACCGCGCCACCTCCACCACCGACCCCTCCGTCGACCCGTCCCTCCTCCGCGCCATCAAGTCCGCCGCCCGCGCCTCCGACGGCGCCATCCGCGACGCCTTCCGCATCCTCCTCTCCCTCATCTCCAAGCCCCACGCCCACGTGAGTAAGCTCCCCTAATTTGACTGATTCCCGCGGAATTTCCCCCAAATTCGCGCAAACCCTAACACTTTCCCCCAAATTCGCTGTGTCCCAGGTGCGGCTGCTCGCGTTCACCATCACCGACGAGCTCTTCATGCGATCGAAGCTGTTCCGCTCGCTGCTGGCCGACGTGCTGGATGGATTCCTCCCGCTCGTCGTCGGGTTCCGCGGCGCCCACCCGCTCCCGCCGCCGGCCGCCTCCGCGAACCTCCTCCGCAAGGCCGCCGTCCAGGCGCTCGAGCGCTGGCACCATCTGTTCGGTGCGCACTACCGCCAGCTCCGCCTCGCCGTCGAGTACCTCAAGGAGTCGGCTCGTGTCCAGTTCCCTGGCCTCCGTTCCACCGTTGAGGCTCGTGCTGCGAGGGAGGCTCGCACTCAGGAGATCTTGACCGCAAAGGTCGACCGGTTGCGCCAGACCATGGCAGGTATCAAGGCTGAAATTCGGTCAACGATTGATGAGATCCTCAACGGGTTGGATATCATCAGGATGGAGAGTGAAAAAATTGAGAATTATGCAAACGATGAGGATGAGGAGCAGGAGATTGCCTCTTTGGCGATGCGTAGTATCAGGAAGGCTTCTTTGATGGCTGGGGAGTGGGTTCCTGAGACTCAGGAGAATGAAGCAGTATTTGATGCATTGAGGGAGTCATACCGGCTCCTTGTGTCAAAGCATTTGGTCACAGTTCAGGAGTGGATATCTGTGCTGGTTAGGGTCAATCTTGCAGATAATCGTTTCAGAGATTCTGCTTTGAAGGAACTCATCGATGTTAAGAATGAAATACGGGCGGTGAGGAATCGGTGTAGTGAGCTTGGTCTCAATCTTGACAATGTCCATAGGCGAAGGGGTGTTCAGGAGGAAGAGGAGGACGATTTTTGGGTTGAGGGGAATATTGAGGTTCCTAGTCCTGGTGGAGGTGATATCAGTGCAGATGTTGCAAGTAGCAGCAAGGACACTAAAAAGGGGAAGATGCCAATGGGTGGAGCGAATCCTGATGATGTTAAGGCACCTAATGCTGGTAGTAGGTCTCAAAACCTGGATCCAGAGAAGGCAAAGCTACATGCTGAAGCCCCTGTGCTGCCATGGAGCTCTGTATTGGATCGCTGGGGTTCAAATGGTGATGCACATGTAAACCAAAGGGGGCTTGAGCTTGAGAGCCATTGGGGGAGGGTGGATAATGATGCTGTTATACCTGCTGCAAAGATTGCAGAGTTAAATGTTCATAGTTCAATATATAAAGAAGATCCAGTTGAGATCCTACCATGCCACGCACCTCTAAAGAAAGGGGGCCTTTGCCAAAGAAGAGATCTCAAGGTATGCCCGTTTCATGGGCCTATTGTCCCACGAGATGCCAAAGGAAATCCAATTGCTCAGAGTGATGACCATTGTGATGCAGAAGGAAATCCAAATGGCCAGACTGATGGCTGTTATGATGCAGCAGCAAAACCTATTGAGCAAAATGAAGGCAATTCTGATGCAAGAGAAAATATGATTGATCTAGATGGAAGCAGTGATGGTGAATATATGCATGAGTCCCCTCCTTCAAGAATTGCAAACAGAAATAGTGACCTTAGCGACAGTGATGCAGCTCATGATCTTGGTAATGTAACAATGGAGCAATTGGCAAGACAGGCAGTGCAGAATGTCCGGAAAAGAGAGAGGGATGACAAAAAAGCACGGGAAAAGGCCCAACGTGCAAGGATTCGTCAGCATAATCAAGATGTTTTGCGGGAAGCGGCTCTTGCTTCAACCTCACGCTCATCGGCAGCCTATGACCTTCCTTCACCACCAGTATCTCGACGGGGACGTCGAGGTAAGACAAAGGCACCAACACTAGCATCGATGCTGAAGAAGAAGGTTACTTCCAAAGATAGAATTGCAGAGAGGCTTCTGAATACTCGAGCTAGGGATGCGACAATAAGAGAAGTTTCACAGAATGAAGATATGAGCTACAGAGAAGCATTTCCCAATCAGTGGTAGTGGAAGAAGCCTTATTTTTTGCTAAATAGTTTGGTGAATGTCACGAAAGAATGAATCAGTAATTCTTTTAGTGCCCAGTTTTTAGTTAACAAAATGGCTTCTTGTCTGCCCATATAAAATTCAAATGTTAGGTCTTCGTTGTGAAGTTTAGTTTTGTATAATAGATTGAAAAAGTTTCCTGTAATTTTGCACGTTCATTAATTTTCCCTTGTAAACATGTATATGTACCCCTCCATACTCGCTTACGAATTATATACGCTGAGGCAGTTCAAATTTGGTCTTTTATCGGACTATCAGAGTAGGAGTATATGGTTCAAGTTGCTGGTGTGTTAACTGATGACCTATGGAAGCGAAATGCCAGATTGATGGTTTACAAAATCAAGGAACGAACATTATTACTACGTATTTCACAACACATGTAACATGTACATATATGATATTATTATTAGGGGACAATCAGTGAGTGATTTAGTATGATTTTGTTGTCTTAAACGTCAAATAGTATGGTTGCCATAGGCACTCTAGATTTGGGATTTGGATGATTGGATCGTCTGCCTTCGTGTGGAGTAGGCACCATCGTGCACGTGCAGTCAACTGAAAACGGGCTTTGTGCTTTGAAGAATGCTTGGCCGGGGTCCAGCGAGCACATAGCACAGTGTATTTTGGCAAATAACCATAAACTAGGTGTATAAGAAAGACACAAAACTACTAAATGCTCTAAAAACGCCAGAAATCTAGAGTTTCTATGCCTCTATGGGCAAAATTTGCCAAACACTAATACTGTATTGTCTATAGGGAGTAGTACAGTTGGTACCAACATTAGATTGATGTTTCGGAATAACGGAAAAAAAATAAAGGTTAAACACTTGGTACTCATCACTAAAATTGGTTAAAACATCTAAGAGTTCCACTCCAGACTTCAGAGAGCACTTATTAAGAATATGAGGCCGCGCCATCTGCGCGCCTCCCTGCTATGCCCACGTCAGTGTTATTTGTTTCAGCCATTGGATATGGATTGTGCAGCTCTAATGCAAGCACGGTAAATAGCAAGACCGATTGATGAAGTTCCTGAAAAAAAAAAAACATGGTCATGCATGTCTATCTTACCTTTAATTGTCAATTGTCTGGACGTGTATGGATGTATCTTGGTAGTAGTAGATGCTGGCAGCCTGGCACTAGCAGATGATATTAGATATGCATGCAACGAGTTTGCATGTTTTACTATTGGTAGACAATGACACTTCATTGTATGCATCATGCAGCAAACAGCCAAGCCAACATTTCTCTTCAAAAAAGCAAACAGCCAACTAGCTGTAGTATGTGTGTTTCTTTGTTTAGCATTGTATATAGGCTGTACCTCTCCCTTGCCTATATAAGGAGACGATTGCCTGCATTCTTCCATCTGCGCATACTCACACAAGTGCAGGCACTGAGCATCCACTTGATAGTTTTCACTCCTTTCACTCCACGAATAGTCCTCATTCAGCATATCCATATGTAGTGATTCAAGAGGAAGGTACATGAAAAAGAGTTTATGGCTTTTGCAAGTGCTATATAAGTGTTTTTAAGTGTTCTATATTGAGAGTTGATGGTTGCGTTGTAA
>CM002480.1:8310251-8381621 GCA_000325765.3 Leersia perrieri
TCTAGGGCCTCTTCATAGGCCTCATCTGCCGCACACATCCACTTAGAAAAGTGAATTGGCGACTGCTCTTCAAGGCGCCTCACCTTTCGAATATGGCACTGACGGTCACCACCTTCACGACATGGATGCAACGAAAATGGAGTTCCTGCAACCTCATTGCTATAGATCTTACATAACCGCATGAATGCTTCATGCGCTGCATCTTGGAGTGCTGCCTCTTTACTCCTCTTTACTGGCTCGAAGGTGGACGGACTTGAAGACATGTCCTTGATGCTCCTCTTCCCGACCTTGAATGTAGATCTTCATCCTCCAATCCTTCTGGAACCCACGGATCACTTGCTCTCCATGGTGGACAGGCTTCTTATGGAAACCTAGTTGCTTTAGCAGGAGCTCCAACTGCTGGGTGTAACCGTCATGGCTGGCTTCAAGGGAGAACTCTTGGGTTCCCTTTGAGGAGTTCTCCATCCTGAATAAGAAGGTTAGGATGGCGCTGAGGTTTTGGATGGTTTTATGAAGAGCACTCTTGAAGTCCGTTGGGTTTTTATAGAAGGGGTATCTCAATAAGTGCCATTGCTTTTTGTGGTTCAGTGACACCCAAAGGGTAGTTGTAGCAACGGCGGTGGTAGCGGTAGTAGTAATAGTAGTGGTAAAAATAGCAGTAGCATTTGTCTTTCAACTTGGTAATTACTTTTAGTTCCATTTTCAGATTCATCGTCCCATCCCACTATTTTTTATAACAAGGCCACCTAAATAGTACGAAATAGTTTTTCAGTAGATTTATATAAAACATTATGTATAGCACATGTTTATCTTACTATACCATAAAAATTACATGTATTTAGATATACCGAATCTAATCATGATTAATGCCGGCCAATAGTTTTGCCAAGAATATTTTTGCTGGCGTAATTTACGATTCATAATCCGCAGCGAAGCGCGGGCACTGGTGGCTAGTACTTGTAATGGAACAACGCAAAGCAACGACAAACATTTGAACAGGGGCATCATGCCTGCGAGTAATTCGACTGAATCTGCACGCCGAGTTCAAATCTCAGTTTGAACATGGCCATACGTGTGCTCGTATTTATGATTAATATTTTTTTAGTGCTAGATGACTTACTAATTGACAATAAGACGTTTATGTTGACTTCGTCAATATCAACATTTATCAGCCCTGTTCTCGGATGTGCTTTTAGATTAGTACATGCGTGTGTTTATAGGAGTAAGTGTACACATGTACATGTTTTATGAGCCCATTCATTTGTAACGTGTATCTACGAAAAAAACTGCATCATGCCTGCTCCGCTCCGCTCCAATCTTGCGTGTTGCCTGCTTAAGATCGTCATTGTTGAACTCTTGCATTTACGCTCGATGGAAACTAAAAGGAAACAGAGTAGCGCATCCATTACATACATAATAAACAGTAGTGCACATTGGACAGATATAACAAAGTTGGTAAGTTGCTAACGCATTGCAGAATATTATTTTAACACATTAATAATATATATTTATATATTCAGTTATAATCAGAGAAAAACACATAGACAGGTACAACACTTTTGCTAATACGTACAGTAGACTAGAGTACACCAGACGGTTAAGTTACAAACCTATTGATCAGACAAATTACAAACCGCTAAAAACATTCTAATTACAGATCTCCATTTCAGAGAGCACTCATACATGCCTCGAATGGAACAGCACAAACTAGCAATTAGTCCACCTTAGTACAAATTAACTAACCATTGCAGAGATGCAGTCACGCATGCGCAGATCAATGCAGCATGCTAGCTACTACTACTGTGATGCAGTCCCAGCTTGAGATTGAGATCGGGCGTGTCCTGGCCGGGCTGCAGGTTGTTCCGCGGCGACGGCGACGGCGCCATGTTGAGATCCATCTTCTTCTGCTGCTGATGCACGGCGGCGTTCTCCGGCCCCGGCGTGGTGGTGGTGGCAGTGTTGCTAGTCCCGGGCGTAGCAATGGCGGCGGTTGCGGCGGCGAGGCGGCGCCTCTTGCGGTGGTGGTTGCGCTTGGACTTGGACATTGCGAGGAGGGTCACCGCGGCGTCGCGCACCTCCTCGTCGGCCTCGAGCGGGAGCAACTGGCCGTCGGCGTTGGCGGAGGACGGCGACGACGTGGAGGCGGCGATGCGGCGGCGCGGGGGAGGATTGGATTTGGGGTTAATCCCGCGCCAGCCGCGGTCGCAGACGGGGTGGACGCGCATGTGGCCGAACAGCGCCTTGGCCGACGAGAACCGCCTGCCGCACACCACGCACGGCGGCGGCGGCGGCGCTTCGTCTTCGCCGCCGCGGGTCGGCGACAACGCCAGCCGGAGCGTGGTGTCGGGCGGCGGCATTGGGGCAGGAGGAGGGAGTTGTGATGAGGAGTGCGCCATGGAGGAGGTTGGGATTCTTGTAAAGTGAGAGAGCTTGTCTTGTGTTGTGTGGGAGTGAGCGATCGATGGATCTTTGGAGGAGGTGGTGGTGGTTAGGCGCGTACTGAAGAAATTACAAAAACTCTCGTCTTTCCTCAAGAAGAGATGCGTCGTCTGGGTGCGTATATATATATGGTAATATGGGTTTGATCACGAGATTAGAAAAAGATTATTCATCAATACTAGTACCAGTTACAGTACTAGTACGTATTTCCTGAAGAAAGAAGAAAAAAATATAAAAGGAAAACTGAGAAATTAACTATAACTTGGTGAGCGTTATAAAATCTACCGTTGGACTCATCTTTCTCTGCGACAAGGAGGTTAATCGATCGGGATCCATTGGGGGAGCACGCACTTGGGACCCGCGGAGTGGGGCGACGAGACGTGGTGGTGGGAGGTGGTTGCCGTGGTTACGGCGGCCGGCCGGGGTCGGGGAGGGGAAGAAGTAAGCAGCTGCTGCAGCCACCACATCCACATGGATGGACACAATGCTACGTACACGCTCTATTATCTTCTTCCGTTTAAATCAGCAGTATACCCGTGCATTTGCAACATAACAGACTCACTCATACGAGTAGTAAACTGGGAGGTCCGAGGTCCAACCTGTTTCTTCAATCTCCAGGACGGGAAAAATGAACAGAACAGGTAGTTAGCACCTGAAAGAAAAAATTGAACGATCAAAGAGAAAGAAAGAAAGAAAGAAAGCGGTTATGATGCGGGGGAAAAAATGGAACGGAGAGCCGGGGAGGCGGAGAGGGATGAAAAAGAGTACGAAGCCGCCGATCGGCCCAAGCCCAGTAACTTCTTGGCCGGCCTGCTATAGATTCTTGAACTCGTAACCCGTTAAAAAAAAGCCCATACCCCATACTCCATTAGGAAAAAACCCAAAACACCGCACTGACCCAATCCAATTCTCGGTTTTGACGTCCGTTGCCACCGAAACCGCCCCCAAATTAATCCCCCCGCCGGCGATCGAGGAGCGGAAAGAAGCGAACCGGCGATGGGGGCGGGGACGATCGCCCGCATCCGGCTGGAGAACTTCATGTGCCACTCCAGCCTCCACATCGAGCTCGGCCAGTACGTCAACTTCATCACCGGCCAGAACGGCAGTACGCCTCTTCCTCTCTCTCTATTTCGATCTGATCCGCGTCTTTGCTTATTGTTTCTCTACGTTGCGGTTGCCTCGCTGCAGGCGGGAAGAGCGCGATCCTGACGGCGCTGTGCATCGCCTTCGGCTGCCGCGCCAAGAACACACAGCGCGCTGCCGCCCTCAAGGACTTCATCAAGACTGCCTGCAGGTTAATTAATTTGCGCCCGACTTTCTTCGTTTGTTGTATATAAGCTGAATTTCCGGTATTCGTCCCCCAATCTTTTTCTAATGTCTCTCATATCAGCTGCCGAGTTTCCTCTCTGATTATACAAGGAGAAAGAAAAGCTCCTTTTGAGTGTCAGTATTTGTGTGACTGGTTCTTCAGATTCGATTACAGAGTCTACCATATATACATTCCGTGCATGTATTCTTGACATTTCTTTTTTGTTTTTCACACAATGCAAGCAACAAATGTTTGCACACCACCAGATTGCTTATTGCCTTCGTTACCTTCTTACTAATCGTACATTACAGCCAAATTTACCAACTCTGTGAATGAAGTAGCAGAATTTTGGAGCCTTTGAGAACTTTTTTGCACTCCTGTGTTGCTCTCCCCAGAGTTCAGCTTATTTGAATCGGAGACTATTTCGTGGGTCACCGGAATTCCGAAATTTTCGAAATTCCGCATTTCCGGAAATTTTGGATGAAATATTGAAACTAATTTTAATTTTTTACATAAATTTGAATGAATTTGTCTGTTTTTCATGGGGTAGATCCTAATAGCTTATTAGAGCTAACAATGTGGAAAAACAACGCATAACATGAGCTATGTCTGATTAGATTTGGGTTTCTTCTTATTGTTTTGACCAATTTTGACCAAAATTGCTGAAATTGGATTTTGTCGGGACCCACCCTTGTTCTTGAATTTTGAACCCTGGTTCTACCTCATGGGAGGTGCTGCCACTGCGTCGCGTTCTCACCTTTCCCCTCCCTCCTGCCGACGCTGGCACAATCGGCATGGCCCTACACACCTAGGACGCCGCCAGAACTGGCTGGCATTCTTAGCTTGACGACCAACAAACCTCCCAATGCCTCAGCACCCGAACTTGCAAGCCCGTTGCGGGGAGCCATTGCTGTTGCACCTAAACCATGCCACACTAGCACTATCTTCGCCGCCAGCATAGAGCCCCGCCAGATTTGGCCGCCAACCAGACCGATGACACCATCACAGGTCACCCTCGCCGCCGCCAACATTGGTCGATGCATTGTATGCCCCGGCGCCAAATCCGGGCAGGAGGTAGTGGGTCTTGCCACCTTCATCCCCGACAGATCCCCACCGCCATAGACACAAGAGGATGGGGGTGGGAGAGGATGGCCCTGCCGCCACCGTCCTTGTGGTTGCTTAGGCGGCGGCGAGGCAGAGGAGAGACGAGCAGTGTGATACGACAGCGACGACTACTCTGTGGTGGGACTTGCATAGAGCGGTGCAGCAACAGCTGGGGTGTTGTTGGCCCCCGTGTTGTATTGCCAGCCAGATCTGGCAGCGGTGGCGTAGTCTGGGGTGTGGCGTTTGTGGTACTGGAGAGAATGGCAACGCGACGGCTTCCTCACTGTGGGCTTGTACAGATCAGGTGTGGCAGTGGTGGGAATGTTTTTCGTGGTCGGCGTGTCGGGCTGTCGGCCTATTCTGGCGGCGTTGGCAACCTTGATGGGGGCGCCGGTTGTGGCTGCTGTCGGCATCTGCTTTCCTTCCTTTTTTAGGTTTTGGTAGGTCATAACTGGCGGTTTGAGGATGTCGATGTGTGGCAAAGCCCTTGAGGAGTTGGGCTTGGCATGGGGGCCGTTCAATGGTTTTATCGGCTCTTTGCCTATAGGATTCCACGGCGACAACAAGGCTTAGGGGATAACAGGGCCTGTTGGGTGGTGCCTTGTATTGAGTTACGTTGTCTTTTGCCTAGTGCTTTCCCACCTTAGGGCTGCCCACCTCTCCTGTGGGGTGCTCTGTGCTAGCGGGTGGTGCTGCTATGATAGCGGGCGTGGCTTCTTGGTGCCAGTGACAATTTAGTAGGCTTTCTCTTGAACTTGGTGGATGTGACGGGAACCTAAGGCGAAAGCCGTGCCTAGCCTGCCCCTTCACTCGAAAAAAAAGAGAATGAAGTAGCACATAAATTTAATTGACTACGAAGACGAGTGCTAATAGATTGATATAGCCGAGTTGTTAAAACTGAACTTGTGTTTTGACCCATTAAGCTTAAAAATGAGCCTCACGTGTGGACGCCTCCACATTCATACACTTATTTACAAACTAGCAAATTGTCCGTGTGATGCAACAGGTGAATAGAGTTTTTAATTGTATCAAATAAATTTACTCATGGAAAGTGAGTATAGCAACATGGTTGATCAGAGACGAAAACATAGACTTTGGTTGTAGTCTTATGTTTCTATAACTAATAAAAATCAAGTAATTGATAGTGTGTTAAGTAGATAAATCTATATGCATATGGTGTAAATCTTAGAAAGGAAGAACATATGTAATTTTTTCCCCACGGATCCATTGCACAAGGATTTCCGTTTCCTAATTAACCACGTCACAAGAGTGATTTTCTATCGATTCCTTGATACGTGAGATCTGGTATTTGGTATCTTGATTTGTTATCGATACAATATTTTTTTTTCTAATTAACCGCATCACAAGAGTGATTTGTTATCGATACAATAGATCTGGTATCGATTACTGATACCAGCTGGGCTGTTGTGGGCCAGTTTTACGTGCACAGAAGAGCGCTGAAACATAGGAATCAGACACATTTCTCTGTTTTTATCATACGTGCGGGAATTGATTCTAGCGATTTTACCGCAGAAGAAAAATATCAAAACGACGCACGAAAATCCACAAAAGACAGAATCGTCTCTTATTTTTATAATAGGTACACACTAGTCAAACTATTCACCAGTTCAGTTGGACAAACTGATAGACTTAATGTGCAATGGCCAAGGGGCTGCTTGGCATAGCTCCAAGCCCTGGATTCTTGTAGAATATGCAGTTTGTAGGCTGAAATAAAGTGATTTAGGCCTATTTTAGTCTAAAAGGGGAGTAATGAGCTACAATAATTACTTCTGCTTCTTGTAGTTGAAGTTCTGTGAAACAGGGCCTTCATGCTTTTTCATTGTGGGGCACATGTTGGGAGAATGGGAGGTGAAAGCTACCATGCGGACCAATCCTGTTAGCTTTACCAATTCTAAGTCATGTTAACTGGTGAAGTGCTGGTTGAACCACAGAACCTGTTTGATTGGTTCAGTTTTTTTTTAGTAGTTATGCAATTTAAATCTTGTATATATGCACAGTTTTCAATTCAAAGTTCGTTAATGGTTTTGTATTTTCTTCAGACTGTTCTATCTCCCTTGGCTTGTTTATTCATCTCAATTCGCAGTTATGCAGCAATTATTGTTGATATCAATAACCAAGGGGAAGACGCATTCAAGCCTGAAGTATACGGAGATTTAATTATATTGGAACGCAGGATTACTGAGTCAAGTAGTTCTACGGTTTTAAAGGATCAACATGGTAATAGAACTTGATTCATCCTCAATCGATTAACTACATTTTCTTGCCTTGTACTGTTCAGTTGGGAGGAATGTGAAACAACATAATGACATATAGGGACAAAATGGTTAAGACAGTGTGTAGGTTCATATACTAAAAATAACAATAAATAGCTCGGAGTGGGAACTGGCAAAAACAGCATTCCATCTCTTTCAAGTCGTGCAGATCTCCTGCGTATTTTAAAAAATATATCTCTTTCAAGTCATTAATGAACAATTACATTTTTCGGAGTGGCATTTCTTACGGTAGCAACTTTTGGCGTGGCGACGAGCCCGGAGATCAAGAACGGCGAGGCCAGATCCAATTCTATTGGTGAGGAAAACCCAGCAGCCGCCGCTATTTCCTCCCCATCCGGTGAAGCGTCGAGCTCGTCCTTCCCGTGGCTCGGAAGGCCGACGAAGCAGTGACGGAAGCCGTAGCCGTCGCAGCCGAACCCACCGTCCTTGCTCGCTGTCGTTCGCTCATAGCCGCCGACGCTGATGCTTGCTGCTTGCTTTGCCGCCGATGCTGATGCTTGCTGCTTGCTTGCTTTGTTGTTCGCTAATCACCGCCGACCGCCGACACTGATGCTTGCTGATTGCTTTGTCGCCGGTGGGATAAGGGGCATTTTTGTCAGATGAAAGCAGTCCTTGCAAAATATTATTTAAAATGTGTTTCAGCTGTAGTTGCAGTTGTAGCAGAACCAGCAAATTTATAATGGTACGGATCTAATTAATCCAACAAGAAACCAACATACTCCATTGATTGTCTTAATCGTCTTTATCTTTTCTTCTTGGTCGAGCAATTTAAAGATGTGGCTGCAAGCAGTGACTTAGCGGACGCAACGTCCGGGCATGGCCGGACTATTGTCAAAGCAACAATGGCTAAGGGTGAGAGTGAGACATTGATCCTCAATCGACGAACGAGCGCAGGGACGCACGTTGCCGTCGAGTATCGCATATGAAATTGAAGCAAGGAGCATCATGAAGACTTGATGCCCTGCATTACATCTCGCTATACATCTCTTGCTCTCTCTTAGGCCTTTCAACAATAGAGTTAACTCCATCTCTTGCTATATCTATACACATAACTTCTCCAATAGTCTAACTCTTAACAAATAGTTAATAAGATAAATGACCTCGTGAGCTATCCTCATGTAGTACAGTATTGAAGTGTGTGCAAGAGACTATCTCTTAATTAAGATATATCTTTTATCTCTTATCTATTAAAAAATTATATAAGTTAACTTTTATATATACTTTATAAATATCCATTGGAGATGGCCTCTACTAGGAAATTATACTTTTGCCACGAAAAAAATCGTTGCATGAGTGCTAAAATCGTTGCAATAGCTACGTATTGCTACAAATTTGAAATCGTTGCTAGGCGTGGCAAGAAAACCCGTGGTATTAGGTTATGGCTACAATTTAAATTTTGTGGTTACAAATATGTATATTGCCACAAAATAAACGTGGTAATAAGATATATTGCAACAACTAAGATCATGGCAATACTTTTTATCGCCACGATAAACATTTGTGGCATTATATTTTTCTTGCAACGAAATTAAGTTTCATGGCAATACTTTTTGTTGCCACGAAATAGTCGTGGCAATACCTCTTTTTACAAAAAAAAATAGCAATATTATTAGGCACCATAGATCACTGTCACATACAATTAGAAATTAATTTTTGTCCTTCATGAACATGAACAAGATATTTTCACTGTTACCCAACAACATAGTAACGATATTATTTGAACTCATCGTAAAATCATGAAAAAATCATAAGTGGCATACACTGAAACAAAAGACAAATTACATTATCACATAGTGATCTCTACAGTAAATATACCAATTTCTCTGAAATTAATAGTGTTATAATCCACATGAATACTTTGTTTCGCGAGCATCAGTTCTTCATTACTTGATTCAATCAACCAGCTCGCTGCCATCATCTTCCCTCACTTAATGCATCCATCCTGGAGAGTAAGACATGGTATAATTTAAATGCATCTGTGGAGGAGAAAGGTCAAATTATTCACAAACAGCTGACTCACTTTACAGAAACGTAACTTAATCTGCATTCGAAGTCAGATCTCGGTTATTCTAACAACTTTGCAATGTTTCATGTATTGCGACACAGCAAAATAAATAAAAGATAGGAAGAGCACCTGTGGCAGCAGAGACGTAAGCTCGATCACCCTGCACATTCTGAAACATTAAATTTGGGGCTGAAGGATCTTAGCCCAGTGGGACTGAAAATCTGAAATCACCCTACACATTCTGAAACATTAAATTTGGGATTAGAATAAGTAGTTCGACATGGTGCACCAAACATGATTGCATCTGGCCAAGAACTGAAATAAAAAAACCTAGTACCAGAATAAACTTACAGACAATATTTGCAGCTGTCTGATCACTTGACCAGTTCATGATGGTTCATATTTTCTAGCAACTAAGATGTTGCAAGGAAAATTCTCCAGGCAGAAACTTCAGGATTTTGAGAATGTCGTTTGTGTGTGATGTAACCAAACCTTTTCATAAACTTGTCCTCCAGAGATGAGTAGCAAAATGGTGAGCTCCTACTGGATAGGTGGTGATATTTCCGTTATTGAAAAGAAGTGCCAGGAGCCCAATATATTTGTGTGCATGATAATAGTCTCTGTGTGCTGTTGAATGCATTTACACAGTGACAACCCAATCTGAGTGTTTAACAGACTTCATTTATCATTAATGCACCAAGAATAAAGTAGACTTATGTAATGATTATTTGAGACCTGCAGATTAAAGTGCCTATCCCTTCTCAGTTCAGAAAAAAAAAGGTAGAGGGTCTGAATCCAAAGTAAAGAGGTTGCCTTCAATTAATATACGTACATACTTGTATGAAACGAAACAGCAAGTCTCTACTTTCTTGGTTCAGGGAAAAATCGATGGAGAAAAGCCATATGGCTTGTATAATCACAGACCCATATGAAATTAAAACAACAACCTTAATTTATGTTATAACCAAAACTGATTATGTTGAACATAATTTTCATGAATACAAAGCTGAAATAAATATATTCAACATGTTAAAGCTAGTCCTGAGCACACTCCACAAATTTGACTACCTGATGTTTTAGTAAAATGATCCTTGGTATTTAGAACTTCAGAAAATGGTGGAATTTAGTAAGTTTTGGCTTGATGAACAGACAGGATCACAAAAATTCAATAGCTACAGAACTGAAATAGCAAGCACCATTGTGAATACTAAAATGGCATTATAATTAAAAGGAACTCTGGAATATGAAGATACATATACCTTCAACTCATCGGAGTGTACCAACTGCCCATGTTTATATTTCAATCTGGCTAGTACACCATATTCCAAAGACTGTCAATGTACTAGAAGAAAGAAAAATAAATCATGAACCACTTGGTTAGATCAGCTCAACAATTATATCGTACCCCCTCTCCGACTGCTGCCAACACATGCCGATTTCACATCTACCAGCCAACAAAGGAAAGACAGAATTAAATTAGAAACCAGCACATGCGTTCTCAGCACACATTGAGAAACGCCCGGGTAGAAATAGCACCTCGATCAGTGGACAGATATCTTTGTTTCTGGATGCCACAGCAATGTGCCTTGTTCGGTTGGTCTGCAAATTGATGCCACCATGATTTGCAGTGGGGCATGCAGCAGGCTAAGGCCGATGGAGGTAAAGGATGCGAGCTAGCAGCCTAGCACAAGCGGCTGATGTACCGTGGACAGCAGAGGGCGGCAGATCGAGGGTAGGCCGTCGGCGGCGGATCGAGGGCAGAAGGGGTGACGGATCGAGGGCAGCAGAGGGTTGCGGAGCGGTTCTTTCATCCTGTGGTGGTCTAAGAGACATAGATCCAATCTGATCAATAGAGAATTTTTCGTAAAACAAAGTATTTACATGCCGTCTAATTTTAATAGATTAGAAAATAACATATTGCAACGAATATATGCTCACACAATGGAAGCTGTGGCAGTAGAACTGAGGTATTGCAACAATATATTTATTCCGTTGCAATAGTCTTTTTTTCTATTGCAACAATAAGTTATCATGGCAAGAAACTAAAACTTTTTACCACAAAAACTAAAACCGTGGCAATAATATAATATACTACCACAAATTATATATTGTTGCAATATTTACGTGGCAATAGTTTGTAGTCCCTTATTCTCTCCTGGCAATGAGCTGATTGGTTGGGCTTGTAACAGAGGGGTGGGGCCATGGGGGTCCTGGCTCAAGTCGGATTGGGTTAGGGGGAGGGGGGTTTGCAGTTTGCTGGTTCCGGATCCATCGGTATGGACTGTAACTTTTACAGTTGTAAATCCATCGGTGGATCTAATTTGGATTACTAGATTTGCTTGGGTACTGTAGCAGAAACTGTATAGCATAAATTATTATTTTTGGTGCTATATCTAAATCACTGTAGCTGCAAATCTAGACCGTGGATCACAAAAATAAACGGCTCCTATTGCGATCAATTCGGGGTTGCTCTTCTTGCGTAGGTAGCTACTCTATAGGCCTAGCAAAGCAAATACCTTAGCTAGCATTGATGCCTAGGTACAGCCTATGGGCGAAGGTACTCGCAACACAAGACAAATATTCTTGTATGCACAGTTCAGCAACATGTTCAACAAGCTACACGCAACATTAGTGCATCTACACACGCAGGGCGAGTCGGTGGTTGTTTGATTTTATGGAAAAAAATTGAAAGTGCTTCTGTAGTTTCGCATTAGAAAAAAACAAAAGAAAACCAATAGCGTAAGTGCGCAACCATAAAATTAAAAGGGCAAGAGTAGAAGGAAGTCCATAAAATGCCCAGGGTCTAGATATAGATTTAGGTTTAACTCATTCAGTTATACTATACAATATAAATTAATTTAATTGTATTTTTTTTAATTTTATGCAAAACGGTTAATCAGGAATTAATCTAACCGGACTTCACTTGTATCTTACCCCCTCTCCATGCCATCTTCCGAGATGGGACTAGACTAGCAGCTGCTGCCTTGCCGCTGGCTGAAACTGCTGCTGCTTTCCCACTCCTGCTGCTTTCTTTTGTTCGACTGGGCCAAGGCCCAAGGCTGCTACTGCTAGCTGCTTTGCTGCAGCGCCGCAGATCGCTATGGGCCAAGCCCAACTCCTCTGCTGCTGCTGCTACGCGCGCGCACACACTGACACACGCATACAGCTAGGCAGCTAGCTAGCTGGCTGCTTGCTCTCTCTCAGTACTACTCCTATATTTTTCAATGCACTCTAACCACTTGTAGAAGTTAGAAATTTTTTGGCCAAAAATATCACATCAATGTTTGGATATATATTTAAAGTATTAAATATATACTAATAACAAAATAAATTACATATTCGGACTGTACACTACGAGACGAATCTTTTAAGCCTAATTAATTCATCATTAGCACATGTTGGTTACTATAGCAATTATGGCTAATCATGACGTAATTAGGCTCAAAAGATTTGTCTCGTGATTTACAATCGAACGGTGCAATTAGTTTTTTTTCGTCCATATTTAGTACTCCATACATGTGTCCAAACATTTAATGTGACGGAGAAGTCAGAAGTTTGAATTTTGAAAGGATAAAATAAACACAGCCTCTATTTTCATTTTTTTCTTCTCTCTTTTTCTGTTTTTCTCCAATTATTCTGGGATATCAGAGTCCACGACATACTGCTGGACCTGGTTGTCATGGCCATTGGCGGAGGACACGTCTGCAATGCCACCACCGGTGAGCCATGGCTTATCTGGCTTGATCCTACACAACTCGCGGTTGCGCATGGGGTGGACGCACACTTGGACTCAAGGCTTTGAATCCATTGTCAATGGCAATAAAAAGGGTATGTTTGTGGAATTCTTTCATGGTTGTAAATGCTCATTGGTTTTGTTGTAATCGGCGTAGCAGTTTTCTAATGATAGGTCTTCTGCAGGTTCTTGTGATGGGAACGCCAATGGTTTTTCCAAAACTAAAATACTTTCGAAATTATTTGATGAAGCGCTGGCTCCTACAATCAATAGTATTTGTCCAAAGAATCATAATGGAAATGTGCAGACTAACAATGTGGCTTCCCAAGTATGTCTTGTGGAGAAACCTATGGGGAAGGGTGCGAGGTGTCAGTGCACCACTGGGAGTTCTATGGCTTTAGACGTGTCTATGTGTCAAGTCTCAGGTAAGGAGTTACCATTCACAAAGAAGTCTCCTCTATGGTGTCAACTTGAAGAATTTGATGTGTTTAAGAAGTACCCACAACAACCACATTTTCAACCACTCGATCAACATTTACCAGTATTTCGTGAAGGAATGGCTTTTGGACTAATGGTGTCATTTTCCACTGTGGTGGATAGTATAAGGGGCTTTAGCATAACAAACAGCATGGATGTATTTGAATCGATCATCATAACTCTTGCTGCTTTGGAAGAAAATGGATTCAATGTCCATTCTTTGAAGCATGGGATGAACAAGTTGCTCCAGTTTAGAACACAGCACAACAATTCTATAAGAAACAGAGAGAAGTTGAAAAAAGAGATATTAGAACAGACTTCTGTCGTGTCCCAGATGAAAGCACTGCTTGATGAAAAAAATAGTATTATAGCCAAGCTTGAGGATGAAATTGAGAAAATTCAACATGAAGCTCATGTTATTGCGAAGAACAAAGAGGATGAAGATGCGAAGCTAAGACTGGAAGCTAAGGATTGTAGTGCTGAGGGGGCATGTGGCAGCGCTGAACAAGACTTCTACAACACCCGGAATGAGATATAGTACCATCTCCATGTGGCTCAACATGGTATTCCTAAAATCTAGGGTAATATGTTGGTTGTAATCTTGGACTAGGGAGCTTCAGGTGTTATACATGGTTTAAGTTTCTTGTCGAGGGAATTTCTAGATTGACTGTTTCATACTGGTGTTATACATGGTTTAAGTTTCTTGTCGGGTAATTCTTGGATTGACTATCGCTGTCTCGCTGGTCGGTAGTGCATTGCATAGATTTCCATTATGCCTTTGTGTTTGTTCACAAAATCCATGAGGCCTCATGCTGCTGTTGGCCGAGGAAGCAGATCGACTACTTTTGTAGCAGATTGTGGATTCAAGTAGTCCAGTCCTTGCGCAGCTTGCATTGAGGACCTTAGCAAACTTCAACTTTATCGAATCCTCGATCAAGTTGTGCATTGCTGCTGTCTTTGAGATGACATGATATGCATTGGTTTCAGGGTCATGTGTTTCTGAAATTTGCTAGAGAAAATGTGATCCTTTTTCTGCAGTTTTTGTTGTGATTCATATGTATATACGTAGTTGGTTGCGTTGATGTTAATTATTTAGAAGTGACAAATCAATGTAGCTTGTTTATGTCTTATCGCCGTGGGAAAAAGATACCATATTCTATATAGTGTGAAGAAATTTAGTAGAAAATGCAGTTGCACAAAAGATATAGGGCAAACTATGAATGAATTTCCCATTAGGGTCAAGAGAAGGCAATGGAATTCAACGTCTTACGCTGAGCTGACCTCCAAAGTAAACGTGGTTCTTTCTTGCACTGGGACCAATCGCATAGCATTGCACATGCAGCGACAGTGAGACGCATATATGATATATACTGAGACTGAGAACACGGCGGCTGGCATCACCCAGGATTGGTAGCTCGCCATCCTTGACCATCGGTCTCAACCTTGACCTTCATCCATCACGCATATGTTGATATGCATATGATAGCATATTATCTGTTGGAATAAACAAATTCAGATAAACAAAGTCAGGCTCGTTGCCTGCATACTGCAAGCGAAATGCAGTTAGGGCCGAATTTAATTTATACAAAAATGCCAAATTTAAATTCAGAAACTTGTAAAATCAATATAAAATATTAATAAAAAAGAGTAAGGCCCTGAGGATAAGACGAGCTAGGCACATGCTTGGTCCGTCTGGACGCAAGTGTGTGTCTTCCTTGGTGGATGCGCTGCACGTGCGTGGTGGAGATCGGGCGGATGAACGTGTTATTTACTCCATCGGACAGAGGAACTAGACGGAAGCATAACCGTTGTTGCGAATTCGTGCTTCCAAAGAGAAAGGGATTGAACTGATAGACTTCTATGAGATTGGTGGGGAACACATTCCATATTTTGGAATGCACTATTACAGAGCCTCTAATAGTCGACCATCATAGGTGGCGGTTCCCCTAAAACCGCCACTTATGAGCCGTTTCCGGCCTAAACATGGTTGCAGAGCTAATAATCGTCACCTTTAGACCATTATAGGTGACGTTCCAAGAAAGAAACCGCCATCTATACTATAGCTAAACTATAGATGGTGGTTTATACCAAGAACCACCACCTATAGCCCTGAAAAAAGGTGGCGGTTATTTTCTAGAACCTCCACCTGTACTATAGGTGGTGGTTCCTATTGGTATTTCTTAACGTCATCCCTGGAAACATAAGTTCCAGCGACGGCGATCCGAAATATCAATGGTAATCTATGGTTTACAGAAATATACCCGCAAGCACACGGATATACCATTGTAGCATTTCACCCGGAAATATTCCAAGGTATTGTATTTAATCTCAAGGGAAGATTTGTAAGAATGAAGCTATGCCGATAAATTATATGTACTTGCATGCGTTACAGCCTATGCAGGGGTAAACAATAATATCATGGGTAGGTTGACACACAAGCTTAACCTCAGCTACTACTATCCTCCTAAATTAGACTAAGTGTAAATAGATTAGTTATGTTACATCATATACTTCTAGTATACAAGTGTTAATCTATACTAACTAGTATTTATCACGTGGCCTGACCCCTCTACAATACAATGTAGCTATATCCTCCTGATGGATCGCATGACTACCTCGGATTATCGAGTTTTTTATGACAATTTGTCATAGCTAGCCAACCGGAGCGGGATACGGAGGTGTATCTAACCCCAGGAAATTTCATGTAGGTGAACATACTGCGGGGGACTCCCGTATTGAGTTGTCACTTTCAGCGGCCTGCAAATCACCGGAGTATATCCTCCCAAATAGAGGTAAGTCGTTAGCTTAAGCTCCATGCTTATGCTACTACTCACTACTCTACTACTAAGCTTTTGTAATAGAGCAACTAAGTCCCGAACCCATTTCTCTTGGATTAGCCTAAGCAAATTATGAACCCAGTAATTAGACACTATACCAGCATCAATGCAAATCCAACAAGATATATCCACATGACTTATACTAATTAAGGCCCAGATTCATCTTACCTGGAGCTGGAGCCCAGCCAAACGGTGTAGATTCACAAAAAGTTGCATCAGATTCGGTTGGAATGATCTAAAAAATACACTGCCTGGGTGGAGCGGGCTATAGGCCGCTTCATAACTCCAGCTCCTCTCATATTACAGCGCTACCCTTGCCCTTTCCTTGAAATTACCCGCGAATGCCACTGAGCTAACCCCCACCCATTTTTTTCCATACCGCTTCGGCCCCGTCCCCGCGTCTCCCCCGACGAATCTCGCGAGTCGCGAGAAGTGGCGACGCGTGACGAGGAGACATCACCAGCGTCCTCGTCGGTGCCCCTCCGCCGACCACCCTGCCTCCAATCCCCTTCTCTGACCACCCTTTCTCTATTCCCTTACTCCATATTCTCGGTTTTCTCCAGATGGTGAAGTAGGCAGCACTTCCGGCAAGGGCGGCAGCGAGAAGTTGCTGAGGGCTACTGCGGCAGTGGCGGCGCAAGATTCCGAGGGTGGCAGCGACGCAAGTGGCAAGCCAAGGTGAATGTCTCCTCCATCCTCCTCCAAACCCTAATTTTTTCCCCACATGTTCACTCCAAGTGGTATGCCATGATTTGTTTTGCTCTGTTGTAAACTCGTGATTAAAACATGATTGACTATGCTATTAACTTCAGACTTGAGAATCATGTGCTAACTTCAGATTAAATTAGTTGCTATTTTACAAAAATTATTAATTTATCAGTTCATAAATTACGCCAAGATTATTCTGAAGTTGGCACATTCGTTTTGTGGAACTGAACAAAATGACAACCTCCTGTTGTGCACAATCCTTTAAACTGTACCATGAGAACCTTTGTCTCCATGTTCAAATTGAGACAAATTATTGAGACAATATTGGTTTGAGTGAGTGGATGGCAGGCATGGATAAAAATGAACAATCGGGGAGTGTTAAAATGCCCATGGACTCTGCTGATTGGAACGACTACAACACTAAAGTTCTATGTGAGATATTTGCTGATCAAGTAGCTGCAGGTAATCGTCCAAATCGCCATTTAAATGCCAAAGGGTTTGATGAATGCATTGAGAATTTTGCGGCAAGAACAGGGCTTAGGTACGCTAGGCGCCAATTTAAAAATAAATGGGACAAGCTTAGGACAGATTACGATTGTTGGAAGAAGTTGAACTATCAAACAGGTTTGGGATGGGATGACGTGAGGAAAACAGTGACAGCAACTGGAGACCGTTGGAAGAAACTAAAAGAAGTAAGTTCTTATTTTTGAGTTGTTATATTCAGCATTACAATAAATTTGTATTGTTCTAGCTTTTTTTTAGTGGATATTGTTCTAGATTTTTAATAGTGTCATTGTATGCAGGATATACTTGGATGTGCCAAATTTATGAAGGCTGGTTTGCAAAACGAGGAACTACTACAGAAAATATATGCAGACATTCACAATACCGGTGCTGATCATTGGTCGTTAGGGCAAGGAACTATTCCTACGCCAACTAACGAAGCAATTGATGTCGAGGATGATAAAGACACCGACACGGAGGAAGATGAACCAAGCGCAAAGAGAAAGAGAGGTGGCTCAAAGATGGACAAGCTGAAAAAGAACAAGAATGGGTCTCAAAAGATGGTAGAGGAATTTGCAAAAAGCAATGAACTATCTAAAGAAACTTTAGCATCCATTCAATCTTTTACGAGATCTAGAGAGGACTCTCCTAGTTGTTCTATTACAGAAGTTATGATCTTGGTTGAGGAATGCAGTGCTGTCGAAGGGACAGACGAGCACTTCATTGCCACTGAAATATTTGTGAAGAAGGATCAAAGAGAGATGTTTGTCAATTCCATGCACACTCCTGCAGGACGTTTGGCATGGCTTAAGAAGTATGCTGTGAAGTATGGAAATTAGTGGCGGTGTGCATATGGAATTGTTGCACTTAAATTGAGTCGTGTCATTTAATTTGAGTGCTATCATTTTATCTTTTATGTTTGTATGGGTCATTTGAACTTATGTTAGGTTGTATTGCTGTTGTTGGATTGTGACCTTGCTTTCAAGCGTCTTGAACTTATGCTACATTTTATTATAAATTTCTTTATGGCAACTGTGAACTTATGTTGGATTATATCATCTGTGTGTACTACGGTAGTACTGTTGGATGCACTACTGTGCTACTGTACTACCATCTTGTTGGTGTGACCTATTTTTAGACTTTATTTGTGGATGTGCCATGATATTGTTTGTGATATGTACATGCTAATGTGTTTATTTTCAAATGTCTAGATGTCAAGTGAGAGCGGAGATGATGATTTATCACATGAAGAACATGAATGTGATTTGTTTGTCTTGCAATTGTATCAAACCGTTGCTAGTAATATTATTGCAGCGGGAAGATTTGCTGAGAAATATTACTCAACCTACTTGGACAAGGCCGCGCCTAGGACATCACGACTTAGTGGAATGAGATGGGTGGAAGAAACTTTGGCTACTCCAGGTGAATGCTATCGCATGCTTCGCATGAATGCCAATACATTTCATGGATTGCATGATATTTTGGTTACTAAATATAAGTTAGAGGCTACTACACACATGCATACAATGGAGGCACTCGCAATTTTTCTCTACATAGTCGGTGATGGTTCGTCGAACCAAAGGGCGCAAAACCGTTTCAAGCATTCTGGTGAGACAATTTCAAGAAAATTTGAAGAAGTTTTGTTTTCTATGGTGGATTTGGGATGTGACATCGTGCGTCCAATTGATCCAAACTTTCCTACCGTCCATAAGAGAATTAGGAAGGATCGTCGCATGTGGCTACATTTCAAAAATTGCATTGGTGCTGTGGATGGTACTCATATCATTGTGATTATTCCGGATGAGGAGAAGGTGAGATATATTGGTAGATCTCAAAGAACTACTCAAAACGTGTTAGCTATATGTGATCATGATATGAGATTTACGTATGCATCTATTGGTCAACCCGGGTCAATGCATGACAACAGTTCTTTATCATGCATTGGATGCTGATAGAGCTATCTTTCCTCATCCTCCTCAAGGTAACTAGAAAATGTTATACCTCATTACTTATTATGAAACAATTGTAAATTTTAAATTTTTGTTTTAATAGGAAAATATTATCTCGTTGATGCTGGTTATCCAAATCGTCTGGGATACTTGGCACCATACAAGGGACAAACATACCATGTTCCGGAATTCCGAAGAGGTTCAGCACCAAGTGGAGAGAAAGAAAAGTTCAATTTCTTGCACACTAGTTTGCGAAATATCATAGAGAGGTGCTTTGGTGTATGGAAGATGAAGTGGAGAATTCTCCTCAAGATGCCTAGCTTTCCAATATGGAAACAAAAGATGATTGTGGCAGCAAAAATGGCATTGCATAATTTCATTCGTGACCATGATGCGCCGGATAGGCATTTTCAGAGGTTTGACAGGAATCCTGATTATGTGCCTACAATTCCATCTAGATTTAGAAGATATGTCATTTCTAAGGATATTTCTGATACATCAACTGACGGTGCGAGTGATGCTTCCATGGATGAATTCCATGATAACCTAGCTCATAGTATTGCAGGATGATGGTCTTTTGGAATGTTTTTCGTTGGCTACTATATTATTTCTTATATGAACAATTATTATATATATTCTATGCATGCACGTGACTTGAATTTTAGGAGTATCAAAATTGTCTTGTATATATCACTGTCTTTTTTTTTCTCTTATTTACTTGTGATGTTGGAAAAATAATAATGTTGAGATATTGCTGAAACTTATGGCAAGTCACCATGCATATTAAACAAATAATCACAAATGAGAACAACAATTAGTCAAGGGTAATATTGTCCATCTTCATCCATTCTCCTCTTCCTGGATGTCCGGAGCTGCACAAGTCAGCCAAACACTTCCAGCTCCATCTCCTGCTCCTCCAAAAGCTAGCTCTCATTGGAGTTGGAGTTTGGAGTTAGGGGTTGTTTGGCAGGGCCCCGCTACACCAAAATGGGCTCTGCTCCATGTTTTTTTTTTTGCCAAACATAGCAGCTGAAGTAGCTCCAACTCTAGGTTTTGGGCTCCATCTCCACAAATTTTGTGGAGCTCCTTAAGAGGTACTCCACCTAAACCTAGAGCTGATGGAGACGAAAAAATTTACCCACCATGCCACTGGTTACAAAAAAATAACGGTTCGATTTGTTCTATTCACCCCTCCCCGGTCTTCTCTCTCCCTCCCCGGCCCTCTCTCTTCCCTCCCGGTGTGGCTCCATTCCGGCGGTAGGGCACGCGGGGCCGCAGAGCGGCAGGGCGGAGCAAGGGAGGCCACGCGGAGGCGACGAGGCCCGCGCCGGTGCTCGCGGAGGATGCGCAGAGTGGCGGAGGAGGCTGCGACGCGCGTGGGCGCGGAGCCGCGCGGAGGCGTCGTTGGAGACTACTCCTCTCCTTTTTTGAGCGTTGCCGCCGGTTCCTCTCGTCTTCTCCGATCCGTGCGAGCTGGAAGCGGTGACAAGGGAAGGGGATGATCCTGACATGTGGGCCCGTGGTGGCAAGGGGATGATCCTGACGTGCGGGCCCGTGGTGGCAGTGAGAGTGAGTGAGGGGAGATTGCTGTTGGGCTTAGAGGGAGTCACGGCCTAGCTGAGAGGAGGCCTTGTGGGCCTTGGGGCCTGTGTGATTCGTGGAGAGGAGATCTTCCAAACAGGTTTGATGTGGTTGAGCTCTAAGGTGGAGAAGATTTTTCTAGAGAGGAGCTACTTTTGTGGAGGGGAGCTGTGCCAAATAGCCCATTAAGATCTAGGAGCTGGAGCTCTACCAAACGGGGCCTAAGTATAAACTAAGCATGACATTCATATTCTATTATTGAAATAAAATACCAGACTTGTATAAAGAAGACTATTATATTGAATATCAGAATGTCTTACAGAAAGAAGGAAAAGCTATAAACTTTACTGAATTCCTGAAGCATCCGCTGGACTTGGAACTTTACTAATTCTATTCCACTAGTACTATCCTAATACTAAACTTGATAGAGTAGCTTGAAGCTTTGCTTTGGTGTGTGTTGGAGAGTAAGTGAGGTGCTCCTTAAATAGGCTCTCAATGGTGGCAGCTTGGACTGGAAATGTCGATCATACCCTCCACAACCGCCATCAGGAAGCCATCCCCAGCCTACACATGTAAGGTCGGTGGGAGAGGCGGAAATAGTGGTTCGGCTGAACCCCTGGTTCGGTAGAGGTTCGGCCGAACCAGGTTGGCCTCCCACCGACCTCTCCTTTCTCGAGCTGGCTGACAGGTGGGCTCCCATGACGGGTTGTGGTGTAATGGCGGTTACTTCGATAGTTATCCCTGCTAGGTGGCCCTCTCATTGACAACCTTGCTTGGGGGTGAGGTTTTCTCCATATTATCTTCTCCATTTTTGTATTAGTCTCCTACAAGCAAATATTTGCAAGTACAAGTGGAAATAGTTTATTCTAAAAAAAATATGCATTGCAAGCATAGCTAGTTCTCTTTTATTTTAGTAATATTGACGGTCGAAAGTGGTCAATAACGACCGTCAATAAAACCCCCCAAGCTTGAACCTTTGCTCGTCCCGAGTAAAGGACGAAAGGAAACAAAACATGATTCTACAGGTGCATGGTCGAATGTTTTCTCTTAAGCTTAAACAAGTTATCACAGGCCATACCTTTGTTTGTTGGTCATAGAGCTGTTGAGAGACAGAACAGTTCAGAGTGCACCAATCACCTATTCCTTGTCCAACTTTTCGTTCCGGAGTTTTTAATATTTTTGAAAAGAAAAAACAAGTTCCTCAAGTGATTCACTCGGCACTCAAGTGTTTAATCTAGTTCCTCACCAAGAGATTGCCTCTTTGATTCCTATACTACAGGTTTATATGTGGAGCTTGGTATGGACCAAAGTTGGCATACTTGCATTCACATTTATTACTAAGTCAAAAACTAAGACTAGAGCAGATAACTACCCATACTCAAGATCAAGATCTTGCAGTGTGTGGAATGTGTGTGGAAGTGGAATTGGGTGTGGAATTTATTTTTGGCTCCTTTTTGGTGTATGTCTCTCCTCCTTTGAAAGTCGTTTTGTGAGGGAGTATTTGTGGCCAACATTGTTTTATTGGAAGTATTTTTGGAAGAGTTTACCACTCTTGATTTTGGCAATGGGCATCTCTCCTCTATTTTGGATTTTTGGCTATTGAAGTAAGAGCATATTTTGTGGAGCTTTATTTGGTGGAATGGAAATGGTGGATAAAATGCTGCTTCTAGTGTAGAAGTCTAGCATGTATATATGTGGGTGTTTTATCTCGATCATAGAGCATGGAAAGCATCTACACAAGTCGTGCAGTTTGACAAAGTTAAACAGAAGTGCAAGCAACCAAAATATATATGGTTTTTCTATGCCTATCATTTTTGGCTTTGGTGGGTAATCATATCAATTGAGGAACCTTTTTATTTTATTTTAAAAAAGAAATTCTTTCAAAATTCAGAGATAAATTTTGGAACAAGCTCATGGCCACACTATCTCACTATATCATATCTCACAATAGCCTAGACTCAAATGAAGCTACAACTAACCCTATTTAGTTCCAGGTTTCAAGCAGAGTCTTGCTACCTTATTTTAAAGCAAGGGAAAGACGCTCTACTATGAACCCATATATATAAGATATATAGATAGAGCAACTATTCATCATTTCAACAAGGAGAATTAGGTTGTCTTACCTAGCATAAGGAAATCTAACCTATATTTTTGGTATTTTCTGTTTTGCAAATTTTTATGTTGTTTTTAATTTTTTTTCCAATGCATTGTGAAAGCAAACATGCAAGTGATGAAAGTAAACATGAGTGATACAAATTACCTTAGGGGGAGAGGCCCCCCCCAAGCTTGTTTTTCGCTCAGGGACGCTAGTATGGGTTGTATCCCTAAAAGCGAAAAAAAAGCTTGCAGGTCATCGTGCTGTTGCTGCATCATGTGTTGAAGGTTGTTGAAGCGTGCATCAGCGCTCTATTGCCATTCCTGCGATTGTACCATGTGCCTCTCCAGGTTGTGATTGATGTCGCTCGTCTAGAGTTCTAGAGCATCCATCCTTCGGGTCAGTTCTCCCAAGTCCCCGCGAGAGGAGGTGGAGCGCTGAACCCGAAATGATGGTGGCATGCTGCTAGACTCCAATGAACGGGAGACTCCTTCGTGTGCCTCCTAGGCCCTCCGCCACTGGCCATCGCTGACGCTTGGCCATGCTGAGTTGTTGTACCGGGAAGTTGGCTTGAACCAGCCAGGTGCATCCCCGGTAGCTTCCCAGTTGGTCTTTGGTTGGACGGGTGTAGTTGAGGTAGACCCTTGGTTCTCATCATGCGCCTCCCGTCGGGTACTCCTGGGTGCTGAACCTGCAACGGCTTCTCCCAAAGTCTGCAGGGGAATGGTTAGTTCAATGCAGTTGTACAAATGGTACCCCGGGTTAGGTAACGAGATCACATTTGTACAACTGTGAAAGAAGAATACAAGAGAGTCTCCCGGCCCCCTTTTCAGGGTGTGGCCGTACACTAAGTATGCTTCATCCATGTAGGTACGGGGCTCAGAGATGTAAGCAATTTGACTTCCCTCAATCAGCCCGAGCCCTTTCGCTATACGAGTAATCAATGAAGTGCACTCCACTATCGCAGAAAACCTCAAGTTCTCTAACCATTGCCTAATCATGGCTTGTACGGGAGCAATTTTTATCTTGTTAACCATGGCATACATGATGGCAAGTTCATCCTCTCTAATGGGCCTCAAATCATTCCTAAGAAACGTGGTCATGGCAATCCATTTGTGCATAAGCCTAAGTGTGGGGTTATGGATGTCATTGTTTCTAGGCTTCGTGTATGTCACGCCTAGAAAATCACCTCTTCCGAACGCTAGTGTATTAATCCCCGTCGCAGGAAAAGCGGGGGTACACCACAAAAAATTGAATACAAAAGACACATCTTTATTACATCATTAATATTTACATTATTACAAAGGCACTTCAGGCCTGACAACAAAAGATAAACAAATAAAACTGCAACGGACTAGCGGGACTACGGCTCCATCTTCACAGGGTGTGCCAAACTCCTCCTAAGACTTCTTCTTCTTCTTAGCTTCCTTGCTGGAGGGGGAAAAAAGAGAGCAAGACTGAGTACTCCAACGGTACTCAACAAGCCACAACAGTAAATGAAAGGATAGGTTATTTTGCCGGAAAAGAGCATTTTACAACCTTTTTATTTTTAAGGCAACTTTAATAAAATCACGATCCTATATTAATCAAGATTAAATTATCATGGCGACATACCCATGCCAACCGGCCTTAAATCCTAGGTTAAACCACATGAATTTTAGCACCAATATTCCATCAAATTTTAATTAGAGAAACATCTAACTTGGGTACATTGCTTGGCTTGCCCATGTCCAAGGGCTCGGCTATTCGAATAGATTTACTCTGATCCGAGATGTACACTTTCACCACACGACACCACTCCCTCACGTGTCCCCATGTGCCGAATACCACCACGGTATCCTGGACAAGAGCAGTGACACAACCCTTTGCCTCACACCAAACCTAATAGGTAGGACCGACGTGACCCTGTCAAAAGCCAGGCTATTCCCAGGACGAGTGACATGACCACGCTCCCGGCATCTTGACACTCAAACCTAGAGGTTTTCATTTGCGCGAGACATCAGCTCAAAATCCAGAGCCTCCTCTATCTCATCGGTGTCCACCCCATTGGATCAAGTGTAAAACTAAGATTATGTGTTGCCCATTCTGCATGTGGTTGTACGGTAGTGGTTTGCAACAAATGCCCGAAGACCGGTCCTTATGGTGACCGAGGTCCCAAAAACATTTTGAGAAATTTTGAATGAGAAGGGTGGCCATGATCATAAGTTTCATCATGTGAATATCATCATTGAATATTATATTGTGAATAACTCCCCATGTCTAAATTAATTGCAAATCACTACACTCGAATTTTATAAGCTAGACTAAACATCATTCTAGAATAATCAAGTTAGCAAACATCACATATAAATAATGTCACTAACTGGTTTTGGTTACCTAGGGTTGTATACACAATAGGGTCATAACAAAGGAATAGTTGACATGGCTAAATAAAATCATGAATGTAGGCATTTGAATAAAGCATCATGCATAATTTAAATCAAAATAATTTTGCAAATGGGATTGACAACATGTTCAATGAATGGATGTGACTTGCCTTGCTCGAAACGGACTTTCGACGGCTTCACTTCGCTCCAGGAAACCTCCGAACGACAACAACTACACGAGAGAAACAAAACTAGACTAAAGCTCTAAACAAACAGTAGGAACAATACATAAAAAGAACATACATGTATTATTTATGTTATAACAAAAACAAAGAGAGTTAAACGAGTCAATTTGGAGTTCAGATGCCCAAGATATGACCATCCCAATTTTATATGTAGTTCAAGTGGACATTTCCAAATTGTTGCATTAATTTTTCTTTAGTAAAATAATGTTTAACACGCCATCGAGGAGAGATGGCAGCGTGGCAGCATGGGCGACAAGGCTCACCGGCACACGATGAGAGAACGGGGTCGGGGAGAGAAACCTCACCACAGGAATGGCAAAGGCGGAGGCAACCGAAGGAGGTTAACGACGACCTTGAGCTGCAACAACGGCCTTTGGCTTGACGTGGTCAATGTGATTCAGACGAGGCTCCGGTGATGAACTCGACCTTGATGATGACGGGCGGGGCGATGAGGCTGAGCCTGATCTTGATGACGATGGGGCTCTCTTGGCGGTCTTTAGTTGACTGGAACATGGAGCCGGGCTTGGTTTTAACGACGGGTTGCTGAGAGAGGGAGACGGTGCAGCCGGGTGCGATCCGCGGAGTCTTCTGTACTTGACGATGAGGACGACATTCCTGCTGCCTTCTACTTCAGGGAAAGGCTCGACGAGACAGAGTCGAGGATGGGGACGATGGCTCCGGTGGGAAAGAAAAGGCGGCCGGGGCGAGACGGCAGGGGCGATGTAGATGATGGGGATTGTGCAGCAGCATGGCATAGTGGGAGGGTGTTCCCATGAGGTGGACACTGCCGAGGCAAATGACAACACAACGACACAGCAGCGACTGTGGGGTGCTACCAGCAGCAGCTGTGGGGTGCTAGCAGCAGCGGCTATAAGACGGTGGTGGCAACGACACCCGCAACAGTGTTGGCACGACATGGACAGTGGTGGTGGCGGCGCAGCGCTATGTGGACAGAGGTGGTGGCGGCGGGGTTGGTGGCGTGGCGGTGATGACATGACATGGGTCGGCACGGCTGCGGTGGTGGCATGACGTGGACAGCGGCAACAACGGTTTTGGTGGTGCAGCATGCGACACGGTAGTGAACACAGTGGTGATGGTGGAGACACAACGCGATGCAACAACTTGGAGGCAAGCAGCGGCGGCGGCGGCAGCAGTGAACACGGCGGCAACAGCGGCATCGAGGTTGGTGGTGGCGCAGCAGACACGGCGCTCTGATGAGGACGACGCCGAGGCAGTGCCGGAGAAGAGATCAACGCAGCTGCAAAGATGGTGGTGTTGATGATGATCGGTGGCGATCCGGCAAGTCCGGAGGGCCTGCCGGCGAGGACTGGATCATCGGCGATGATGCACACGCTGTGCAACACGTTGCAGCGGCACGGGGAACTCACTGATCAGCCATCCATGGCGGCACATCACCGAAGAGAAAGACATGGCCGTTCCCAACGATCGAGGCACCGATTGGAGTAGAATTTGTGGGGGATTTGTTAAGGAGGACGAAGCAAACCGATTTTTGGTATCAAACAGTGGAGGATTCAATCACTTGGAGAGATCATTGGCACTTGGTTTCACTAGAGAGAGAGGAAGGGGAGTAGTTCAGCAGTGGAAAGGATTCGGCAGAGGAGAAGACGACTCCTCTCCCTGCCTTACCGAGTGGGAGGGGAATGTGGAGAGGTGAAGCCAGCATGGTTTGGGCCAAGAGGGGAGGTGGAGAGGTAGGGGACGCATGGGCTGAGCTCAAGCCGAGGGGAGGAGAAGTGGGAAGAATTGGCCCAAGGCCCGAGAAAAGGAGAGAGGGCCCGGAAAGGAGCAGGAGAGGACTTTGGTCCACATTTGGCCCAAACGAAAAGGAGAAGTGAACTTTGGATCAGCGGAGAAAAACTCTGAATTTAGGTTATTGTTGCTTATTATTATTATTGATGCTCTCTAAATTTAAGTTAAAATTGAGGAGACAATTTAGAGCATGGAGAATTTAAGAAAATTACTCCGACGCCCAAACGAATTTTTCTTGGACGTATTTTATAGTTTGATAATTTTCCTTTAGATTTTATTTAATTTGTATTATTCCAATTGAAAGGCGATTTTTAGCAGGATGAATTTATCGGGACACGACAGTGTAGACAGCTGTACCCGAGATATCGCCCCAAAACTTCGTTTTCTCAAAGCCTGTGACAGCTTGTTGAAAGTCGCCACGTAAGGAAGTGCTCCTTACGGAAGAGCCGGAAGGTAATCCCTTCCTCTACCTCTCTTAGAGTGCACACGAACAGAATAGTAAGCAAGCGAGAACTAGGCTCATCTACTACAGCAAACTCCTGCCATCCTACAGCTCGCCAAACAGTGGGAAAGTCGAAATCCATACCTGTTCTTACTAGCAGAGTCGGGTCGTAAGCTCGGGTGTGAGCGAACTCCCAGTCCCTGTCTGAAGGAAAGAACACGGAGGACTGTAATCCTGACCGTTCCAACTATCAATTGTCCAAGATGGTGAGTTAGCCACTTCACGAGTTCACATGTGTGATTATAATCTTAGATACTTTTGTGCATTTGAGTCTATCTTGGGAGGTTCTATTTCCTCTTTTTTTTATCGCCATCTTTACTTGAAGACAAGTAAAGAGCTAAGCGTGGAGGGTTTTGTTGACGGCTATTAATGCAACATTTTATGCCGTCAACACCTGCAAAGTCTAAATGAAACAAATGATCTAACATAGTGGTAGGGGTTTATTTCTAACCATTTCCACGAGTGTTGATGAAGCATTTGTATGCAGGAAATTGTACCAAAATGAGAGAGCAAATAAGCTACAAAGTGGGAGTTGCATTTCCAGTGAAGCCCATGGAGTGTCAAGCCCATAAATCCAGAGAAAATACATCAAAACAGGCTGTGGCATGAAGATACGATGCACTGGGCCCACTAAGAAGAACCTGGAGAAAGGTCGGGGCCAACTAGGCCGGCCCAGGTTCGGCTGAATCGACCTAGCAGTCGCCCATCCCCTCCTTCCACGTGGACGTCTAGGATTTCACCTCAATGACGGTTACAAGGGACAGAGTCGACATTTCAACTGTCACAACCGTCATTAGGGAGGCTATAAATAGAGCTCTCATCCCTCACTTAGAACACACACCAAAGCTTGAGATGAATTATAAGAGGCTCTATTGTACACTTTTGTATACTAGATTAGGGAGAGAGTGGAGTAGAAGTCGTCGAAGGAGTCCCGGAGTTGTCGGTAACTTCTTCTTACTTTTACTTTATCAAATACTCATGCTTTAATAGTAATATTATTCTGAGTACTTGAGTTTACTTTCGTAAGTTTCATAACTCAGTTAGTTTCTAAGTTGAATACGAGATTACTGCTTACTATAAACAACTCACTTATAGTAATTGCCTGGGTGATTAATTAACACTTGAGTAGTAATTAATCTGCTTAGGCAAGGTGTCTAGGTATTTAATTTCCAGTAATTGCTGCACATCCCACAGTTAGCTTGAGGTAAGTGTAGAGGTGGTGACAGCCCTTAAGATCACATAGTCCTCCCTGTCCGGGTATGTAGTAGCTCGCTTGAACCTGGGGCAGCGAGTCACCAGCCCTCGAAGTATTCCTCTAGGATTAAACAATCTTCCTGAAGACACTGTCTCTTACGAGTAAATCCTCCTAACCCTTTGTCCTACCATTAGTTTTGTGTCCTTGGATGAATTATAGTAGGATTAGTCACACTGTTCCATGTGAATTTGATACCCTAGGAATACTCCTTAGGGGAAGTGCTACAGCGGTATTCCGTTTGCTTGCGGATTTATTCTGTGGATAATAAGAATTACCAACAGCTGCTGGCAACCTAGTATCAGTAAAGGCTCTAAGTGAAACTTCCTTGCACCAAACTTGGAATTCAAGGCATAATCTATTGTTCAAGTTTTCAGTAAGTGTTGCTTGGAGTTCGAGATGGATGTTCAATCTTAACCGGTCTCCATCGCAATACTGGTATATAAACAGTACATTGGAATAGGCAAATCTCTATGGGTTGTGAGATTTGATGGGGGATTGTTGGAATTGTTAAGTGGGCTATGGCCCATCTGGAGAATAATTCCTAGAAAATCGTAAAAGCCCACCTCATGGGAAGCAAACATGTGAACCTTTAGTACCACCTTGCTAGTTCTAGGAGAGTGAGACCTCCTTAAATAGGAGAGTGCTCTCTAGTTTCTTGAGCAAGAGAGAAGTAGAGGAATACACGTTCGCGTGCACTCGCTCGCCTCGTCGGGCTGGGCCAGGCCAGGCGGCGCGTGCACGCGACATGCGCATGAATGGTCCGACAAAATTGGCTCCTCATGCTTGCGCAGATGCGGCTTCCTTTTGCAGTTTGTTTTGCTGCGTCCAACAAAATTTTTGGAATTTGTTTTGGAAACTTATTGGATCTTTCCTTACGTGACGTGGTGTAGAGTTCGGAGAGGTTACCCGTGCCTATCCGGTTCGGTTACGATATGGAAGGCGTACTGACCACACATCCTTTATATACTGAACCGCTACCTCTACGCAACGTACGTGAAAAACAATCTAGGGTTTGCCTCTCCTCTATACTACGCCGCCACCGTAGTCTACTCCATCCCATTCGCCGGCGTGCACCGGCGATCGGGAAAGCAGGTCTCCGGAACCATCGTCCTCGCGAAGTCCTGCACCGGGAGAGGGCGAATAAGGTTTTTGGGAAGCTCTCCGCATGACAGCTTGTTGTTCGTCCACCACGGCTCGTCTTCCTCGTCAATCGGTTGTGGCCATCGTCCTCACCTTCCACCGCGGGTTGAACGTGCGGTACATGCTGATCCATCTGCTGTTCTGATTCCTTCTCGACAGTACCCTCGGTACATGATTACGATATTTAATCTAGTATATAATATGCTTAATCTATTCGTGTATGGCTCTTTCGTATACATGTATCCTGATGCTATGTTCATGCTAGTTTATTCCTGTGTTGTCATGATTTATTTATGAAATAAATTAAATCATTATGTGCTTATATTTTCAACAGCTTCCCATGCCATGGTCGTCCAAGGCAGCAATGATGTGATCCAAGGTGGCAAGGATGGCCGTCATAGCAGAGCCGCTGCAGATATTGGCTCGTTCTTTCCAACAAAGCACACTAGGCCAAAACAGGTTTTCTCGGGAGGGTGCACGGAACGTCCACATTAAATCACCTAGACGGATTAGCGCCCGCCCGCAAAAAAACATACTTTTATAGGCAGGTGGTATATTTCCATGTGGTGTACTTGCCGAAAAAATGGTTTCTGACGACAAAAAAAAAAGAATCAAAAATATTTTTAAAAAATCATCACTACCACGCCGTCGCCGCCGATGCGTCCCTCCCTCCGTATCTAAATGTGGAGGGGACGGGGGAGACCCACCCATTGTTGCCGAGCCGTCGTCGTTGCCGCACGTTGCCACCGCGCCGTCGCTGCCATCGCATCCGGGATGGGGAGGCCTGCCCGCCGCCGTCGCCTCTGTGCTCCGTGTTGCGCCTGTCGTCGGCACCACACCATCGCTTCCCTCTTTCTCCAGATCTGGATCTGGAGGGGACAGAGAGGCCCGTCCGTCTCTGTCACCTCCGTGCTAGGCCGCTATCGTCCGCTCGCCACTGTTGCGCCACCCGCCGCTCGCCATCACCGCCCTTAGCAACACCCGGGGTCAGCGGGACCACCGTTGCGAGCCACCTTGGGGTCGCCACAGCTCTGCACGTGTAGGGCACCACATTCATTATACTTAATAACACTCATACACACATGTCACCGTGGTATCTGTTAGGTGGGATCCATACACACTCGACAGCCATATAACCTCACGCGTACATGACGGTGATCAAGAGTGATTTAGTATAATAAATACAACACCAGGAATGGGAAAAAAATAGACGACAAGATACCTTGCCAGTCTGCATAAGGCGTGCTCATCAAACCACACGAAGGCGGTGACCATATACGATACGCGTACCATGGGTCTCGATACCAAGCACTATCCTGCAACGATCTCAATTGTTTCAACCCATACTCATGCATAGCTAGTTCACAGGATGTACTGATTAGCCATACACTTTCATGGAAAGCAATTACATCAAAGTATATAGGCAACGGTTCTAAGCATAAACATAAGTAGTCTTAAATAAGTCTAATAAGCCAACCTCCCATGTTGTCGGTGCCTATTGCCTATAGTGGCGGCTCAACCCATACCAATGATCCACCGGAGAGGAATAAATGGGAGAAAGTGGGATAGAGTTGGAGAAGGGAGATGTCAATTGGGTCAACCCATCCCGATGATCCAACAGAGAGGAGTAGATGGGAGAAAGGGGTAGAGTTGGAGAAAGGAGATGTCAATCACATGTAGGCCCTATACTTTTATGTTAATTTTGCTGACTAGAATGCTACGTCAGTAAAGCTACCCCTCTATACTGCCTCCAAATGTAATTTAAACAATATTCGTAAATTTAGGGTTCAATATTTATGGTACTGTGGTTTAGGGAGGATTTTGAAACTAGACGTAAACATGAGGGATCCAAAGTGAACTTATTTATATAGGAAAGACATGACGAGGCATTTGGAATAAGTTCACATTAGATCCCATATGTTTACATCGAGTTTTAAAATCATCCCTAATCCTTAATACTAGAAATGTTGGCCCTCAACTTGAAAAAACCATTGAACTAACGTAAAGGTTTGGTTTTGTTGACGTGGCATCCCATGCAGCCAAAATAATCTTTTAAAAATATTGGGAACCACTTGTCAGTCAAAAAAACATATCCCCGTCCTTCTCTCTATCTCTCTCGGGTACCGCTAATTGGAGAGTGCGCGCGCTAGCAACGTTCCCAGCGCGCACTACCGTTTATGGCATACTGTAGGGGCAGGTGGGACCCGCACATGGGCAATGATGCATGTGCGCACCTGTGCAAAGATGCATGCACCGGCTTCTTACAGATAAATGTGTACTATTTGATTTTTCTTTCTAAACTAGAAATTATGCGAACTCAATACAAATTTTAATATTTTTTAAATCTGAGTTGAAAATTTTTTAGACTAATTTGAAAAAAAATTAAACTTTGATTTGAAATTTTTTGAATTTGAAGTTCAAATTTTTGAGTTTTTTTTCAAAGTTCAAATTGAGGAGTTGAAAATTTTAAAATCATGATTTTAAAAAATCTAAAATTTTGTTCCAAAAGTTTGAAATTTTTAAGATTGTTTTTTTTAATTCGTGATTTAAAAGTTTTTGAATTTTTGAATAGAAAGTTTCTTGGATTTTGAAATAAAAGTTAAAATATTTTAAAATTTATAATTCAGATTTAACAACAGAAGACATGGATGGAAAAAAAAATACACACATGTGCTTCCATCGCCAAAAACCTGCCAAAAAAAGATATATGCGCGGGCCCATGTGCGGCAGGGGAGGGAGACCTGTCGGCGCAGTGCGCGCTACTTGCGCTCCTAGCACGCACCCTCCAAGTAGCCCCCCTTTCTCTCTCCCTCGATCTCCCCCTCTCACTACGACGGTGGCAGCGGGGGCCAACGTGGGTGGATGGAGCAGCCACCGATTGGAAGAGTCGGGGGGCACCGAGGAAAGGACTTTTCCCCCCTCCTTCCAATGGCGACAACTGCAGGCCGGTGTGGGGTGGAGGAGCCGCCCTCCAAAGAAAACCACAGCCACCCATCCACTCACCCGCCCCCTTCCCCATCGTCGCGTCCGGCGACCGTCGTTTGCCAACCTCGAAACCGATGGATTGGTTGCCCACATGATGGCTCCCTCAACAAAGGAGCCTATGCCTCGTGCCACCACCAGCGAAGGGCGGAGCCAAAGCCACCGGCAGCCTGAGGTCACGATCTGCGGTGCCCTCGGTGTGGCCGTCCCCTTCGCGGTGTTATTCCTCTTCTCTTTTGTCGTCGGCCTCGCGGGCCTTGCCCTCGGTGGCCTCTCCTCCACCGCGTCCGTCTATAATCCCTCCACCTGCCACATCCTCTCCACCGGTCAGTCGCCGTCCCGTTCCCTTCAATGCCATTCCTGATTTCATGTGGTCGCGTTCTAGAGGTTACTATTTTAGCGCGCGGTGCACAGTTTTTGTTGATAAGCTATAGGATCCAAGAGTTTGCTGCAAATTTAAGCTTCATTGCGCTTTGTGACGTACATACCATATACATTCTAGTATAAATGTTAGCGACAGGTTGCGGACTTACAAGCTAACTCGGATGTCAATCAGCAAAATCACCCCTCTTATGTTAGCGGATCTCTTTTGGCAGTTTTCATGAGTTCGGGTTTAATATTTCTTTTTTTTTTTGAAAGGAGGTTCAACATTTCTGGTATTAGTGTTGAGAGACGATTTTGAAACATTAGGAGTCACCTAAAGTGAACTTGTATTCTGAGGCGTTTCTGTTGGCCTATGGGCGAACTCTAGAAACGGGCCGAATCCAAAATCATGATGGGCTATTAACAAAAAGGGGATAAAGGGCCTTAGGCCGAAAAATGAGAATAGAAAGAGGCCGATTCACGGGTGGACGTTCGCTACTTAAGAATTTCACCTCTTTTTTTCCACCCAAATTAAGATCTCGATTTTGTAAGAACCCCCAAAATGAAGGGAAATTCCACCCAAAGACTCGATTTGCTGCCATTCTTCAGGATCCGATCCACCCGAAAAAACCGCATCGAAAATGGATCGCAAGCGGCCGCGCGGCCGTTCCCCACCGTCGCCGTCGCCGGCGACCGACGCCGCCGCCGCCTCGTCGGTGCTCGACGACGGCGACCTCCTCCGCGAGATCCTCCTCCGCCTCGAATCCCCCACCTCCCTCGTCCGCGCCTCCCTCGTCTCCCGCCGCTGGCTCCTCCACGCCTCCGATCCGGCCTTCCTCCGCCGCTTCGGCCTCCTCCACCCGCCCCGCCTCCTCGGCTTCTACGTCGACAGCGCCAGCCTCCCGCGCCCGCGGTTCGTTCCCCTCCCTTCCCACCCCCCGGAGCTCGCCGCCGTCGTCCGCCGCGGCAGCTTCGACCTCGCTGGCACCGGCGGATTCGACCTCGGGACGGGGATCTGCCACTGCCGGAACGGCCGCCTCCTCGTCTGCCACAGGCGCGGCGTCGATTCCACCCTCCAGCTCCGCCGCCCGCTGCATCCGGCGAGAGATGGGGAGGTCATCTCGACGTTCCGCACGCAGCCTATCCCTCTCCCCCCAAACGAGCGCCGCCACAGCCGGTATGTTCTCCTCCCTGAGGACGACGGCAATGGCGGCGGCGACGGCGTGGCGTGCACTGTGGTGACATTGGTGAGCAGCGAGCGAGAAGTGTTCGCGAAGGTGGAGAAGATCTTGCAAGCTGGGAATTGGGATGTTGCACAAACCTCCGCGCCGATTGAACTCCCGGCGCAATGGAGGAGATCGTTGAGCCGGGGTTTTCTTGTCAATGGCAAGCTGTATATGTTGGGGACGACGGGGTATATTCTTGGATTGGAATTGGTGTCTATGCGCTTGTTCTTCATCAAGGTTCCTGATGCCGTGCGGTATGACTGCCCCAAGAGCTTTCAGTTGAGTGTTAAGTTGACACAAGCGGAGAAATCGGGGCTTTATCTGATCCATGTGGAGGGGTTTAAGATCCATGTTTGGCTTCACAGAACAGATGGAAACACTGCTGGCAATAATTGGATTCTAGTAGATACAATTTGTTTGCGAGAGGTGTTTGGTCATCTTTTGAAGCCTAGTTGGGAGTCAGAGGATTCACGCATTAGTCTGCCTGGGTCTGGGGACAATGCTGAGTTTGTGTTCTTGGAGGTGGATGGCGAGGTCTTTTGTATGCATATTATGAGGAGGACGGTTGAGAAGGTGTATAAGATGGCAATGAAGGGTGATTTCCTGTTTGATATATACCCTTTCATGATGGTTTGGCCACCCATCTTCCCAGCATGGACCAAAACACATGTTCAAGAGTTATCTACAACATGATCAGAAGTTATCCACAAGTTTTTCCTCTAGATTATCTGCATAATCAAGTGATGATATATGATGTTCTACTAATTCTGTAATAAGGTAATTGCACAAAAGAATTTATGGAAAGTTTGATATCCAAGTTGAGTTATGTCATGATTACAAGTTGAATTAAAGATATTTTCTTCAATACCATGATGATAACCAGCACATCTTTTCTCAAGCACAGCAATCCTGGTCTATGCTGCTGTTTCAACTATGATAGGCACAATTTCCATCCCACTCTCAACACTAATGGAGCAATAGACATGAACTTCAAATGCCATTTATGTAGCTAATATGGAACAATACCCTAATGTGGAATTCACATATATTTTGCCCATTCTTGGGGGATTTCTGTAGCTAGAAATGCTAGTAAATATATTGGATTTTGATACTTCACAGTCTGCTACATCCATCACAACATAATTTATTTTGGGTTTTGCGTATTTAAAGCCATTACAGAGAATGCCACACTTATTTTCGTTAGTATCAATTTCATGACATTGTTACACAAAAAAATACTTATGCTTATGTTGGAGATATTGTAAATTATAACTGGAGCAGGACTGCAGGAGAACTGAATAACAACTTGCACGTATCTATATTTCAAAATATATCTTGAAAATTTGGAGAAGCTAATAGGATAAATGCATACCTATTGTTTATATAAATACAGGATCTAGATGAATGCTTTTTATTGGGCATAGCAGCATTTTGTCTAAACAGACTGGAACTCATGAACTGTTATAAGATTCTCTTTGTTCCGATATGAATCTGGACAGAAATGTGCAAGACTGCCAGTTGCAAGTTACTCAAATTCTGTATTGTTTCAACATGTTGTTTCCTTAAAAAATATTGACATATACCACAGTTAGATGGGGCCATATGCAGTCAGTCTATGACAAACTGACAACAGCATTCATAACAACTTTCTCTGATTTGTGAAGTTTCAGTTTGCTCCTAAGTCTAGGAAATTATCTGAATATTTAGAATGTAATATGCTCGAACGTACTTCATATTTAGAGACCATGTGCCAAAACCAACTTTGAAACTTTGAAATTCCATGTTCTAAGAGCCTGGGCATGTATGCAAGTGGTAAAAGGAAACATGAAGCAGAACACTATATCCAAGGCTAAGACACATTGCTAGGTTATTTCCTAAATCCCGCATACTGTCTGTAAATAATGTTAAACGCATACCACTTTCATCTTTAGCAAATAATTTGTATTTGTGGTTATTGCACAAAAGAATTCCCTGACCATGCTAGACTCAGTTTGATCTACCAGCTAGTAAAATGTCCAAAGTAGTCCTGAAAGTTTAACATTTTAGCTCGTTATAGCCCAATGTTAATTTAACAGGGCAACATGGCATGTTGAGTTGGTGTGGTCGTTGTTTGCTTTTCACAACAGCCAAGGGACTGAGTCTCTACTCCAACTAATTTAACCATTATCATCAGTTCATCACAGATTATTCCAAAATTTCCACAGATGTTCATTACTATGTTCACAAAAATTCCATTGAGTAAATTGCTTGGAGGGCAATTTGGACTTCTGACATTGCCTGAGTAAGAAAACTTGATGTACGGGGTCAGCAGTCAGCACCATGGTGTTACAATAGCTTACCATGATGTACGAGCTTGTTTATTGAAGCTCTGGAGGCTAAAATTAGTCCGCTTTCATATTTAGGAGGCAACTTTGATCCCTTGATGTCCAGGGACCATTTGGTGCTCCTTGAGTGTATGATTCAGTCTGGAGTATAGTGAATCTTATATGATTCAGTCTGGAGTATAGTGAATCTAGTCCTGTACTTGGATTATGGCTTTTATAATACCATATTACTGTTTAGAGGAGCTAAATGCATTTTTCTTTTCAAAAAAAAAGTTCACCATTTTATGATACTTAATACTCCCTCTTTTTATGTTTATGCTATGTGGGTATATACTAACAGAAGTATAATATAACCCAAGTGTTTTTAACTTTACATTCTGTCAATATTGTATTTTGAAGGAAAACTAACACTTTGGTGCCAGCAGATTTGACTCTTTAATTTTTTTTAAGGGCCTTGATTACTGCTACATTATTTGAGCTATTAACCTTTTTGTTGTCTTACTTGGCTGCCGACTCTTGCTAATATTTATAGCTGCTACATTTTGTTTGTACTTGATGGTTCAATAATCTTAACTTGAAGGTGCCTTCAAAAAGTTATGTAATTGATTTTCTTTGAAACAAAGGAATGGATGAACTTATAACTGCTGAATATTCATCAAAGTTTCTCACTAGTCTCGATAATTGCTAATACAGGCTTTATAAACCGAGTCATGCCAATTACCAAAACAGAAGTGCACAGACAAGCTTGTCGAGTTTATTAATTACCATGACAGGACCACTTTATTTTAGCTTTGAGCTTTTCTGAAGTAACATTCAATTGCAGTTTTTTGGACTTTTGGTCACTAGAAATGTCCACTTTGTAAGAATTTATCATTTGTTTCTGTCGATTTATTCTATATATTGATTAGTTGTTATTTGCTGCCCTCTGCTCTTTTTTTCTGCTAATAAATCTGCTGCAGATTGTCTACTGATGTCTTGCGTAATGGATATAAACCGATGCCTTCAATCGTTTACTGGGAATGGGAGCATGCAAGGTGGAATTGACAGGAAATTTTGGTCAGTGATACTGTTAGTGTCAAGTGTAGGTAGGCTAGTCATCCCTTACAAGTCACCAACATTTGTTGATTTCTTGCCATGCCTAGGCCTACATTCTGAAAGATTTTGTTCTCTCACCTCTTCCACGCTTACTATACTGGTCCTGTACAGGTTTCAGGTTACCGGCTCACTTTTGTATGGTTTGGCGCATGATCTCCGATCTCGGTGTCAGACTTGCATTGTGAAGATCTCTCGGCAGCAATAGAAAGAACCTAGACTGACTAGAGAAGGTACCGATTCATTAATGCTGGAAGATTTGGTTTGTTTCATTTATTTGGATGTAGAACGGCTGTCCCCTGAATAATACAAATTTTGATGAATCAACGCTCTTCTCATAGAAGAAAGATGGATTTCACCCTTTACTGCATGAAGTTTTCTACCATCCATACTACTACTTATACTTGAGATATATAGACACGTTTATGGTTGATAATGACTAAGATTTCTTTCCTCCATAATAGAATGCATATGTCCACCATGAAGGTTTATATACCTGCCAATTAACACATAATACTTCACATTGAAAATATAAGTTAATTAAGAGCGTAAAAAGTATGTAGTTGTATAAGATAAGATTAGTTTTAGTATCTCTATCCATGGAGGGATATATCCCAAGTATTTGGAGGTATATACCTCTCCAATGATGAAAGAAAAAGAGAATGTATGTTTTCACTGCGCGCGGTTGTTTCGTGGCGCTATTCCTAGTGTACGCATCGTGGCCTCGAACAAGGCAAAAGAGAATGTATGTTTTCACTGTGCGCGGTTGTTTCCCGCTTGATCTGGTTCCACGCGTTTTCACTGTTAGATCTTAGTGGTACTGTTACGATCTAACGGCAACTTTCTTTTTCTCCGGCTCTGGCTCCTGTGGCAGTGGCATTCTTCTGTAACTCCGATGGCGATGGTGAAACCCCGGTCATGTATATAGGGTTTAGAGGTGGGGTAGGAAGGAGTGAGAAGAGGGAGGTTTTGCTGGCAGGTTAGAGGAATGTCTAGGACGACCACCACCGATGGACACGGATGAACGATGAGGCAGCGGTGGCGCCGCTAGAGCTGTTGGGATGGAGGTCAGCGATGGATAGGGTAGGCGACAAGGTGACTGATGCCGGTGACGACTCTGGTGGTGCGATCCACTGCCACCGGATGTAGGAAAGGAGAAAGAGGCTCGCGCCACTTAAGACATGAAATGAGAAAGAGGGACGGTGGGAGGGGTCTTGCCGTCGCCAACGAACACAGATAACACGGATAGTGGTCATGATGACGGGGAGGAGGCAAATGGCGGCGGGTGGCATGGAAGACAATGATTGGCATGAGTGCGCATGACTGGCGAAGCTAGCACGTACGTCCAGGATAATAATCTCTTTATGTATCATCCAACCATATGTTCTCGAAAGCAATCTAATACTCCCCGTCTTAAAATATAAAAGATTTTAGCTATACTATGGGAGTACTCGCCTAGCCCCACCTAACTACGAGTCCTCCCAGAATCGTGTTAGTACTAACAAATTACACGGCATGCATCACAACAATGCAAATAAACGCCTAGCTCGATCGAGCGCTTGTCGAGTAGGTCACATGCGTACTCACATGCATGGATCACACACCTTGATCTTGGGTGTGCACAATTAAAACATTGATTAGTACGGAGTAGTATATATTTTTTGAGACCGCGCTGATTAGGGTACCATATCTGAAGCATTGTATATTTTCAGCATGGAATGGTATTCAAGCATATTTTTTAGACGAAGCCTCTGGGCTGATGATATTGTTATTAGGGAAAAATCTAAATACCCCTACAAGTTACTTATCCTTTCATCCTCACCCATACAATTTAATTCCATACAGAAACCCCATATAAATTAATTTTTCTTTCAAATTCACACATCTATTAAGTTTGTTCATGATTTTGCTCATGCATCGAGGGACTCTAATATATTCAGTAGTAAGTAGTAAATCTGTCCCTACCATCCAATGAAAAAAGTGTGTTCTGTAGTATTATATCCCATTAGAGTTTCAAGGGTTAATAATAAACACATCAAATCGATCTAATAAAGGCTTGAGTATGCATAAAACATGGAGAAAAAAATATATAATTTTGCATACGAGGTGGTCGAGGGCAACTTCACTTTCGTAACGACATGTCAGAAGCCGACAAGGCATGATGAATTCCACGCATAACAAAAAAAAATAGCAAAAAATGTTAATACAAGTGAAAAAGTGGAAGATAAGTTGATTTATAGGGTGTTTATATATGAAATTAAGTTGTAGGGGTATTTGGATTTTCCCCATGTTATTACCAAGAATCTCGCATCACGTTTGGAGAAGGAATTATTAGAAAACGCAGCAAGTTGACTTGTATGTTTAGGACCAGATCGAGATTTGAGAGATAGACATGTTGTTGGCATGGTCGACAATTCCGATTTCCGAGGAGGTATCATGAGTTCACGCACAAATTAATATAGGTAAAGACGTTGACGATTTATATATATATCTCCCATACGTACGAAGCGGCAATTGCGCATGAGCGTGTTTAATAATATCGACCATGAAACAATTTACTTCTTCGTATCCATAATTTTTGACGTTTTGTATAAAATTTATGTTAAACTTTCTAAACTTCTATTGTAGATAATTTTTAAAATACTTAATTTAAAAACCTGAAAACTATATGCATAGATTAGTCTTAAAAAGTATTTTCATAAAAATATAAATTTCTTAGCAGGTTTATTTATATTTAATATAAAAATAATGGTTAAAGCTATATTTTAAAGATCGTATTGTTGTCCAAAACGTCAAAAATTATGAAACTAAAGGCAGTACATACTACCTCTATTTCAATTCACTTGTCATTTAAGTTTGTTCTAAATAAAACATGCATAACTTTGACCATTAATTTTTTAGTTCTGTGTAGCTTAACACATGAATTACTTTCACGATGAATTTAAAAATGTAAATCTTCTTATATCAATTTATATAATCTTGTATAAATTAATGTTTTGATTCAATAGTTTGTACAAACCTAAACAACAAGTTATTTTTTAAAAAAACGAACATCTTATTCCAAGCAAAAAAAGGGAGCCCAAGCCCAATAAAATGGCCACCAGTGTTCATGCATCAGCTGCAGGTGGTAGCATACACAATCAGACTTGTTTCCCTATCCTGCAACTAGTTGCACACATTTATGTGTGATATTGTACTTAGTTGCTCCCGAAGTTGCACTAATTTTGAAGCTTGAATTTTGCACCAAAGATAAAAAAAAAAAAGTTGGTGATTTTTTATGTGTTGTGTATGCAGCAAGCAGGAGCATAATGAAATGGTGATTATGACATGTTCAGTTTGTCAAATGAGCGGAACATCACATTCACAAATTCACAAGTCTGATCCAGTAGGTGTCTACTTTTGTCACTTGGTTGGTAGTGCATAAGGTGGTGATCCACAGGTCTATAAACATAGAAAGAAGCAAATGTGCACGGCTGTGTTTTTAAATTTTGTGTGTGCACAGACAGACAGGTGCCATTTTTTTTCCCTGTGCAAATGGCACCTGTCTGTTTTGTTTTTACAAAGCAAATGACACCTGTCTGTTTTTAATAAACGAACAAACACTACAGATTTTTTTTTTTGGAAATGGCCCAAAACAGAAAGGTGCGATGAAGCGAAACAGACCCAAAAAGCCTAACCCGTTATGGGCCCATTAAGCTGACCCGTTAACTGGTTTGTAGTCCACGGACCTTATGTCTTGGGGGTGCATTGTTGCCGTTTGATACAAATCCAACGATTATCAGAATTGACTGATAGAAACAGATTACCAACGTATTCCCAGAATTGACTGATAGAAACAGATTTTTAAGGCATTTGATGAATAGGCGGTCCCTAGTTTTAATTTATTAGATAATAAGAGCCCAATAAAATGGCCACGAGTGTTGACAGATCAAGCTGCAGATGGTAGCAGGGCTAGTTAGCATGGCAGCAGGCGGCGTGCCAACGACGACCCCGCTGCTGGAGTCCGGCGCCGGAAATGCGGACGCGGCGGCGGTGACGACGGCCGGCGAGGCGGCGCGGATGGTGTGGGAGGAGACCCAACGGCTGTGGCGGGTGGGGCTTCCCATCGTGGTGAGCTCGGTGAGCCTCTTCGCCATCTGCTCCACCACCAACATGTTCGTCGGCCACCTCGGCAACCTCCCCCTCGCCGCCGCCTCCATCGCCTTCTCCGTCTTCTGCACCTTCTCCTTCGGCTTCCTCGTACGTAATCCCAAATATTCCCCAACCTCAAATTTCACCTCGATCAATTTCAAATAATTAACGTGCTTAATTTGATTAATTAGCTCGGGATGGGGAGCGCGCTGGAGACGCTATCGGGGCAAGCGTTCGGAGCAGGGCAGGTAGCGATGCTAGGCGTCTACCTGCAACGATCATGGATCGTCCTACTCGCCGCAGGCCTCCTCATGGTTCCCATCTACCTCCTGGCCGAGCCAATCCTCCTCCTGGCAGGTCAGGACGCGGATGTCGCGAGAGAAGCCGGCAAATTCACCGCCTGCACGATCCCGACCATCTTCGCGTTCGCCATCAACTTCCCGTCGAGCAAGTTCCTTCAGGCGCAGAGCAAGGTGGCGGCGCTCGCGTGGATCGGCCTCGCCGGGCTGGCGGTCCACGTGGCGGCCGCCTACGCGCTGGTGTATGCTGCCGGGTGGGGCATGTACGGCGCCGCCGCCGCGCTGGACGCGTCGCTGTGGGGGATCACGCTGGCGCAGGTGGCGTACATTGTTGGGTGGTGTGGAGGGGAGGAAGGTGGGTGGAGGGGGTGGTCGGCGGCGGCGTTCTGTGATATGTGGCCGTTTGTTAAGCTGTCGCTGGAGTCGGCGCTCATGCTTTGCCTTGAGATGTGGTATCTGAGTATACTCACCGTCCTCGCCGGTAACCTCGCCGACGCACAGATCGCCGTCGATTCGCTTGGCATCTGGTATGAATATAATAATATGCATTCTTCACTCAGCCTAGACTAGCTTGAAAGTTGAAACCCACGAATTTAATTATTAACACATCTTTTCTAGACTTCACAACTTCGGAATGAAATTTCAGTTCTATCGGTAGCTTCCTACTTACTTTGTTTGAATTTTTTCAGTGAAAATATGCTCATATTCAAGATTTTTTTCGTTTGAAATTTTTGCTGTTTTAAAGTTTCTGAAATTTTTTTGTCCCCCCTGAAAAAATTTCCCCTGAACTGCGAACGTTGCATGTTTTAATGCCGTAGATTGGGGAAAAAAAGAGATAGACGTCAAAAGTACTGTATAGATGGATGGAGCCGAGTACTGATCGAGTTTTGTGTTTCTGGGAATTTTCAGCACGAGCATAGATGGATGGGAGGCTACGGTCTTCTTTGGCATCAATGCTGCTATCAGGTTAAACTCAAACTTACTGCAAATTGAATTGAACTGGCTAGTCATAATCTGCATTGGTAGGTGGAACTAATTAATTTGCATTGCTTGCTACTCCTGGTTTGGTGGATCTGTCCACGTTGTTCATTGGGAAATGGTGAATATTATCTTATCACCGATTGCTCACTGCATGTGCGGGAACTGCATAATTTTCTTGCTAATCCCGTTTTCCTACAGCTGGTCAACACCCAGTTTTGATAGCTATGATCCTTCCAATGTGATCCGTATCAGTCCCTACTCCCTAGATCAGTCTGACTTCACGCATTGCAATTTTAGTTTTCACATGAATATAAATATTAAAATTTTGGACACATCAAAGGATCGTGTCACATGGTGTACTGTTTTTCATATAGGAGCAATAGTGGTGGTACTGCAGAATGGAAGTGTTGCTCAATTTTTTTTTAAGAAATGTTTTTCCTAAGTCCTTAATTTTCTACTTGATCTTGTGTGTGCTGTTGTTTCAGTATCCGAGTCTCCAATGAGCTAGGTTCTGGTCGTCCAAGAGCTGCGATGTTCGCTGTCATCGTCGCTGTCGTTGAGTCGCTGATGATTGGGCTGCTATGCATGGTCTTCGTGTTGGTTTTCAGAGATCATTTCTCCATCATATTCACCAGCGATGTGAAGCTGCGGCAGGCTGTCGCCAAGATCGCAGGACTGCTCGGTTTAACCATGGTGCTCAACAGTGTGCAACCTGTGATTTCAGGTAAATGATCAAAGAATGCAAGTGCGCTAGCCACTCGCCCATACGGCCATACAAAGCGGTCGCACATGATACTATGGTACATTTTTCATCTACTAGGAGTACTACTTAAATATTAAAATAGATAAATAAATAAATAAATCTATAATTAGAATTAAGGGGGGCTTTCAAATCTGCAAAGCTCGTGTCGCTTATATCCTTAGTACTACTTAGTATAATCTTCTTACTGATTTCTAACCTGCTTGAGTTTTAATTGATGTTATCTTCTCTGCTTATTCAGGTGTTGCTGTTGGGGGTGGATGGCAAGGCCTTGTAGCATACATCAATGTAGGCTGCTACTACGCTTTTGGATTGCCCTTAGGCTACATCCTCGGCTACAAGCTCGACTATGGAGTTGGGGTAATTCATGAAATTCGATTCTAGCTGCAGCACATCTGCAAACATAACATAAAACTTCTTTCTTTTACCCATGTTTTCACGATAACACACAAGCATGAGCTCCTAATAACTTCGGTATGATCTTAGGGCATTTGGGCCGGCATGCTTTGTGGGATTGCACTTCAGACACTGGTTTTACTCTATGTAGTCTGCAGAACAGATTGGAAAGCTGAGGTATGAAAATTCATAGCCTTCACATTCCCCTATCATCTTGCATGCAAAGCATTATTGTGACTTTCATAAAATTTAGTGAACATAGTACTGGAATCTTTGAATTTCTTTACTCTTGGGATCAAGAAATCGATGGCCACCTGCAATTCCTAATTTTATTTATTTACCTCTAGGTAGGAAGGGTAATACACTATCAATTTTTATTTTTCTTTCCATACAAAAATGAAAAACAGATAGCTCGGATAGGTGGATAAATCAAGTATGGTTGTACTTGGAAGTCACTCACTCTCACATACAATTATACAAATATCATAAATAGTTAGTCAATAAGGCTGCCATTGGCTGGCCTAATCAGCCCAAGCAGCTGATGTATTTCAGCCTAGGCTGATGCATTTCAGCACCTATAGGATCTCCCGAAGGATGTTCACATGTATTGTTGTTTAGGACAATGGGCTGCGGCTGAAAAGGCTTAGCCGAAACAGCAATTCAATGGATGTGGCTGAAAAGCCCAAATCCAAACCGATGGCAGCCTAAATAAAAAATGTCTGAGTCTCTCAGTATCCTCACACATACTAGTAAGGCAATAAATTTGCTAGCGGACACTCGCTACCACCAAGCAGCATTGCAAAGCATTTGTAATATGGTTTTGGACAAATTAAATGTAAATTACTTTTCTCATTAGACTTTTCAGTTCCATGAAGTGAATGGTGATGGCTAATACCACATTTTGTTACTAATTTGTTTCAAATTGACTAGTTTTTCTCAATGTATTTGGGACACCCTGTTGCATGTGCTTCCCGAGCACCTCAAGTCTCAACTTTGCCCATCTTTATTATGCCATTTGCAGGCCGCACAAGCCTCAACTCGCGTGCAGAAGTGGGGAGGCACAGATGAAATAACTAAGCCACTCTTGGTAAAAAATTAGTACTGAAAATTTACCCTTTCTGTATGCAACTCTGACTACCTTGCTACACAGATTTGTTTTAGGCTAATCCGAGTAATAGGTAGTTCTTGTCATGGAATCTGTTCTTGTTTTACAATTTACTATCGAGTCCTATATGTACACCTAAGAGGCATTGACACGGGTTAGCCAAGGGTACCGGTGGCTCTGATGTCACTAGTCACTATGACGAGGAAATTTTGCTGACAGTGGAAAATTTGATGAGAAAAAAGGACTTGTTTGTAGCAACTATGATGAGGAAAATTTGCTGACAGTGGAACTCTCATATGTGAACATTCTGTTTGAACTAATTTTGTTGAGACCTACATATTTTCTGTTTGTGACTTATTTACTACTTTAATCTGAAGATTCTACAGAGTTCTTGTTGCATTACAATATAACTAGTAATATACCCTTATCAAAAAAAACCTAGTAATATACCCATGCTAACGCAATGGAGGCATTTGGAACGACATGCTATCAGTAACGCCAATTCAAAAGTAGTTATACAAGGGGCAGAGTAGGCCAAGCCATCCATCTTTCTATACCCACAAACAAACTTTTATAACATAAGATGTCCAGAAAAAAAATCATATCGACAATGTGTTGCACATAAAAGATTATTACAAATTTTGTCATTGTTGTACTACATTTCATCATCATCAAAGCTAGTTGGAAGAAGAATATCATCTACCAGGCAATAAATAATTTCATATAATTCAGCAATTGGAACACTAAGCCACCGTTTGACCCAAGTCGTTGAAGATGGTAATTTATGGCTCGGCTGCATTCTTTGGCTTCCTTTTCTGAGATCAAGCCTCAAGCAAATTATAGCATCATAATTCAGAAGGCACCTGTCAACTATCAAATGCACCTTTTCACTTGCACGATTTAGATTTTTTCAATGCATTCACAGCATAGGGAGGAACTTGGATGGCAAAATACAAAAACAATGAAGTCTGAATTCTTTTTCTGCTAACAGATTTGTGCAAATTTGAAATGAAATATGGATCTATCGTCAGATATCTCAGGCTTGCAAAAGAGGTTGTTTATTAGTTATCTTTATAGATCGGTATAATTAAGAGAGAATATATTGTATGCTATCAGCTTTATCCCAATTCAACAATTCACCATTAACTTTATTACTCTCTATAATTTGTATAATATGTTGACGAGTTTATCTATTGTTCTACAATATTGCCACTAAGACGGGTATAATTTTTAGAAATACCCGTAACACCCTTATAACCATACAAGGTTAAGTCTTGATTTCTCCCGATAGAAGTTTCAAAAAGACATGAAATTTTTTGTGTATCCTGTTTAGACAATATGGAGGTTTGTGTATAAATTTTTCATATTTTCTATTTCTACAATATTTCTGTATTTCTACTTATACACAATTAGAAAAGGAAAATATTGTACAAATGTAAAAAACTAAGTATTGTGTATGGACACAATCTCTATATCGAAAAATCAAATATAGGATTCATGTATTTAGGGGGTCATTTTTTTACAAATAATCGGGGGATCGTTGATACAAGACCTGCATGAATACGCAACAAATATGGAGGAAAGACGATTTTTATACAGGTTCAACCCCCCTACATCCTATTAGGGGAGGCCTCTTTCCTTCACCAATAGATAAGGCTTGTCGCCGAGAACAATAAGCCACAACGCAGGCTAATCTAACCTATCATGTATATTGTATAGAGATGTGTATGTGGTTCCAGTTGATGGCATATAGACGAATTGACGAGTCGCTTTTGTAGGATTTCGATGCCTTAAGTGGACTGGTGGCTTATGCTATCTTGTGTTTTGTTGTTTTTGAGCCCCATGAGAGTCTATATATTTATAACCCAAGCAATGTCATGCCCTAGTTAGAATCAATGGTTCCAATAAGGAATCAAGGATATATAAGAAAAGAATTAGGCCTATAATACCCGACTATATATTTCATGTACCATATAGTTTAATTGTCTAATCAATATCATGCTATAAATCCGTGGGCCTCTCTCCATACATACTTAGGTATCTGCAATACACGGTTACCATATACATGTTAATACAGGGTGTCATATACCGACTAATGTGACGCAAAGGAAATTTCATAATTTCTTGAAATTTCTAATGGGACAAATCAATGGATAACCATGTATATAGTTATAAGGGTATTTTGGGTACTGTAAAAATAATACCTGGTCAATCACAACATCAATGATAAATTATTGAACTGGTTCTCTATAATACCCTGCCTTTGCTTGCGAAAAACTATAACCCATTATTACAATGTTTGCTCTAGAATAAGAGCACTAAAATAAAGTAAAACACAAAGTAAAGAACTGAGCGTCCCAACACAATATGAGAATTATATTTTTTTGAAGCATATCAGTAAATCTCCAGCCGAAGTTAGCGAATATCTGCATGCATGACCGTTGTCTCTAAAGAACAATATGAATAATTCACTAGTTCTTTATCATCATCACACTTTTGCAGGTTTGCCCTAAAGAGTACCTGCATATAGGATGTCATTGGAGGTTTGTCAAAAATAATATGGGCAATTCCTTACATGCCCACGAGTTTTCTCTCCATCCCTTTGCGCCTCTGAAATTTGTCTAATCCCTTCTATGCCCCTGAGTTTTCATCTCTATCATCTCAATAGTTAGTATTTTTTGAAATGACTATATTGCCCTTGTGTAGTATGTATGCTAATTGCTCTATAAGCATAAATCTCAACGTGAAAAAGGTTGAATTCATAATAAAATCAAACAATACATAAATATTTGACTTAATTTTTTTAAAAAAATAATTTTTAAATAAATAAAAAAATATTTGAAATGCACACAATATTCCTGATAAATTGAAAAAACTAAATTCTTTATTTAGGTTTAAATTTCAATACAAATATTTGTACATATATCATCAAATACAACTTAAAGATTTGCTGTAAAAAATAAATTAAAATTTTTAAATATGTGTATCAAATAGTTATGTGTTGTTTTGTTTGGCTAAATGAAATTAATCTTTTTTCCATCTTTTAGAATTGTACTTTTCTAAATAAGCAAGTACACAACTATGTGATAGAGGGAAAGGGTAATATTGTCATTTTGGAAAATATATAACAGTCAAGTCACGGTCAACTAACGGAATGGGTATAGAGGGGGTGGAGATAAAAACTCAGGGACATAGAAGGGATTGGGCAAATTTGAAGGGTATAGAATGGATTGAGAGACAATTGATGGGTACATAGGGAAATTTCTCAAAATAATATCATTCCTACTAAGTCATAGAGCTCAATATATAGTGGATGCTCATACTAAGATTTTTTTTTGTCTTTTTATCCATACCCTGAAGCCATGTTCTAGAAATATTGGGCATACAACTTGGGGGTATAAGTCCAAAAGAAATATGCATAGACCTCCATATAAACTTAGCAAAGTGACAGTCAAAAAATAAATGCTGAATAGTTCCATTTTTCATACAAAAACATCATTTTTTGTCCACATTCCAGTTTCTTCTTGTTAAATAATGTTTTGTTATGTCTATACCTTTGGACAAATACAACATAAAAATTTTAATCTTTAATGGCACTTTAAGTTTGCACAAGTATTTATTCCTCTCTTGACATGACCATTATTAATTAATGCAGAATACATCGAATGAATTAAAAATAAACCATTTTGATGAAGGTTCCATCTAAAAACATCATTTTCATCGTTCAAACAAATATGCAAAATAGAAACAACTAAATTATGCCAATTTATAAGATTCTGACCAACCAAAGATCTACGAAAAGAAACATTTAAAGAAACAAAACTCATACTGTAGCTAGGGATGAAAACGGATCGGATACAGACGGAAACCAACTGTACCATATTCGTTTTCATATTATTTTTCGGATTCGGATCGGAATCGGAAACCTCGGATACGAAAACGGAATCGAATATTTTCGAATACAGATACGGAGTGAATACGAATCGGGACGAATACGGTATCGAATATTTATCGGAGTATCAAAACCCCTCAATACGAGCTTCTCAAATCGAGGAATAGAAATAGTGCATTAGGTTTTCTAAAACAAAAGATCAAAATTTTCAAAATTTATCAACGAGGCAATATATCTAGTTGTACAATTTATTTTATAGGAAATAGTAGTTAGCAAAAAAAACATCTCTCTCAACTTGTCGTATCGTGTGGCACAACTAGACTATGCCTCCTCTAAGACGAGAAGGCCTCTCCCTTCCTACTTCATGAAGAAGTAAGCCTTAAATAATGGGCTAGACATTTTTTGGGCCAAACTTAGATTTAGGGCATATGTGCTTTCTATGTACAGCGGATATCCGAAAAAAAATCCGGATAGTATCCGACCGTATCCGAGTTCCGCCGGATAACAGCCATTCCGTATTCGTATCCGGTTCCGACAAAAAAAAATCCGAATCCGTATCCGATTCCGAAAATATCCAAAAAAAATTCCGACCGAAACTATCCGTATCCGAAAACAGATCCGGATTCCGGAAACTATCCGTACCACTTTCATCCCTAACTGTAGCAACTGAAGCATTCTTCTTTCGCATAATATTATAAAGAGAAGGGTATCTCCATAAAGGAAGTATTTCCTAACCACTTATCATCCCAAAATATTACCTGTTCACCATTATTAATCACCCAGGATCCCATTTTGAAGAATGTATTCTTCACTTTCATAAGTCCTGAAAAAAATGGAAACCCCGTTGTTTTCAATCAACTTGTGTAATTGTCTGATTTTGTAGGTATTTTCTCCTTCAAAATCTGTTGCCAGACCCCATATTTATTTATTAACTTATAACCAGTTAGTAAGCAAACGATGATTCTGTACTTGTAAGTATTGTTAATATATGCTTCTTTTTATGATTGTCACCTTTCCAAAAGAAAGGTGATCTATAATAATCTAATTTTTGAAGTACTTTTTGGGAGCTTAAAAATAGAAATCATAAACATTGTGAGACTTGATAAAACCGAATTAATCAAAACCAGTCTCCCTCCAACAGATATGTGTTTACCTTTCCAACTACTCAACCTTTTTTTATTCTCAACTTTTTTTTATTCTCTCCTCAATGTGTTTCCCGTCATTATTATTTAGTTTTTGAAAATGTATTGGAATGCCGAGATATCTATCAGGGAAGGATCCTAATTTACACCCAAAAATGTTAGAATATTGTTGTTGACAGTCCTTAGCTTCACCAAAACAAAAAGTTCACTTTAATCAATTCTCTGTGTCGGTTCACTTTAATCAATTCACCAAAACCCTCATGGCGGCACGTGAACTTTAATCATGCCGCCATGAGGGTGTTCATCTCCCGTCCTCGGTTGTAAATGAGGGCTGGTTGAAGTATGTGCCAGGATGTTTGGATTAGCTCGGCTTTGCGTGCCGAGGACAAGTGTTCGTGACGTGGACCGTGTCCTGAATACCACCTAAGATCCGAGATCTCGAGCAAACCCCCTCCGAGTCGGGGCAGCTTAGATCTCGGTAGAGGATTTTGGTATTCTGCCTAGCCAGTTCCATTTCGGACATTGCCGATGCCCGAACACCATGGGGTTATCCGCTCATCCTCGCACGTTGCTCCAACTAGTTTCCCTTAAGAGGCTACTGAGAGATCGGGGTGAACAGACCAAGTGGTGGGCCATGCATAACCCTTGCTGGCGAATGTATGTGCTACTTAAATATGTGCAGGTTCCACGTGTCATTAGTGCAGCGTTTGTCGTGGAGCGCGAAGGGGTACAAGTGACCCCGACGCCCCCGACTACTAGTTTCGTGGCAGGATAGCCCGGGATGGAGTCGGCTAGGGAAGCCCTCGGGCCGAGTGGTGGCCTCCGGCCCCCTTTGTGCCCAAGCGGTACCCTGCCCCATTGTCCGGCGGCCTTAGGTGCCCCCGACCCTCAGAGAGGCCATATGGCTCCGAGCGATTAGGTGGCCCGATGGCCCTAGACCCCGTGGCCAACAGCCCGAAGGACAGTAGGACAGTGATGCCTGCAATGGCCCCAAACCACCCGAGCCCGACCCCTCCGGGTCGGGGCAGCTTAGACCCCTGTGGTTGACAGTGGTACTACCAAGGTTTTCCTGCTTTGGTTTAATTCTATCAAATGCAAATTTACTTTCAACCCTTATATGTATTGCGTGTCGGCCCCACTCTTTTTTCTTGATGTGTGAACGGTTGAGCCAATCATCAAAATAAATAATTCGGGAACGGCCATGCCTTTGTGCCGAAGGACTTGTCGGGCCGTGAGCCGTGCCCCGGATACCATCGGATTCCCGAGGTCTCGAACAAACCCCCTCCGGGTCGGGGCAGCTTAGACACTCAGCGATGGGTTTGTGGTATCCGGCTTGGCTTGTCTCGATGAAGACAGGCTCCCGAGGTCTCTGTGCTCGCGCTTTGCCCGAAACCACCTTAAAAATCATGACATAAATGCTCACCAAGTAACACCAAGTCGAGAGGGAGGGTTGGGCCTGCCGCCCCTATGATTCTGACAGAATTTAGTTATGTTAGCATGTGTGCAGAAAAGTCAAACAAACCAACGTATAGGCCTTCAACTCGGCCCTACGGTCCAACACGAAGGCCAGGGGTTACTGTCGGTGATATGGATATAGGGGTACCCACAGGAGGCTAAATTGGGTTTGGCACCTAAAGGTCCGTGTCCGAGGAGGAGTCGAGGTACCCCGATGCCTTGCCCAAATATAAGGGCCTAGGCGATCGCGGCAGCCCGATCCGCCTCGGACCTGTGCATGAGGATTATGGCCACTCAAACCCACGCAGTGCGTCCTTGGAGGGGTCGGGCCCGGGGTTCGGCAAGGAGGCCACCCCTGCAGAAGAGGGTTCGGGCCACCCGAGGCCACGTGGCATGCCCATGAGGAGGACGCGTCCGAAAGCTTGCGGGGAGGCCACGTCCCGCAGAAGGGGTTCAGGCCACCCGAGGTCACGTGGCACGCCCCCGAGAAGGGCGCACCTGGAGGCCTGTGGGGAGACCACGCCCCGCAGAAGGGGTTCAGGCCACCCAAAGCCACATGACACGACCCTTATGAAAGTGCGCGGAGCAAGATCAACCGCCAACTACCGCATCTAATGTTAAGAAGAGAGGCCTGACGCCTGCCTCGTCGCATTTAATGTGATGTGAGGCACGGCTGTCAGCCCATCATCATCACCCATTTCACCTGTTTCGAGGGAAAGAGAGGAGAAAGTCTTCAGCCTGTGACCGTGAACTGACCGCGCGGTAACAGACGCACGCCTCCCACCACGCCCGGTCACCATCACATTTAATGCGTTGGACGGCTGCGTGGGAGAGAGGCAATGAGAGTTTGGTGTATGGCGTCACCCCTGGTCCAGTTGGTGGCCCACTGACAGGTAGGCTCCACTGGAGGTTAGGTAGGTTGACCATACACCTCGTCAACAGAATAATGTCACGCTGCCCATTTCCTTCACCAACTATCGCAACGTGGCGATATGGGTAGAAGAGGGGCATGACCCCTGACAAGACAAAGTAGGAGCTGCTCCCACGGTGTTAGCAGTAGAGTTGGAAAATCTAGGACTACTGTGGTGTCCCCTTGCACTATAAAAGGAGGCCCAAGTCCATCGTAGAGCGGGGGTCAACCCTGGAGAAATCCTTAGCTCGCCTCAGTCATCAGCTCCGACCCCTTCTAGGAAAGAACTCCATCCAAATAGAAGAAAAAGGGATAGGCCGAAGAGTTAGATATACTCTGATTGTGGCAAAAAAAAATCACCACACCAAACCCTTGTAATCTCTCATCCACCGTATCAACAATAAGAACAAGAGTAGGATATTATGCTTGTCTGACGGCCCAAACCTGTATAAATCCCTGTGTCATGTGCTGATCTTTCTTCTTTTTCCTCCCCACATTCTTCTTCTCTTTGACTCAAGCCTCGGTATACCGCACCTCTGTGCCGAACAAAAAAAAAAGTCCCCGGGATTCTTGTGTGTCGAGCACACGCATCGACACACTCTGTATAATTATAATTAATGATTCAATCAATCAATCATCTTTTTGGGGAAAATAATTTGGTATCCTTAAAAACCATACGTGGCATCGTCTTCCAAACACTGATGTAACACCTCTTTTCATGACACCTGACCAAGATAGATCTTGTGAGAAGTGACACTGCTTCATTCAACACAGGCCATTTTAGGCCCATTTCTAGTTTGCTCCCTACAGCTACAGATCACCCCTGGTCCAATTAGAGCAGCAGTAGGGTTAGAACTAATTTTGCCCTTTTTTAATTTCCTTTTCCATATTCCCCATTTCTTTTTCTCCCTTCTTCTCTAGTATATACATTTCTCTCTCTCTCTGTCTAGCGAACTACCCAAGCCACCACTCCCTTGCCTTGCGCCCTTCTCTTTCCTCTCTTGCGTTTGCGTGAGCCGGACCAAAGCATCATCCACCCGCCGCCCCCCTCGCCTCGCCGGAGCACCCGCCGCCGGCAGCAACCGCTCCCCGTCGCCGACGTCCTCCGTGCGCCGCCCCCTCCCCGCATCGAATCGATCGCCCCTCTCGCGCGGGCGCTGACGTCGGTGCGCAAACCGCCGTCGCCGCCGAGTTCGTTGGACGACGAGCCCGCGGAGGGGAGAGGCGCGGCCGTGGAGGTGAGGATGGGGGGAGCCCCCTTCGAGCCTCCTCGCTTGTGTTTTTGTGCTCGCCGAGACTAGGTGTGGGTGGGTCGATTTGGGGTGGGGGGTTGCCGCCGCCGATGGGGGCGAGCGATTCTGGATGGATTGGTGGTGGTATCGTGGGGATTTTTTTTTTCATGGAGCGGTGGGATTTGGGATCGGTTCGAATTTCTCGCGTAGTAGCAATCCTCCTTTTGGGGGGTAAGGTTTGATAGGGATTGATGGGGCGAAATTTCCCCAATTCGTCTGTGACAAGCGCTGCCGACAGTTGCTTTAGTGGTAGTCTGCAGCGACCTGCACCGCAGGGATCCGGCGCGGCTGCTATCGTCAGCGAAGATCCGCTGCTGTCGCCGTGGATTCCATACCACAGCCGCTCTGTTGTTTTCAGTTAGACTGCAGGTGTTGGGATCCATGCGCTCCACTCTTTTCTTCCAATCTTTGCTGCCGCGGCGATGATGGGCGAACAGCGTATTTAATGTGATGCTGTGATGCTCAGTTTCTTTGCTAATTGATACGCTTGAGGCTGTTTTTGCCACAAAGTCTGATCAAGCAATTGTTTTTCATGCATTATGAGCATTGCTGGGTTTGTTTGCTGTTTGTAGCTTGCTATGCAAATTTTCCTGGTGGGAATGCACTGCAAATTGTTAATAGGTTGATAACTTAGTCAGACCCTTCTCTACATTTAGTCACTTAGAACTGACACTTTCCAACTGCTATTTCACTGCAGCAACTTCATTTCGTTGTACACAACTCATTGCAAGCATTCTGCTCGAAGCTGCATAACATCGTCTCCCTAGAACCCAAAAATATATATGGGCTGATTTTAACATTTCATGGGAGGTTTTGAAGACAATGAACCACCCTCAAAACGCGCAAGAGCATCTGCAGTAGAACCAGCAAGTTTGTTAGATAATTTTTCTTGCTTGAAATCTGCCACTCCTTTGGGAAGTACAATGGCTAGACCTTTGCCTTCCCAGGGGAAAGAAGTTATGGTTGGTTCTAAAGGTGTTATTAAGAGGGATGAATTTGTAAGGATAATCACAAAGGCTCTGTATAGTCTTGGATATGAGAAAAGTGGAGCAGTTCTGGAGGAAGAATCAGGAATAACTCTGCATTCCCCAACAGTGAATCTTTTCAGAAGGCAGGTACTTGATGGTAATTGGGATAGTGCAGTGGTTACTTTGAACAAGGTTGGCCTTTTGGATGAAAGCATTGTGAAGTCTGCAATATTTCTGATACTGGAACAAAAATTTCTTGAACATTTGAGAAATGATAATGTCACGGGTGCCATAAGGACTTTGCAAAGTGAAATTACACCCCTTGGTATCAACAAAAAAAGAGTCCATGAACTGTCAGGCTGCATAATTTCTTCTCCACAGCATGTCTTACTTGGTTTTTCAAAGCTTGGTATTGAATCTTCGAATTCTCGGTTGAAGCTCCTAGAGGAATTGCAAAAGGTGCTTCCACCAGCTGTTATGGTGCCAGAGAGGAGGTTAGAGAATCTAGTTGAGCAAGCACTTACTGTCCAACGTGAAGCTTGTTATTTCCATAATTCTATTGATGGCTTGTCACTCTACACTGATCATCACTGTGGGAAGGATCAACTACCATCTTGCACGTTGCAGGTAATAACTTATATAGGTGCTTATTTCAGTTTATTTCACCTAAACAAATAAACTTCACTGTTCTGAATGCTCAAGTATTCTGTGTTTTCAGACAGTAGTAAAAGACAACATTTTAAACAGTTGCAATAAAACTCCAGCTTTCAAAAATTCAACCTGTAATCGTAGTAGGCGTGGTCCAATTTTTCTTGCATATTCCTGAAATATATATTTAAATAAATAACATTCTCTGATGTAAAATATTTATTTAATTCAGATTTTGATTAATATGAAGCAACGATTTGGCTTAAATTCTGTATATGAAAAAGAATGAGAATATGTGCTACTTATCTTTATCTCCTTGTGGATAACATTTTTTAAGATGAGGTTTTATTTAACATAAAACTAGATGGAAACCTAGATTGTTGCCATGGGAGATTTGCATGACTTATTGTTAAACATGAGGTGTAAGGTGGATTTGTGTTGTGTCTAGGCAGCCTAGCTTTGACGTTTTTTGTGGGAAATTTGCATGACAGAATGCTAAATATGGCATGCAGGGCGGGTTTGCTTTATGGCTTTCTACAACTATGCTTTGTCATATACTTGTCCCATAGGGTGATTAACTTCTTGTTTACTTTTTATTTAACTTTTAGGCATGAAGCTTGATAATTTGTTTACGAAGACAATTCTTTGCTCGTAGCTCCATATCTCAAAATTCACTGATACTAAACCACACATTAAAATTCTTGTTGCAGGTTCTGCGTGCACACCATGATGAAGTATGGTTTCTTCAATTTTCAAACAATGGAAAGTATTTAGCCTCAGCATCTAATGATAAATCCGCAATCATATGGAAGGTAAAACTTACAAACCATATGCAGGGATGCTAAACTCATTTGGCACCTTGTGTCAAGCCATCATATTGCACTAGTTCATTCAAGTTTGGGTGGGAGAATTTGGATTCTATTATTGAATATAAACATTCTTAGAATTATCCCTTCTGTACACCCTCAGGTTTTGTCTCTATGCTGTTACTTCTGTCTGAAATGTGAGGTCTGAAAAAAAACGTTGTCTAGAGTTTAAGATAAAATATTGCTGTTTTATCTGATCATTACATCTTCCTACTTGAGAGTTATCTCTGTTTAGCTTCAGTGGCAAGGAGTTAAATATATTACCTCAAACCGACCTTTCTGAAGAGATTAAGGAATGGGCTGAGCTTGTTAAATGAGAGATGGTATTTGTTTGAGATGAGAGTAGGTTGAGAAGTAGCTATATTATGGGACAGCATTTGAATGCTAGAAGTAGCTATAGTATGGAACGAAGATAATAGATGTTTTCCAGTTGTTTTCTGTGAACTTGTTGTATGATACCTTTTTCCTAGCTTGTAATTATTCCCATGGAATTATATATTTGCTCATTTTGTCACGGAAGTCTAATTACATTTCCACCTCCTGTAAGTTGGTCCTTTATGCATGTCATTTTCAGTTTAATTAGCTATTTAGCTGATCTTATTGCCATCCTGGTATATATCTATGGCCGAGGACATTAAAGTATTCAAACTTTTTCTTCAAAATTTTAATCATTGCTTGTTCAAACCTTGAATCCACTTAGTTCTCTTTGCAGCAGATTGGCATAAAATATATTTTGAATTTCATGGTTTCACCATGTTTTCCACAATAATGCCTTATTTTAGTGACTGAATCTCCCTTACTAGATTTGCCCTTTGTCTGCCGTATGGAATTTGGTATGTTGTATAGGTGCTGTTGCAGAAAACTACCTATAAGTTTGTAATTTTGTAAAAGGTATTTCCTTGGTATTGTCTTGATGCAAAGGAAATCTTCCCATTCCCTAGGTTGATGAAGATGGAGAGCTATTGCTGAAGCACACATTGATTGGACATGAGAAGTCAGTTATGATGGTTGCATGGAGCCCTGATGATTGCCAGCTTCTCACATGTGGAATGGAAGAAGTTGTTCGGCGTTGGGATGTTGAATCCGGCGAGTGTCTTCATGTTTATGAAAAGTCTGGTGTTGGCCTGATCTCGTGTGGTTGGTTTCCAGATGGAAAGCATATATTGTCTGGTCTAACTGATCATAACTTCTGCTTGTGGGATTTAGATGGTAAAGAAATAGATTGCTGGAAAGGCCAGAGATCAACCAAAACGTCTGATTTTGCCGTATCAAAAGATGGCAAACTTATAATAAGCATGAATAGGGAGTCTACAATTCGTTTATTTGATAGGGAGACGAAGCAGGAGAGGCTGATTTTGGAGGATGATACAATCACATCATTTTCTCTTTCAGAAGATGGTGATTTCTTGCTTGTAAACCTTACAAGTGAGGCGATTCATTTGTGGAACATAAGGAATTGCCCCATTCGAGTTAACCAGTACGCTGGTCATAAGCGCAGCCGTTTTGTCATAAGGTCTTGTTTTGGTGGATCTGAACAGGCCTTTATCGCTAGTGGTAGTGAAGATTCACAGGTATGGTGATTTTGTTCGATGACCACCTATTTCAATAGAATATAATATATGGATGTAGTTAAATTTCGTTTTTAAGGTGCGGTGCACCTCTTTTGCATTTGAGATTTTCAATCAGTATGTTGGAAATTATATTTATATTCATATTAAACATAAAGACCAAATTTCTATACTGTTACTGTATATACAAACATCACAACATCTAGATCATTTTTGGAGCCTTTGCACAATACCACAATTTTTTATCTAGGCATTTACCACATATTCTTCAAAAGGTTATGTATGCATAAACCGCCGTTGCTAATTTATCAAGTCTAATGTCTTGAAATGACTTGACAATGAGTGAAAGTTTTGTCCAACTAAATATGCCTTATTATGTTTTCTTTTATCTAGGCATCTACCATGTCATTTTCTTCAAAATGTTATGTACGCATAGACATCCATTGCTAGTTTATCAAGTCTAATGGCTTGGAATGACTGCTGGTGATATATTTTTAGAACAGAGATGATGAGTGATAAAGTTTGATCCAACTAAATATGCATTATCCTGTTGGTATTCCAATAATGTCACCCATCATCTGATATACAGAAGTAATATGGGAAAGAAGTAAGGTGAAATCCTACACATTACTTTGGATTAAACTAATTAGGTCCTGAAGTTGTCATGGAAAACAGAAAGTGTGGAGTGCAGTCCAGCGGATGGTCCAACCACTAGATTATCTCGCACATCATTTCCTGTCTCTTGCATCTGCTCTTAAAGTAATATTCTGCTATAATTTTCTTATTTCAGATCTATATATGGCATAGAGCCACTGGAGATCTTATTGAGACGCTGCCTGGTCATACTGGCACGGTCAACTGTGTAAGCTGGAATCCTGCTAATCCTCACATGCTTGCATCTGCAAGCGATGATCACACAATTCGTATATGGGGTTTAAAGAAGGCCAGTCTGAAGCGCAAGGATGTGGGCAGCAGCAATGGTATCTATGCAAATGGTAATACCCCCAGCAATGGCGTGGTACACCAGTGCAATGGGAACAGCAGCAAATGAACATAGTTTGCTAACTAATGGATGGACCACTGGCATTTGTAAATCCCCTTTTCCTTCCCTTTCCTTGCATCAGGAAGGACGCCATAGTAAAACAAAGCTCTGCAGCACAAAGTGTGGGGAAACCTGCTGGGTTTCATGCACATCTCTCATGTATTCCATCTTGACTGTTTTTCACATTTATTTCTTAATTCATGCTGGAAAAATATTTGATACTATATCGCATCTTAAAGATCTCACTGCCCCCCTTGATAATTCAACATCACATTTTTAGTGCTGATGGTAACAAGGGTTGTGGTTTATTAAATGCTGATTCAGCGAGTACAGAACAGATTGTAACTAGGTAACCTTGGGGGAAAGATCACCTTTACTTTAGCATCTATGATTATCATTGACGCTATCCAAATTTAAAAAACAAAAGTATGCTTCATCTGAAATAACCTACAATAGTATAAACGGTATAAAATTGCCTGGAAAATTATCTGCTCTCTACATTGTATAAAACAAGCCTATAGCTTAATGTGACTTCTATCTTTGGCCGTTATCTTTAGCTTCTTTCTATTTTACGAGAAATCTAATAAATGCCATTAACGAATGCTCAAGTTCTAGAAATAACATTGACAAATACTAGTTTATAGAAATGTCATCGTACAAGCGATTTTGTTCCAGCCATCAATAGTAGGGTTTAGTTAGCCATCAATAGTAGGGTTTAGTTAGCATTTCTCGGTTGTGATATATGATGAACAGTGCATTTAACGTCTTGAGTGGGCGGAGAATGCAATGTTCTACCCCACATTATTAAATGCATTGTTTATCCTACAACACTTAATAGAGAAATATTAATGGAACCCTAATGGCGATAGTATTTCTAGGACAATTTTTGGAACTTGTATTCTTAAATGTTTGTCAATGGCAATTTTTAGATTTTCTATTTTATTTTGCGGGTGTCAATACGTAAAATTACTCCTATCTGAGTTGGATTTCATATTGAATTAAAGCATTGTAGAATCTACAAAATCCATAAATCAATAGTCAATACACACGTTTCCTAAATAATTCCTAGGCCACCTACATTGTCCCTGTATTGTAACGTTTTGGTGGATAGCCTAACCCACCTTCGTACTTTAGCCTCTTCTTAATTTTGCCGCCTTACTAAGGGAGTAAGGCCTGTTGGGAGGTCACATCTTACTGATAGGCCGGATGAAAACAGTATGAAAATTTCTAACCGTGTCACATATCATTTCTATGTTTTTATGTTTTATTGATGAATAGTGAGATCTAGGTGATATATATTGTTTCATATAGGGTTGATTTCCGACCGGTTTAGTGATATCAAACCATCTACCTATTACTTTGAATTTTTGTTAATAATATGTCTACGTTATCCTGTGATAAGTTGTTTTTGAGGCTGTATCAAGATAATTATAAACTAATGTTTCAACAGTATCTACATCGTCATAATGTTGAAATTTTTATTCTATTTCCAAGAAAAAAAATTTATGGTAACGGTGGTTTAAGCATTTATCCTACCATTTTCATTCCTAATGAGGTGTACCCTCATAAAAATCAGTGAAGATGTTATTGATTGATATTAGTATGTTTGTGCTCGAATAATCAATGAAGATAGTACCGATATCGTTATTGTTTTTTTCTACCATTTTGATTTTGTTTACAAGGAAAAAATATTCTAATGGAATTAATTATGTTTTTTAGCTGCGGTAATTATGTTTCTGTAGTAAGAAATTAGCAAAAATAAAACGAAGGGCTAACATAGTCATTTTGGATGGCTAATCTTTACCTATTATAAAAAATTGATATAATTTCTATTTTTTATTCTCTAAAGTTCGTCTAGCCGTCAACACCGTTAATCTTAAGCTCTGTTTAGTTCCAAAAAGTTTTTATTAAAAAAAATCACATCAAATCTTCGGATATATACATGGAGCATTAAATATAGATGAAAAATAAAACTAATTGTACCGTTTGGATGAAAATTGCGAGACGAATCTTTTGAGTCTAATTAGGTCATGATTAGCCATAAATGCTACAGTAACCCATATGTGTTAATAACAGCTCAGTTAGGCTCAAAAAATTCGTCTCGCGGTTTTCAAGTGAGCCATGAATTTTTTTTATTTGTGTCCGAAAATCCCTCCCGACATCCGGTTAAACGTCCGATGTGACATTCGAATTCAAAATATTTTGCAACTACACAAGGCCTTAGGGGCCCGTTTAGTTTGAGAAAAGTTTTTTCAAAAACATCACATCAAACGTTTGACCGGATGTCGGGAGGTGTTTTTGGGCACAAATAAAAAAACTAATTTTATGGCTAGCCTGAAAATCTCGAGACGAATCCTTTGAGTCTAATTAATCCATCATTAACATATGTGGGTTACTGTAGCACTTATGGCTAATTATGGTCTAATTAGGCTCAAAAGATTCGTCTCGTCGTTTACAGCCAATTGTATAATTAGTTTTATTTTTTATCTATATTTAATCCTTAATGTATGAGTCTAAACATTTGATGTGATGTTTTGGGGTAAAAAAATTGAAAACTAAACAAGGTCTTATTGAATCAGTTTCGTAATCGCTCGCTTATTCCTGCGCGTATATCGCACGTGCATGTGCCACAGGGAGCTAGCGCTCATCCTAGGCCGGCTCGTATCCTCAGGCATCAGCCCATCTCCTCAATCGGAGATCCTCAACATGGGCTGATGATGGCTACCTTGGCTGTTGGCTAATCGTGTCCCACTTGCCTTGTAGGGTTTCATAACCTGTACATAGAGAGCACGCAGGTTTGAGGAAAAAAAAAATATACTCCCTCCGTCCTAAAATATAACAATCTTTGAGATGATATAACACTTCATGAGACAATATATCTAAACATGTATATGTCCACATACATTGTACTAGGAGATGTATCATCCTCTCAAAGGTTGTTATATTTTGGGATGGAGGTAGTATATACGTATGATGGCTCACCCTCCCTCCTTGTTGCCCATTTTATTTACTTCCATCTTTTGTTGTTGTTTATTTCAATAGTCATAATTTCTAAGTGAATTAAAATTGTATTTCTCATAATTAAACAACAATTTAAGACCCAAATATTTTTGGACTAAGACAAAGCTGCTTCTGTAACACATCGATTTTATACGTCATATATCTGCATGCCCAGATGTGCACTTTTCTAATAAAGTGAACAGAATGAGAACTTATGGCTTTAAGGAGATAAAGTAAAATTCATTGGTTTGAAAAGGATAGAAGCAGATGATCAAGGAAATAGAAGATGGTGCACTTCCTGAGAAATGAAGGAATAATTAATCTTTTGCCACTCTTATGGATACGATGGCATATGAAAATGTCATCTGGACCTGTCAGTGACTCAGCCGATCCCGCTTGTCATAGACTCAGTTAAAGTGTCATCCGTAAAAGTAGCAAATAGTTAAATGCCCCAAGAAATGAATGGTGTGGAAGCAGATTGTCTTGAGAACCAGTGTTCCAGCTGCGAAAGTTGTACAAAGTACCTACAGATAGGCAAAGTTGATAAGAGGTGAAAGAGGCATGTACTTCTTTTCAGAAATAATAACGGGACTAAGAGGAGATTTAACTCGAATTGGGGATAAGCCGAAAACTGGACGAAACCGTGTGGCAATTTATATAACATCCAAAGTAGCAAGTCATCCTATAAACTGAAATGTCGTATACCATTTCACCCTTTTCGAACTAGTCATCAGCAAGAGACTTTTACTGTATATTAATAAAACAATTGAGGCCAGAAAATGACATGCCTTACCCAACCCTCAGAGCAGAAAAAAAAATACAGCCAGACATGAGACATTTGAGGGTTAGGTGGTCACTCCTGACTTGCTGCATTTAAACTTGCAAGTATCCTTACAGCCACCAAAGTTTTAACTATTTTCATCGATCTCTACTCAGCTAAAGTACCAATTTATACCTTCCGCTAAAATAGAGAAAGAAAGTCTGGAAAGAGAAATTACTGATAATAACAAAACACAGTACCATATAGCAATGATCAACAAGCAGTAAAGCTAGGATTTTCAGTACAAAGGGCATGATCGCCAGTAACATTAACCCTTAAACAACAAAAAGGGAAAAGATGGCAGCTACTGATTTGAATACCACCTTGATGGTTCTAGGTCACTTGAGCCTTGAAGAACAATCAAACAACGTCTTCATGAAGCACCTTATACAACCAATGGTAGATCCCAGGCGGGTTTCATGAGCAACAAAACTCAGGAAGAAACTTCCCAGCAACAAAACATATCCATCTGTATAATGCATGCAAAACAGACTGCGTCCCTACAAACATAATAAGAACAGACATGCTGCAGTGATAGAAAATTTGATGCATATAACCAACTTTTTATTGATGCTCCAACCCTCTCGATCTCATATGCTATTTGACTTTTCTTTACTAGGAAGTTGGGGGAAGAGTCATCATCTTAAAAGAGCCACTGTATCAAGTATACTGATTACCCAAGGAAGCAAAAACATTGCACTTTAACTTATATTTTCTGGCTATCTGAACTTGCGACAGATTCTGATGGGATGGGTCCATTATTGTTAACAGGTACGGTGCGCTGTGCAAAACTGAGTAACTGTTTCCGCTGATGCTCATTGGTGTGTGGAAGGCTAGCACGCAATAGCTCAACTGGCATTTCCCTACTTATGACTGCTGCTGCTGCAGGCTGTGTTTGCATTGCATAGATCACACTATCAAATTTACTCATGCAATACTCTGTAAGCAGCCCAAAGAAGGCATCAAATGATGCTTGCCATAGAGCTCGATTCTGCATGCTGTAGGTAGAGGCCACATGCTGATCAGTGAGAAGCTCTGTTGCTCTGTCCAGCACAGACTTTATGATGACAGAAGCCCCATCACCTGCAGGATGTCCAAGGGGTCGAAGTGGTGGTTGCAATGATGAACACACAATAGCTGCAAGACAAGCAGCTAGTCCATTCAACTCCAACCGAACAACACAGGCTGATACAGCAGTAGCAAGTTTTGTCATTGTCTCAGCAGCACTGTTATCAGACGGCAAATTTCCAAATATAAACCTTAGATGCCGGAAGACTGCCATGCAAGCAACCCTAGCAAGTTCACTGCCAGAACTCACAAGTTCAAGGTAACGTGAAAGTAGTTTGCGGCCCTTTGGAAGGGAGACTATCCGAAGAAACACCAAATCATCATTTGGTGACAGAGGTGCATTCTTACTAGGTGTAAGTGGATCAACCAGTTGCAACGATTCTGCCAACTGCTCAAGGAGGGCCTGTCTTCTGTTTCTCAGTTGCAAACCACCATCTTGCTGCTGGCTAAATTGCAGCAGGCGATCAATGTCATCTACATCAAGTAGTAGGCAAAGGCCATCTTCAATTGTGATCCTAGCAGCCAGCATTGGTTCTTGGTCTAGAGTTTTTGAAGTGGATTTTTCAGTAATGTCATCACTTGATTCAGAGGTTTGTTCAACATCAAGGAGCGGACGAGGCCTGCGGATGGAAGAAAATGGGAGCCTTCCAAGAGCATCAACCTGGAGATATGCATGTGGCTCATCCTTACTCTGTGCACGGGAAGATGGATCTCTAATCAAGGTCGGACAGAAGTGGTGCTTGAGTTGTGCCCCTGCTGATTTTCTAGCTAAACAGGCTTGATGATAGTAATCGTCAATGTAGGGATCATTGATGTGAGTGGCAGCTTGCTGCATCCTTGCAATGTTCTCAATTTCTTGAGTGGACATGTACTTCGATCTGAACCGTGGCCACCCATTATCCATCCTCATACTGCCAAGCTCAAAACCTTGGGGAAGATAACGCTGGCCATGCATTCCATGGTGCAACATTGCTCTTGCTCTTGGATCACTCAAGTCAGGCATAGCCAAATTTGCATCAAATCTACTCATCATTTGTGATGGATGCTGAGGATTGTACATCTGAAGGCTTTGTGGTGGAGAGTGCCGAGGACCAAGCATCTGAGCATGGAGCTGCGAGAATTGTGGTGGAGAGTTTTGAATTGGGGCCATTCCATGTTGTGGACGGCGTGATAGCATTTGAGGTGGCACCAGTCCATTTGGACGTTGCAGATTCTGCTGCATCAAACCTGGCGTAAACATGCCACCATTTGCCCGAATTGGTCCACTATTTAGAGCATGGTTTTGTTGCAGATTATTAGCTGAATCTATATGGGCCATGTTCCTTCCAAAATGTGGCCGAGGAAACTGGGGATGATGTAACTCGTTTTGTGCAGGGACGGGCATTTGGAATGCAGTGGGAGGAGACGGCATGTTCATGTTCATGTGATGCGGTTGACTTGGTGAAGAATGGGATACTACACTAGACGGAGGGTATGAAATGAATGGTGATTTAGGTACAGGAATTGGCTCAGTGTGATTGTATTGAGGCTCTTGTTGGGGGTATGAAGAAGTTCTATGCAATGGAGATGGATTTGCTCCAAGAATTTGTTCATTGTGATTGTACTGACCATCTTGCTGCGGCGATGAGGATGTTCTGTGCAGTCTGGAATCAGCAAAGCGGGCCAAATGGGGTGGTTGAGACCACCGGTTTTCGTTATCCAACCCTTGTTCAGCTCCTAATATAGGCTGTGTAGGCCAATATGAATCTTGTGCCCACTCTGGAGTAGAACCTACAATTTGAAATATTAGAATACAATGTAAATAATTACAAACCATATATACATGAGCACCCAACAAGAGAACAAAGATTGTTCTTGACATTTGTATTGAAAATTTACACTATAACAAAAGATTAATTAATATGTTCATCCCATTGACCGGATATAACAAAACAGCTTATAAATAAGAATTTAACATATCCTTGAAAATATAAATCTAAAATCAAAGCACAAGGGTTGAAAAAACATATCAAGAAGTAGGATTCCAATTGCAATCGAATAAAACAGGAGTGTTACTCACTTTGTCTAGAAATTGAGCTCCCATGACTAATTATTCCTGATTGTGTTGGTTCATTAATGCTTCTGGTCAACTGAAAGTGCAAAAATCAACAAATCAATTTCCACAATTCAAAAACAACAACACAATAAAACAGACAAATTAGGTATAGAAGACTAATATACAGATTTATTCAACTATAATCTACAATTCTGCAATTGTTACAAATAATGTAAATACATCATGTTTCTATTAAATTAAATCCAAAAAATTGTACATTTGTTTATCTTAATGCAAAGCTTTACTTTCAAAGAAACAAACCTTTGAGAATGCTCCAGCAAGATCATCAACGTCAGTAAATGAACCTCCACCTTCAGCCTGCAAAAGCAAAACTTGATCAGTGTGAGAAGCTGATACCTTACTTTGCAACATAATAAGTGATACTGTAATCTTTTAAGTTGATAGAAACACATCAATTCTAAACCACAACTTAAGCTGATAGCCTGGACACAGTCCAGATAACAACTGCAGTATTTGCTGCCAAGCTAATTTTGCTCAGAAGTACAGATTAAGCAACCTCTAGTATAATGAAAAATGGGCTTGTGTTTAATAAACAACTCTAGACTCTGGAGAGAAAAAAATGCCAGCTATCTCAGATTACAAGGCAACTTTCTGGGTGAAATAGACAACATACAATTGACTGAATTCTCTACAATTTTATCAAGAATAGCAGGGAGCAGAAAATCCAGCAGTTCTCTACAATAGGTCTACTAGTACTAGACAATTCTTATGGGCATGGGCTAAAGGATGATTGACTAGTAACACATGCCCTCCAGAGCCAACTTCTAGATTCGTTTGGCCCACACTCCCGTCTATTGTGTGTTATGAAATATAACCATTGCTAATGTAACTCTGATCTCCGACACATAATATTAGTAGAGCGATACTGCAATTGTAGTTTCCAAAAAAAGGGCACAGTGATATTTTTAATTAGATCGTTAATCATTGTCAGCTACTCCCTCCGTCTCAAAATATAAGAACCTAGGACCGGATGTGATATCCTAGTACTAGGAATATGGACGTACTAGGTTTTTGTATTTTGAGACGGAGGTAGTACTTAAAAGAAAAGATGATGTCAAACTACCAAGGATCCCAAAATAGTATACACAAAAGGCCAACATGCATGCACACAAGGTCCCACTGCTTCATGCAAGCTATAGGCCAGCCAGCAGACCATTAATGTTGAAATAATGAATAAGAAAAGGAGGAAGAATCAATAAAGTAACCCATATTCACTCTACACTGAGACATGACGCCTGCTCTTCCATGGTTACATTCAAGAAGGCAAACATGCGACTGCAGTCTGCAAATGCTCCAAGGCACATTCTAGTATTATGCTTCCTTCTGCTTCCTTCCTACTTCACCCCGTCCTGTCCCCCACCATCCACGGCCAAGTCTGCTGCTGTTTCTCCCTCTAACTCCCCAAGTCCTTCACCCTCAATATCAGAGATATCAAACCTGCTGCTCTTTCTTCTCCCCAGGGTCATCATGCTTACCATGAGGTGATGGCAGGGTAAAGGAGTAGCGGCAGTGGCAGGTGTCGAGAACAGCAGCAGCACCTCTGGCTTCTGGGCTAAGGCTATTTGGGCCTGCTGTATCTATGTATATCATACCATGCTGATGCTATATTGTATCTGTTTTCTTGTAACTATAAATTAAAATGTTTTGATGTGATTCCGCTGTATCACGTGCATGTCATGTATGGAAACAGCAGTTTACCATTTTTTTCTCATCAGTGATCCTTCAATAACTAATATGTTGGTAAGCTGCTGAGTACCCATCACAATTTTTTTTTAACTCCTGATTATTATAGAGAGAGAATGTTGTTGGTTTCTACATGCATTTGCCTATTTCGTGACATAAGTTCCCTAAAAAAGGTTGTATAGTAGTCATGGACATATAATGATCAAGTCACAGAATGGAGTCACAGGACGCAAGAAAAGCCTGAGGCCTGTGAACTGGTGGAGATAGACTCATTTTTAGATCAACCCAAGATCTACTTGAAAAGAAACGAGCCAACTTTGAGCACTCTTCCGCAGTTCAGGTGTAGAATAAATCAAGTTCGAGTAGAGGCAAGCTTGTCTTGATACAGCTCAAATTATAGTACTCCCCCCGTTTCTTTATGTGAATTAACCAACGCCAAACAAATAAAAACATAGGGAGTACATACACTGTTAATTCCAGCAGATGGAAGTGAATAGATTTTTAAGTAATTTATAGTACCAAAACGATGCCCTTAGATGATAATAATAAAATGGCCAATATACGTTTCTTGCACTCAAGTTTCACTAGAGCACTGATTCGCTAACCAACTGTAAACCCCTTCCATGTGTGATTTCTAGGTTATGTATCGCAATGCCTAAGCACATATAGGTCAAATTAGATTCTTCTTTTCTCTCAAAATGTGTATACAGGATTCTTGCAAAGATTATATAGCTAAGCTCTCACATTCTCGAACCTTTTCTTTTCTCTCCACTTCACTTCCAAACCTTTCCATACGTGTAAATACGGTACCACTAGTTTAGTAAATACATTATTTCAGAAAATACAGATTACTATTGTGGTATTGGTAGATACAAATTGTTTCAGTTCCTGATAAACCCCATATTTACAAAAGTTTAGTCAAGCTGTAAAGCTAACCATCACCTTGTAACATAATTATGAACTAATGATGACAACTGGCAGCTAGCAAATGAGACAACAAAATATAGGATCATTACTTAAATCTGCACGAGAAATTAATCCATGCACGTATAAGCACATGCAGCACCGCTTGCACAAGGGGACATTTAACAAAACAGTGACAGTCATTCAAGCAGCTTACTAATGAATATGGTCAAGCAATATTCGACGCTTATTGGCCAGCCAAAACAAGTAACCACTGCCCGTCGGAAAGTGGGCCAACTAAGCAATCATCAATTGAGCCAATCAGACAAGCAAAGTTGGTTCGCAGAGACAAAAACATGCCACAGTACACAAGACGCCGAACTGTTAGGTTCATGTATATTTGATTTTCATTGCCAAAAAATGTTTTCTCAAAACCACACTGAATACCAAGTATTGATCAAACCTAATAGACCAGCCTCATTTGTTACTTTACTAATATATCACAAATTTTCCCTGCTGTTTGTTGGCTGCTCCTCTCTGCTAGTAGTGTTCAGGTGGACCTTGTTACCTCTTATTGAACCACAATAGACTATTATTAATTCCTAATGGAACGAACAATGAAAACAAGCAAGAAGTAGGACATAATGATCAAAATAACCCCTAAGAGCACCCCCACCTCTCTCATTTTCTGAACTCAAAAGGGTGTTTGCTACCCTTCTGGTATTGAAAGCAAGCTAAAAACGCTATGAGTGCTGTGTAAATTTCATAATAACATATTCGGCGCATCATGTGATAACAAAGCATTTATATCTGATGAAAACTTTTTTATGGAAAGAAATAAATAATGGATGGCACATGTCATATCAACATAAATGAATTTGTATCATCCATGTTACCTCAAACATATCCCTTCCATAAGCAGAAGGGTATTCTTCATCACCAGCGACAACAAAAGCAGCATCGACACCATCATCATCCTCCAATCCACCTAGCTCAACCTCCTCCACCGCGTTGTTGCCAAAGAACGCATACTGTGATGCATCAAACTTGGTATCGCCTGAGTTGAAACAACCAAAAGAGCCCAGCAATCAGTATCAAATCGTACAGTACCTTTACACTGCTTTTCATTCAAAAGGAGGAGAAGCTTTTTGAGCTAGGGTTGCTGGTGTGCTCCCACCCCTCCCAAACAACAACGTATCTAGATCTATGAAGTCTAAAACGAATCAAATAAACCAACCCAATCATCTCCATTAGCATATTAGATCTAACACCTTAGAGCACAACAAGCACAAGCATATACACAGCGCAGCTAACGAGAAGAGGAATTTTCTCCATCTCGGGCAATCTACGAGAAAGGGGGCGGGGAAAGTTAGCATTACCAGTCGACGCCGACGAAGAAGGCTGCGCCGCCATCCGTGGAGGCCAGCGCCGCGCGTCTAGGGTTGGGGGTTGCGGCGGGCGGGCGAGAGAGGGAGAAGCTGGGCGGGGTGGGGATAGGGCGCGCGCGGGCGCGCGCCGGCGGAAGGGAGGAGGCGGCGGGGAGCGGATCGGAGCGAGCACGGTGGAGAGGAGGAAAGGCGACGCCGACGAGCGAGTCGGAGGAGCGGCCGCTCGAGGGATAGAATGGCCAGGGGAATTTTCTTTTTTTTTTCTTCTTCTTCTTTACCCCCTTCCGCTGGTATATGTGCCTACGTGGGAGTGGGTGACACGGCAAATTCGTCAGACCTGCGGGCAAAACGTGCAATCTTGACGGTTTTTTCTAGATACTCTAAACGGGAACGGGGTGCGGTGTCTGTGCATTGCAACGGGAAAACATCATAAAAACTTCCAATTTTCCTGTTCAAGCTTAAATTTCCCTCTTAAACTATTCAGGGTTGAATATACACTATGAATTATGAATAAGGAATCCCATAAATTTGGCTTAGTATCTACCTGAATGAAATCAAGCATATCACCTAGAAAGTTTTTAAATGAAATCTAGAAATGACCTTCATACAGTCTGAACAGCATGGAATGACCTAAAAA
>CM002480.1:8381721-8403091 GCA_000325765.3 Leersia perrieri
AAAGCAGCAATAATGTAATTGAGAGTTGGCCTATTCAAATGGCACAACATCGAACTCATCAAACTGCCTAGTGTTGGGTCAATAAGAATCATTGGCGATCAACCTACAAAAGGTCTGACATTTACAGAGGAAAGCAAAAACATACAAAGAATAGAATGGACATGAGGGATGTCAAACCTGAAGGGCGAAAGTCCCAGGTGTTTATCTATCCCAATCACTTCGTGGGCGAAAGCTTTAGGGGGCTTCGTGGTAGCCTGAAGGGCGAAAGCTTTAGGGGGCTTCGTGGCAGCCTGAAGGGCGAAAGCTTTAGGGGATTAAGTTGTAGACAATGCATCCCAGAACAGTCACTATACAGATATTGAGAGCAACCAGCACATCATCCTGCATTGAGAGCTCGTTGGCAATGCACATAGCAAATAGCACAATCAAGTAATCATACATGGAAGCAAAGGACATAGCATTAGCATCACCTACAAAAATTCCCCACATCTTCCAAGTGCAAAGCATATATAAGTCACACCCGTATATTTACCGGATTATAACTAAGATTACTGCAGGGACCAGCAAACACATGCTAAATAATGTTTATTTCTGGTCAACAGTGTCGACTTCTAGTCTTGCAATTTATAAACATGAACAAACTATCGCCCAAGATAGAGACCTTACCTGAATATCCACTCCAAAGACTGTTTACAACAAGTCAACTTTTCTTACAAGGTTCTTTGCTAACTTCCCCTGATCTCCACCACAAGGATTTAACCCAGGATATGCCTATTAAGTGAAGAAAATTTACTATGGCTGATTAAGTGTTCTTGTATTTTTCCCATTGTACAGGGGGTTTTATGCATATATTCCTACACCTGTACATGTATATATTTGGGCCTAGTGCCCCTATAATGAATACAATTGCATATTTTCCCACTCGTCCTCGCCGGCGCCTGCTCGTCCGTCCTTGCCGAGCGTCGCCGATCCGTTGCCTGGTGGCCGCTGCTGCTTCGTTTTGCCGCCGCCGTTGTTGCCCTTTCTATCGTGCTCGATCTGTTTCAATCGGCTCGATCTGCCTCGCTGGCTTGGCTAGGTGGCTCCGCGGCTCATCCGTCCGGCTTGGCGGGGCGGCTCAGCTTCTCGGCTCGTGTGGTGCAGTTGCAGTCTGATTTTGAGGATGAGATGCTCGTTGATCATCTCGATCACCGATCACCGTGGTGTTCGCAGTCCTCGTCAAATCGATCTTTCCGGCGTGTTTTGCTAGTAGCCTGAAGCGAAGTCATCTGCTGGACTCGGTATCAGTTTTTTGTTGTGCATATCGGCGAAGCAACTCGTCATCTATGCACATCTCAGCTGCAACACACGCAGATCGAGGAGAAGAAAGCAATTCAGTCTAGCTTCCGATCAGATCATGTGGAGTGATCAAATTCCAGCTGATCTGCTACTGCACATCCACACATCAATCGGTATTCATGGTGGTCAATTTTTCCGCGATTTTTGGTTCGAGTACACGAAGTTTCTTAAAAAAAATCAGCGAAGTTGCCGGTTTTATGTCTCTTCTAAAGCATTAATTTTCGGCGAAATTGCTAAGTCTATCCGCTACTGCCAGTTATTGTTCGTTTTATGTGAATTAATTCACGTTCAATTTGCTGCATCTATATGTCATGTTTATCAAAAGATTTATTTAGAAGATCCACATGCTTCGTTTGTATCGCGTTTTCACTGAGTTCCACCAATCATACCAGCAGTTGCGAGGTTGAAGTTTGATCTACAGTTTCTATGCTTTTGTGGATCAAGACAAGTTCTCTTATGACAGTTCAAGATGTGATAAGTGTTTGCTTTGCTACATTCATACGGTCTTCTATGAGTTCACATGATCATAGCTTGTGCACCGGGAGGTGTATTTGCTATTCTACTTTTAGTGGATTTCGAGATTTACTCTCATTAGCAATTTTGGAGCATGATTTTAACTCGTCGACTGGTTACGAGTTTCTCGTTTGTGGCAAGTCAAGTGGAGAGCAATTATGACAAGGTTACGTTGATGTGGTGGATGTTATCAGAGGTTTTATAGTTTACTGCAGGGATTATCTTTATCTACATTGAAGATTGATACTTTTTATGCTACAAGGGAATTCATCTCAGGATGGAGATTGTTAGAGATATGATCCAAATTTATACATCTTATGTATTTTGATTATATTCCTAGTAGTAAGATTAGTTTTATTAGGACTTGTAGTCTTTTTTTACTAGGACTCCTCTATTTTCCCCTTTATATATCTCTTGTATACCGCAAGGGAAAGGTGTAACAGCCCTTTCTATTCCTGCGTTTGTATCAACTACTCAATATTGATAGTTGTCTGTGGTTTTTTCCCGTAAGGGTTTTCCATATTAAATTTTCGTCTCCATTATCCCTCGATTGCACAACAATATTCACGCATCAATTATGATAGCTGTGTCTACTTTAAACAATTTCCCAATGGGTTTTTTTGTTTATTTGCTGCTTTATGTGGATGATATGCTCACTGCTTCTCATGACAAGTCATTGATTAATTGGTTGAAGGCTCAACTTAGTCATGAATTTAAGATGAAGGATCTTGGTCCTGCGAAGAAAATCCTTGGCATGGAGATTCAGCGTGACCGTAAGGCTGGTAAACTTTTTATATCTCAGAAAAGTTACATTAAAAAGATACTTGAGAAATTTAATCTCGGTAACTACAAACCTGTTTCTACACCTTTTGCTTCACACTTTAAATTATCTTCAAGTCAGTGTCCTGTTAATGAAGATGACAAAGATTACATGTCCCGTGTTCCTTATGCTAGTGCCGTTGGCAATCTTATGCATGCTATGATTTATATTCAACCCGATTTGGCTCATGTTGTTAGTGTGGTTAGCAGATTTATGCATAATCCTGGCAAAGAACATTGGAATTCTGTTTAGTGAAAGGTACTTCTCATTTTGGCTTGATGCTTTGATAAGAATAGTGTGAAGACAAATGATGTTATTGGGTTTGTTTATTCTGATTATGCTGGAGATCTTGATAAACGAAGGTCTATTTCTAGATATATCTTTTCTTTGTGTGGGTCAGCCGTTAGTTGGAAAGCTTCTCTTCAGTCTGTTACTGCTCTTTCCACCACTGAAGCAGAATATATTTCAGCTACTGAAGGTGTCAAGGAGGCTATTTGGTTGTGAGGTCTGGTTTCTGAACCTCGTATTCAGCAGGGTACTAATGTTATTTATTGTGATAGCTAGAGTGCTATTTGTTTGACCAATAAAGACATGTTTTATGCCAAGACCAAACACATTAATATCAAGTATCATTTTATTCGTGACATTGTTGTTCAATGGCAAGTTACTGTGGGAAAGATACGTACTGAAGACAATCCTACAGATATGCTCATGAAGTTGCTTTCTAATACTAAGTTCAAGCATTGCTTGGGCTTGGTAGGTGTTCATAGTGCTTAGCTACCCTTCGGGGTTTTGGAGACAATTTCTTCTAGCTCGTATTTATAGGGATATTAATTCAAGAGGAGATTTGTTAGATATGTCTCAATATACTAGGCCTAGCCTAATACTGTCCTAGTCCAATACAATGCCTATAAATATAGGCCATCCTTGTACATGTACTCCCGTACCGTTAATAGTGGATTTGTCTCCCGTGGTTTTTTCCTCTCCATCTTGGAGGGGTTTTCCACATTAAATCTGTGCCTTTTATTTCTCTAACCCTAACAGAACGTGAAATGGTATTTCATACAAAACCATGTTTGGATATATATTTGATCCGGTGGACAAGAAATATACCATTTATTTTAAATAAATTAGCAGGTTTGATACGAATAATATTTGTTCTTACAATGCTCATATCACAAAATTGCTTAAACTGTTTAATTTGTGTGCAGCAGATGACATCGACTGCATGGCCCCAGAATCTGGAAGCAAACCGTGGGGGGAACCTTCCCTTGGATATATGTTGTTGCAGCCTCCATAGCTCGGGGGGCCTCCATGACGGCTTTCTGCTTCATTTCCAGGCACTTTCCATGCGTCCTGTCATAGCCAAATGTTGTGTCCAGCGTGAGGTGCTCAACCGACTCTGCCGCATTCTCCACAATGTGATTCGTAAGCTCAACCAAGCTCCTGCAGGAAGTGAAGCCCATAATCGTCACATTCTTGAGCCTGCTCATCATCGCCTGCTGCTGGCATCGTGCTACTGTCACTTGCCTTAGGTTTTGGGCATCTTCCATGATCGAATCGGGCACTGGGACTGGGAGATCACGTCGATCAACCTGTGAATTAAGAAGGTATGAATGTATGTCGATGGTTTGAGCCCATTATGATATGAACAAGCAAGAGAGGAAGAGTGTGAATGGTGGCTTACACGCAGGGTGAAGGATTCCAAGGCAGGAGAAGCATGGAGGTATGAAACCAGAGAAAGGAAATCGTAAGGGCGAGAGGTTATGGTTCCCGTGCAAATCGTTATGTCCAGGCACGTGAGATGGGGGATCTTGGCTGCTGGTAACATTGGTGTACTGACTGTCTGCAGAATTAATATATGGTGGAAATCATACGTATAGATGTAAACCATGAACCACATTATATAAGTTTTTGAAAAATCTAAGAAAACATCACACATATAGCTAAGATATTGAACAACCGTGCCAAATTCTAAGAATGAACTCAATTTTGTTTGTGAGATTTAAAATTTAAAAACAACAATGATAAAGGCAAAAAAAGCAAAAATATTTTTTCTTTGCAATTTGTTGTTTTCATATCTCATAAACAAGTTTGACATTGATCTTGCAAATTTGTATTTCCATCTATTTACATCTTTGTTAGAGATATGATCTGAATTTTATCATGTTATGTATTTGGATTATATTTCTAGTAGTAGAATTAGTTTCATAATAGGACTTTTAGTCTTTCACTACTAGGACACTTAAAATTTCCCCCTTATATATCCCTTGTATGCCGCACGGGAAGGGAATAACAACATATTCTATTCCGTGTGTTTGTATGAACTCATCAATACTGATAGTTGCTCATGGTTTTTTTCGTAAGGATTTTTCACGTTAAAAAGTGTCTCCGTTATGCCTAGATTTTCCTAACAAGTGGTATCAGATGTTATAGGACGATAGGCATATAAACGATAAAGAATAAAAGATTAATCACATGGGACACGAGATTTAACGTGAAAAACCCTCGTAATGTGGGAGAGAAAAAACCACGGGCGCCAGCCAGCAAATATCCTCACTATATCTGAGTGAGGTTACAACGTCGAACGGCGGCTTACAAGAAGTATATATATCGGTGAAACCCTAGAAGGGTCTTAATCCATACCGTGGGGGCTCCGCCCCCGCACCCCCGAGCATCCCCAGGAAGTAGGCCTTTGTCAAATATGTATAATTGCATTTGGATCACAATTTAACATCAGACGCTATTCCTAACAGTATTAATACATGTGTGGTTTTAAAAAAGGATTTTCTATAACTTATAAAAAAGGTTTCCAAGCTTCCACCTAAGATGTGGTTTCCACAGTATATTTTGCCTAGAAGACAAAAGGTCACTCCATGACTGATTATATATTGTACCATTAGACAGCTTTCTTTTCTTTTTCTTTTGCTCAAAACGTGGAATTTCTCATCATATGGCTCATGTTATATTATATGAAGAATTGCATGTGATGAAGATTTGACCTTAAATTCTACTCTCGGTTGGAATATAGCTTTCAAATTATTCAAAACAGAACATTCTATTATTCCCCCTGGCCTCTAGTTAAGAAGTTTTACTGGAGGTGTGTACATAGGATGCATTCTATGTATAATAAATACTCCTATAAGTATAAGTTGTTTTGTAGGACATGGTTGATTTTTTTTAAAAAATCTTTTGAATTAATCTTTGAATTCAACTTTAATATGAATCTATTATTGGCTGGGAAAGAACCAGGGCAACTAGGACTTCATCTAGGCTTCGCATCAAAACCCTATTACTTTAAATCCCTTTAGAGTTATAGGAGGTTTTAAAGTTCTGTGAGATTTATATAGCAAAAATGGACTAATTGAACCCTAGGCTTCAATTTATATTGGTACACGTTCTGAGTTTCTGTACCCTAAATGAACTAGATTAATGAATAATATAATTGCTTTTGTTGAAAATTACGAAGTTTGGGTTAAAAAACAACAATTACACTATGTATACAAGCTAGCGAGGGAAGGGATCAGGAAAAAAACAGTAGTGTATAAGCATACCTCTGTGATGGAAAAGATGGTGAGTTTCTCAACACACGGCGCAAACGACGGAAGTACGAAACGCATCCAACCGATGACGCCACTCTTTAGGACACCGGCCATGCTTATGTCCTTGATGTGCATCATCGTCGAGTCCCCGAACGATATGCATGTCATTGGCCCATCCACACAGCTGAAGGCGGAGAGGTTGGGAGCGCCGACATGTATGGACTCCATCCTCAACTTCTCCCCTCCGATGGGGGCCCAGTGTCAGCGGATCAACGCCAACGCCAATGGCTAGAGCTCCTCCGGTCTTCACGTCCAGCGGCCGACTCACGTGCCTTGACTGCACACTCGCCATGATCTCGTCCGCAGGACGCGCGATCGCCAAGTCCACACTTGTGCCCGGTCTCCGCGCCGCCCACACTTCCGCATAGTGCGCTCGTCCGCTCACGCATGTACAGACGTGGCCAAAGGCCACCAGTGTAATCACTATATATGTACTTTGCCTGTGATTAATACAATCATCCAGTTGAGCATTTCTATTCTACACCCAGCACCTGAGGTGTAGTGTCCTAAGCCGCACCAACTCGAAAGTTATCATCAGCCTTACAATCTCATGGCAGTCGTAGATCTGAAGGTGCTCAAGAGTCAGAGCGATAGCTGAGAATACGCGGCCTAGCTCCTCCTCCTCCATGCACACCTCCACAAGGTCTAGCCTCACCAACTTGGTGAAGGAGCAACCGAGCGGCGTCGTCGACGGCGAGGGGTGGAAGTCGCAGCCAGTGAGGCTGAGGGACTGAATCGAGATGCGTATGGTCGATAACTTGTCAGGGTTGAGGCTGAGGGCCAGGTGTTTGATCCCCGGCTTGACGAAGGCGCGTAGCCAACCGTCGATGCGGGAGGCATCGTTGTCGACGTCGTTGCGAAACGGGCCGAGTCCGAGGTGGAGCGTCTCCACCCCTATGCCCGAGTGGTTGTCGAGGACGTGGCCAACTCTGTCTCTGAGGCTGATCTCTAGCTCATCCCGCATCAGATTGTACACTTCCCGCTCCTCTGTCCATGACGGCCTCTTCAGGCGGCCGAGCGTCTGGTAGTTGAGCACCAGGTTGGGGTAGCGCCTCCAGGAGCGTAGGAAGGCACGGCACACGCAGGCTGCACGAGCGGCGTCTTGCAGTGGCACCAGAGAGTATATGTGATGGACGATATCCTGACATGATCAACGCCACACAGATGCATTAATTGCATCTACACACAGTAGTACATAGATCGATAATATGTATGTATTTATTGTATTGTAGTATTTTCCGACGAAGGGCATATATATAGGACTTCCAAAGGGGACTTCATGCATGTTTTATGGCTTCAATGTTTCGAAAAAAAAAATTTAGTTTGAAGTTATGAAATTTTCTTAACTTGCTGGTATACATGCAATCGTAATAATGCATTTCACTAATAAAACATCTTAAATTTAAATATATATAATTATTATGTATCGTATACAAAGAATAATTATATGTTTGGATGGTGCGTGGCAATAAACAAAATTTAACCAAATATGACATCAGTTCAAACTTGTTTGACTTAGTTACTTTTACTATAGGAGTTACAAATGGGACTTCATGTTGTATAGACCCTCAAGGTGTAAAACACGTAAATTCAGTTAAAAATTTTGAAAATTTTTATCTTGTAGGGTTATACCTAATCATAACTGCATTTCATACCCATACCTAGCAAAAAATCGGAGTTCAAACATCAGGTAGCACAGCAGTTCACACACACACATATATATTATATAGACCTCTGGAAGCTGGAAGAGCCAACTGCAGGAAGCAGCAGCACGTTTTGTCGGCGTCCACATGCTTTGATCGCCTCGGGAGACATGATCAGAAGACAACGACGACGACGAAGGACGATCTGCCTGAGCTGATGATGAATTAGCCTCCTGCTTCTGCTCCTTGTTAGTTGTTCCATCATCTGGTATTTTCCTGGCATCTACAACATCACTGCTTGGATCGCATGTATCTTGTGGCGTCCTGCATGTGGCGAGTTGGCTCGGCGCGAGCATGATCGCGACGAGGGCCGGCGCCGGCGGGATCAGATCGATCGCTCGCTCACGTGCGGCCGAGGAGATTAGCTACGTGCTGATTGTTGCAAACCATGAAAGGAGCGCCGGCAGTAGATCGGTTTCTCCAATTTATCTCTGCCGATTGGGGAGATAAAAAGGAATCGGAAACCATTCACGAGGTTTTCTCGACCGACTGGAATCTGGGCTCCATCACGGGCCGGGAGCCGGCAAGGCCCAATTGCCTGGTGCTGGTGACTGCGCATCAATATTATATAATAGATTGTCCATGCTTTGTTAGATGATGACTACCTTAAGTTCAAAAAAAAAAAAAGATGATGACTACCTTCGTATACGATCCGCTTATATCTGATAAAGTTTAATACTAGGGGTCTAGCAATATGCCCGTACGTTGCAACGGGTGAAACGGATATTAATATTAGTAATAAAAAATATTAATAATTAACATTTAAGTGATAAGGAAAATTTTAATTTTTTGTTCTAATTTTTCTTTTTGTTCTATTTAGCCAAAAAAATTAGAAGTGCAAAAATTATTCCTAAAATCATAACGCCGTTAGGCCAAGACAATAAAGAAAACAATCAAATATTCTTACTAAACTTTCTTTGGTTTCATATCATTATAAATAATGACTAAAATTAATTATTAATTAGGTAAATGATAAGTGATTTTCAGTTGAAACATAAATGAAAATGAATTTTTGGCCTAGCAGCCGTTAGCGGCCCAAACGGCGTGGTGGCCAGTGAGGCTCAAGGCACTGCCCATGAAAAGGCCCATGATCATGCGCGCCTCCGAGCGCGTGCGGCCCCGTTGCCCATTAAGCTGGGTTGTTCGATTGCAATAAATGGCCAAGATTTCCTGTAGTGGTGTGAATAGGTGCGGGATGGATTTCGTACATAGGATAGGATCTTGATCGGATGGTCCAGATTTGTCCCATTCTGAACAAAAACTCATGCCCAGTCTAAACCCTAACCATTTTTCCCCTTCCATCCCAATTCCTCTGGTGCCAAAACTGAGCAGCGACGACAGCGACGATTCGGTGGAGTAGCACAGACGGTGTTCACGTGCGCAACCGATTCGGTGGAGTATTGTATTTGTATTTTGACACGCATATCAGAATCGGTAATCCCACGGGATTAATCGGTCCAACGACACACCTATTTCCCTGCCTCCTAAACAAATTTGCCGATCTCCCCGCCACATCCTCTCACGCCCCGCACACCCTACTCTCATCGCCATCCCCCCGGACGCCGCATCCTCCTTGCAGTCGTAGCCGCCGCCATCTCCTTCCGCTGCATCGCATCTATCCGCGCCGCAGCCGCCTCCTCCATCCGCCGCCGGCTCCTCCTCACCGCCACTCGATCTTTTCGTTTTTTGGAGATTTTTCTATTCCTGTGGGTATGATTTTATCATATGCGGAACTTCATGATTTTTGTTCTGCTTAATCATGTGATTGGGTGTCTATTTTAGTTCCTGTGAGTTGTTGATTTGTGGCTGCTTTCGATTGTTGCGGGAGGTGAACGATGTGTGGGCTGGCTCTGGTACTACCGGAGGGCTCGATTTCTGCTAGAGGCGAGTGCTGAGTAGATTGATCGCGGATTCATGGTTGTTCTGGTCGAAATGACGGGGATTGAGGAGAGAATGTTCTGAAACTTTTTCAGCGCCTGTATGCTGTTCGATGTTTTGTCTGAAAGAGAGAGTTTTATTTGAAATCTTCCGTGTCCATGCGAGAGTGGTTACTGAGTTGTTTGATTTGTGTCCGCCGTACATAAGTACATGTGTTCCTGTTCCTGCTCCTGCTCCAAATGTATACTACTATATTCTTGGAGGTCTGGAGTAGGAAATTCTGCACAGAGTTTAATTATCACATTCGGCCAATCGCACAACCTTGAATGTACACCTGCATCATACCTTGCCTTATAATATTACATTGATAAATAAAAAATAGATATTCTTTATTGTATTTTCTTAACTGCATATGAAGTTAATGAACCATGCATATGCCAATCTTTATTGTAGTATTACACCATGAGACTTTTGTTGTATGTCTTTTCTATGATTCAGAATCAATTGTAGTTGATTTTATCCTCCAAACTCAGTTCTAGGGTTCCACTGTGAATTTGAACTTATTAAATTCTGTCAGCTTTCCAGTTACACAAATTTATACACAGCTTTCAGATCTTATGCATCTTTTTCTGGAGCAAAGAAGATTCTTCACCTCACTATAAAGGTAATTAAAGATGTCTTTCTTTGAGTTTGAGTAAGCAGATTGCAAGATATCAGACATGTGGTGATTAAAATAGTAAAGTGTTGCTGCTCACATGCCACTGCTCTAATTCGATCTTGCGCCATGGAAAGATGATGAAATTGGTCTGCACAGAACTCTTTTGATTTTTTGAATATTCGAGCGAATAAACATTCCAGTGCCAAATTTGAGTTAGATCTCTCACTGCAAATATGTAATATTACCATAATTGATTTTTTTGATTTTTTTTTTTGAATATTTGAGTGAATAAACAGAGCTTCAGAGTTCAGGTTCATTACCATAATTGATATGGACTTAATTATTCTGTCAAATTCAGCTTTATATTTAGCACAAATTTTAGCCATTACGTTTGGTAGACCCAATTTAAAACTAAATGTGATATCACCATAATTGATATTTGATAGCTTTTCCTTTGTCCTGTGCAGGGATTAGCTTATCACACAGTAAAAGGAGCAAAGTTATGGTCAGGAATGGCGCAAAGTTAGCGGACAGGAATGAATTTAAAATAGATAATTTGCATATTTGATGTAAGTTCACATGAATTTACTTTATTTTTTTCCATCAATCTTTTAGCCCATTAATCTGAATATTGTGACATGTTTTTTGTGCTGATTGAATGCCATTATTGATAATGCAATCATTTATTAATCTAGCCTGACAAATCTTTTAGCTCGTGTATCTTTTACTTTTGTTCAGTTGAGCCTGATGAAGCTGACGATAGGTGGATGAGATTGGAGTTATCCCTCTTTTAATTGTACCTAGGTAACTCCTCCTTAAATTTGTTTGCTATTTATTGTCAGTGGCACTGAGCAATATTGTTGCTCTTATAAATATGGTGGCACACTCATGGACAAAAAAAAAGAGCCATTACAATTTTTGTAATGGAAAGTCATGACAGTTTTGATCATATTTTGCTCTGCTGTTTTGACATTACAATTCATGTGTTGCTGCCAATGTGACCCTATATGAAATTTATATCACATTTTTAGAGTCGATGCAGTTAAATTTCTCTAATTTGACCAGTGATATGTAATGTTCATTCCAGATGACCATGTGAAACTTATATCATCAAGTTTTGTTCTCATGGAAACCATGTTCATACTATACTACTATAGTATTTTCCGATAGTAGTTTAATTATCTCTCATGGCTGCTATCTTGTAACTGGAAGCAGAATTAGACTGTCTACTTGAACTTTTCACTGATTACTAAAGTTTTGTAGGTATTGAAGTCAAGCCTGGGCAGCCTGTCAATTGTGAGCCTGAAGATGACCGCTTTTTGCACCTTTCTCAGGTTTATCCTGTTACTCTCTTGTTCTCCCATCTCTGCATGCCCTGAGTGTGTCACTGTTTTATGTGTTCTCTCTGGTGATCAGAGCATTTGATCTTTTGTTATTCAATTATTGCTTGTTAGGCTGCTCTTGGGGAATCAAAGAAAGGAACTGACAATGCAGTAATGTATGTCAAAACTTATGATCAGACGCTGGTGATTGGAAGGCTCTCAGCTGACAAGTTCCCTCAAATCCAGTTTGATTTGGTCTTTGATAAAAAGTTTGAACTGTAATCTGGCGATACTTGAGCAAGTTATGAACAATTAATTTATCTCCTGATTTTGGTTCAGTTAGTTCACTGAGCAACTGAATTCTGAACTTTTCTTCAAGTATGAATGTTTATCAATCATTAGTGAGAACTTAAGAACGTTCTGTACTCTTGCAGGTACATGGATTTTTTTAGGGTAAGAGGATGCATAATTTGCAATCATGTGATTAAAATGGTTCCATTAACTCAACGGATTCTGGACTGAACTCATGCAAGTATCGTTCTCAGAAATTTTATATCTTGTCAGCCGTCAGGTATTCAATGTACACCAGACTCTGTAATGGTGAATTCTTTGGTTGATTTAATTTGTTAAATCAAATACCACATATATTATGGAAAGGTTGAGACACTTCATTCTGGAGAGAAATAAATATGTCAGATTTTTTAGCCTCCAAAGATACTTGCCTTTGCAGAAAAATATATGTACTGATACAATGTGTAATGAGACATTGAGATGTATAGATTGGGGGAACTTAAAAACCGACTGTGAACAAATGTCAGGCCTTGCAGATTTTTCTTAGTCTTTATGAGATCTGTTTTTCAGTAATATAGATTGTACTGATATAAGATATACTGAGATGTAGAGGATTGAGATAATGAAGCCACTAGCATCTGGGGTCCATTGGTCAAGGTGGCAATGTGACAATGTGGGCAGGGCACTGCTGGGATGGGTAAGAAGTAAAGTGGACTGATGAATAGTTTGAATCCAATTATCACGAAAAGTGGTAGGAAAACATTCAAATAAATTGTGCAGACAATCTCCAATTTGTAATGTTTATGGATGAAATAATCACTTTTTGGACTCAAATAATTGTTTTCAGTAATGGCATGTTTATTAGTTCTTTGTATAAAATCGACATTTATAGCATAGACCAAAACATGGCTTTGGAACATCTTGGATTGAAGGTGTGGCTAGCTGGCTGCTACTCCACCCTCCTGGACATTGCCAATGGAGCCATGGAGGTAAGGCTTATGACATGGACATGAAAATATGAAATCACCTCTGCTCTATGTTTTTTCACTGTGCTTAGCAATTGATTTCATGTAACAATTTCCTTTGAATCAATACTTACTTTTCAAAATTTGTGATTTACGGAACATTAATGTCGTAGAAAAGGACAGATTACAGGACCTTTTTCAGGTGATGAACTTCAGATTATGCCTCTGCTGCATCGGTGTCTATCCAAGCAGTTGAATTTTGGACATACAGAATAAATGCTCTCAAAATTTCTTGTGTAATTCATATAATCTTAGATTTTTCAAATAAGTGTAAAAGTTCCTACATTATTGAACATTAATTCTTCAATCGACTCTTGGACATTTCGCTGGAAAGGTCTTATATCATACTCAGTGCCAATTTAACAAGCATATCGTCCTATATCTTATTCACTGCCAATGCTGTCGAGGTGTAATCTTTTATTTGTTAACATGATTTGTGTGTATGCTTTTTGCAGTCATGATATGCTTGCTGTATTCTTTGTTTGTATACCTGTAAAAAAATTGGAAGTTGTATTTAGATTGATTATATATTTTCTTGAGAACAAGCATGCAACGTTATCTTAAATATGTATTTAGTACTACTTTTTTTCAATTGCAATGCATAGGCCACACTCAGGAAACATGTTTTTCATTGTTTATTTTATCATTCTCAAATTTATAGCATGTTCTGTTATTGAGTGTTTTCTTATAGAAGTTCGGTAATGTATTGCTTCTAAATCTTGTATTCAATATACGCGTTTCTTTTTCTATATTCAATGTATGTGTGTTTTTCTTTACCCATTGCAACGCATGGGCACATTAAAGAATCATCAATTTTGACAGTAGTTAAAGATTAAGCATTTTTTGCATGCCTAGTACATTTTTATGTTGTCACTGTGGTATGTCAATGGTAATACGGTAAAATCCCCAAATATTATGACGTGGTATCAGAGCTTTACCTCTCTAACCCTAGTCACCAAATCCTCCATATCACCAGCGAGCCATCGTCATCGTCCTCTGTTAAGTACATCATCGTCATCCATCTTCATACAAAGTAAATGTTCTCTCTGATTATTTTGTCTTCTTCCTCTTCTTACCATTTTAAGAAAGAATAATCAACAAATAAAATATCCATCATACCCTCCTTAGTAGATGGACTTGCTTCTTTAATTGTTGCTCCCACGTCCTAAAATACTTGTCGTTTTGGGTTTTGGTTTTTTAACATTTGACTATCCGTCTTATTTAAAAAATTATTACAAATATAAAAAAGATAAGACACACCTAAAATACTTTTAATAATAAAGCAAATCACAATACAAAACAAACAATAATTCTATAATTTTTTGAATAAGACGAATGGTCAAACGTTACCAAACAAAAGTATTTTGGGACTGAGGTAAATTAGCCATGTTATTTATTATTTGTCTTTTAATAATTACTTATATTTTTGGGATAAACTTCAATCTCAAAATTTTCTTATATTTTGGGCCAGAACAAATAGGGGCTTTAATGATCTTAAACGATAGATTTTTTTTTTCCTGTTTTGATATATATTTTACGTATGATTTTTTGAGTTGGATTTGTTGAATTTATGCCCGTTGAATTTTGCGCCAAGATTAGTGCTTCATTTGAGGGACCAGAATCAACGTGGCCCTTCTCCCACTCTCTCACTCGAATGCTCTCTCTTCCCCCTCGTCGTTCGCTCGAAGGAACTCTAGCTTCCCTTCGTCATTCTCTCTGCAGGAACTCTAGCAAAAGCGGCAAGGATTCAGCGCATGCAGTGAGTGCGCGGCTGCGTGTGAACGAGCTCAATAGCCCCCCTCACTACGCCGAAATAGATTTTCCGGGCGGGCGAAAGTGATCTTTGCAGCCGGCCTGAATTATGCTTTAATTGAATTAATAGAAATTAAATTAAAAGCGAAAAAGAAATTATCAAATATTAAAAAGAGTACAAGAAAAATGCATTTGTAGCTTGGAGTATTTTTTTTAATTCTCTATAGTCCAAAAAAGCTAAATTAATTTTACATGAATTTTCATAACACATTAAGTATTTTAAATAACAGTAACCAGATTTTAGTGAATTTTATAAATGAAACATTAAAAGAAGGGGAAAAAATCCAAATACCCTCCTACAAGTCACGAGCCTTTTCGTTCTCCCCCTGCAACTTAATTTCATACATAAACCTCTCTATAAGTCAATTTTGCTTCCATTACCCCCATTGGCGAAATCTCCGGCTGGCATTTCCCACCCGTCGTGTCCATTGCCGCCCGGCGGCGGCGACGGTGATGGCGTTAGCGAACCCGACCCCTGTATTTAGTGTTATATTTCGGGGGTGGGGTAGGGGAGGAGAGGGGAAGAGAGGCGGTTCGCAGGTGGCCTTAGAGGGATAGCCGGGCGGCGGCCGGACCGTCGGTGGGTGGCGAGGCGGTAGTGGCGCCGCAGGGGCGAGTGACGTTGATGGGAACTCCGGTGGCTCGTGCCGCCATTGCCGGAGGCAAGGAAGGAGAGAGGAAGGTGTGGGAGGGGCAGGGGGAGGGGTCGCCGGTGTCGGCGAGCCTAGGCGGTGCGATGTGGTGGTGGGGGAGGTGTCGGAGGGTGAAGACGAAGGTCGAGGAGGGTTCCGGAGAGGAAAGAGGAAAGAAATATGTAAGGAAGAGGAAGAGTCGGAGAAGAAAGGGGAGGAAACGGCGCGTTAGTCACACCCAAGAAAAATGCTTACTATAGTCATTGAATATACCAATATAGTTTCGTAGCAATAATGTATGAGCATGTAACTAGTAATCTGAAAAGTATTAATGTTTTATCTTTTCTACTTCCTCCGTCTCAACATATAGCTACTTATGCTATTTCTTTAGGGGATTAAGGTTTTAGTGAGGCAGAATTATGATTGGTGAAGAAGAGAAGGTAGATAGGAAAATTAAATGGTGGATGATTGTGATCAGTGGAGATTGGGTAGGTGAGGGTAGAGATAGTTATATTTTGAGACTAATTTGAATCCTTTAGATAGTTGTATTTTGAGATGGAAGGAATTGTCTCCTATAGTCCTATTGAATTCTTTAATCTTGTTTCGTCGTTACCCACAGCCTGCGATTGCAAAAGGAAAACTTTAACTTTTTGCCACTCTTACGAATAAAACTAGGTGATACCCCGCGTTTTGCTGCGGGCAAGATAGAAAAATTCCTAACATACAATGAGAATAGATATAGCATTAGAGAAGGTAAGATAGTATTATCCCCGCAAAAAAGGGTAAGATATAGTATTAAAAGACACTCCTTTATCCTATATGGTTGTCTTCATAAAAGCTTTATAGTTAGAAAAACAGCTCAATATTTATACATATTATGATGAGGTATCTCAGTAGTTGTTGACGAATGCACCCAATAAAATTGTGTAGTTGACCAGGTAGGGGTAGGGCTAGTACTGATAAAACAAATTAAAGACTACTATAAGTGGCTGAAGGATGAATAAAAAATACACCGTTAGTAAAATTATTCAGAATTATATGTTTCTCTATCAACCAAGCCTGAAAGGCAAATAGCAATAGAGTGCCAGGTATGGTGTTGTACACTTGTACTGCTGCCCTTATTGGCTTGATAGCCTTGTATTGCTGTCCTTGTTTATCACAGGTTTAGAACCTTCCGTAGTTAATAGTGCAATAAAATGTCAATCAGCTCATGAATAAGGTGGTAAATATCATATATTATTGTGGCAAGAAATATGCATTTAGCAGGAAGCAGGAATTATTATGAACATAGGAGCACATCGTAGAAGCATACATGACCAGGAACTATTGCTCAATAATCAGTCAGTTAGAAAACCTGGTTGATGATTCCTATACACATAGAGAATTGATAACCATAACCGGAAACAGTACCATTTTATATTTACACATCTACATATGTAGTCCAATTATCACCAATACCATGAAAATCATTAATAGCTGAAGTCTTAAAGCTATAGAAACATGGTAGAACAAAGCCTACTTGAGTAATCTAAGGGAGCTGGAAAAGGATTACCTCATACATATAATTAAGCAAGCATCCTTGGTTAACTCCTTGCTGTGTGTTCAGCGTTCTGAAAACTACTCAGATATCAATATTACCGAGTTGATTTAGAGTCACAAAACATGCATGAAAACATAGCTGGAGTATACGTCCGATCAATTTTACCAGGTGCTTAGGTAAATGAGAAAATGAGATGAACCCAATCTATCTATTTAAGAGTTACATGTATATCTGACCTCTTTCTCTTTTTTTTTGAAGTGAATCTGATGTATTTCTTCGTAGGGATTTCGTGAAAAGTAAATCACCATAGATCTTAGATGTAAGGAGAATATGACTTCAGTAGTTAAAATCCATACCTGAAATATCGAAAAAAGAAACTCCATCGGCTTAACATGCACATTTGAGTGTCACTCAGCTGAGAACATTCTTCTTAGATCTGATTTGGAGCTAGGGCGCCGTCTCGTCTTAAACGGCGACCACGCCGAGCGGTCGACGCGTGTCCCTCCCACGCGGTCTAGATCGAAGACCCCCGACGCGCGTGCTCCCCACTTCAACCCGTCGCTCTCTCCCGTCGCCGCCTCTGTCTTCGCGCTCTCCCTCCCCGGTGTTGGCACCCTCACCTCTCCTTTCCAGCGCTCGAGCCGTGGAGGAGCTCGCCGGCGCCATATCCAGTGCGGAGGAGCTCGCCGGTGCCAGATCCGCTCGACATTGGTGCAGAGGAGGTCGCCGACGCCAGATCCAGCGAGGCGGAGCTCGCTGGCGCCAGGTCTGCTCAATCGGCGCGGAGGAGCTCCCCGGCACCAAATCCAGCGCGGAGGAGCTCGCTGGCGCCAGATCCGCAAGGCATCAGCGCGGAGGAGGTCGCCGACGGCAGATTCGTCTTCTCTCCCCTCACTGGCGTCAAGCTTGGTGACGGAGATATTTATGACTTAACCGTGGATGTAACTCTGTTTTAAGAGCGGATGTAACTCAGTATACCTTGAATGTAATTTAGTACAACTGAGAATGTAACTTTATTGTACCATGGATATAATTTAGTATACTAGGATATAACTTAGTTCAACTTTAGATTGTAACTTAGTGCAACTGAGGATATAACTTAGTACAACTTTTGGATATAACTTAGTACAACTGAGGATGTAATTTAATACACGTGGATGTAACTTAGTATACCGTGGATGTAATTTTAGTACAACTGAGGATGTAACTTTAGTATACCATGGATGTAACTTATTATACTGGGATGTATCTTAGCGTAATTTTGGATGTAACTTAATGTAAATGAGGATATAACTTAGTACACCATGGATGTAACTTAGTATACCGTGGATGTAACTTAGTACAATTAAGGATGTAACTTTAGTATACTATGGATGTAACTTAGCATACTGGGATGTAACTTAGTAAACTGAGGATGTAACTTAGTATACCGTGGATATAACTTAGTATAATGGGGATGTAATTTAGTATAACTGAAGGATGTAACTTAGTACAACTAAGGATGTAATCTACTTGAGGCTACATATCTGAAATTGATACTATCATGTCAGTCTTCTCTTCTTTTCTCAAATTTTGGATTCGAATTCAATGGTTTTTTTTCTACTCTTTCTTCTCTTATTTTCAGTGCTTTCTCTTTGATTTTTTCGAGATCCCCCAACCTCCTCCCGTCGTCTGTTCGGGGGTGGCGGCGGCGGTAGTGAGGTGACAGCGCGCGCGGGTGGGGGCTGCGCTGCGCGGCGGTGTTGCGTGTGCGGGGGCCGGGAGGGGAGTTTGCGTGCGCACGGGGCACGGTTCCGAAAATGGAAACGTGCGCTTCCTATTTTAGGAGGGTCGCGCGATAGGGCAACCTGACGCCCTGTCTCTGTCTAGTCGGGTCCATCCTTAAATCACTTAAGAATAATTAAGTGGTCTATAATTCCGGACTAATCAAGAATAAGAATCAATTAAGCCTGCAACCAAGATCTGAAACCCAAAAAAAAAACAGAATAGGATATACATCAACAATAAACTGTGTTAGATAGTCAAACTGGGTAAATAATGGTACTATATACTCAAAAATGGTACGACGAACAAAATTAATTTGATCGATCCAATAAAAGGAAAGCGGTAATTGGTGGGTGATAACCTGTGTAGATATATTGGAGAGGATAATGATATGCATATGCGTCCAGCACGCGGAATTCCAGAAACAGAAGCAAAATGCAAAGCAGAATTCCCTGAAGAGGAGCAAAAACGCCAGTGGCCTCGTAGATCGGCGAATACCAAAAGGATAAATTGGATACAACCGCAGAACTGAAAGAGGATTGATATAGGAGAAGAGAAGGCATTAAGACATTAATGGATGCACTTGATTACAGCCATGGAGGGTTCTCCTTGGTGGTATGCGACCTTTTCCTTTCCTCGCGACACCCTGAAGATGTGGGAGAGGAAGCGACGCACGATCCACCATGGGGGTGGGCGGCGAGCACAATGCAGGACAGGGAGAGGGGGAACGTGGAAGGGCACCTGTAGAGCCGGGGAATGCTGGGGGAGAGGGAGTGACCTCACGGGCGACCTGGCGCAGCACCGAAGAGGAAGAGGAGATGTCACCGCCACCGCCGCAGATGCGCAAGGGACGCACTGGAGGAAGCAATGTGGTTGGCGCGAGGGGAAGACGAAGCGAGGCAGACATGCGGCAGCTAACGGTGAAGTGTGGACCGGCGGCCGATGTCATGGCCTTCTGGCCCAACTAAACAACTACTCGTAACAGAGAGTCTGAGAGTTCGGATCACTCGATTGAAATCCAACGGCTGAGGAAAAAAAAGGATGACGTGGAAGCACGATAATGCAGACAATTGCTATTAACTACACTAAGTGGGGATCAATTGTATAGGTATATAGGATAAGACCCGAATACCACCCGAGCTCACTGTCAGTGACTTAGCGGACACGTATATTAGTGACAACTGGTCATCATCCTTCAAGTGGCAAAAAGTTGAATGCCCCCTGCAAGAGCCCTCCTCGAGACGTCGACCGACCCATCCACTTCCTACCTCCCATCGGCATCAGGATGCGCGGCGTCTTCGTTTCCCGGTCATTGCCTCTCTACCTTGATCTGGATGGATTTTCAAGCGGACACCACCGATTAATTTTTCAGACGGGAGCGAGAAGGAAGCCCAAGACGGTTCAATGATTCAATCGATCGAAGAAGAGGGGAAAGAGTACCAGTCCGTGTTCGGTCAGGTTGCACTTGATCTGAGACAAACGGATCAATCTGTCAATAAGGTATACTAGAAGTTTTTGCGCGGCGTGATGCCGCGCGCAGCAGAATGGACATGTTTTCTGTCACCGGGTGTGTCACGCATATGTAACAGCAATGCAAAAGGAATATAGCTCGGTGTGTGAACATACAAACGAGGGAGAGAAATATACACAAAAATGGCGAGAGACCAGCAGAACAACGAAACATCTCTGGGTCAAATAAGCATCCAGTTAAGTGTTGGGTTAAATTGTGTGTGGGCTCTGAAACGTTGGGACCCATGAAACACCTGAACACTAAATATAGTACGCCGCGGGGTCGACGACGTGCTGCATGTTTCCGATAAGAATTTACTTAAGAACATGAAGAAGGAAGCAGTGAATCAGGCTTGAATGGACACAATTTTGCCCGTCTTGTTTGTTGCCTGCATAGTATAGAAACAGGTTTCATCAGGCTTGATGAAAGAAGCAGTGAATCAATAGAGTTAAGCGGTGATGTACAAAAAAGCACAAAATATATAATACAAAAAGACTAAGAACAGAATATGTATGGGCCATAAAAATGAGAATCAAATTATCTGCACCAATATTTAATTTCTTTCTTGTACATTAAAAAAATAAGTTGAGTTCTTCTAACTAATAAAAAAATGATAAGAACAAAAGGTATAAGCAAATAAAATTTGAATACAATTTTTCGTATAAGATATCTATGGAAGCTTGGTTAAAAGTTATTGTTTTTTTACCAAGACTTTATGCTAGAATATGGAAATCAAATCATATGCATCAAATTCTAGTTAAGAATATTTCCTCGGTTTAGTAATATGCACCTTTTTGAAGGCACATAGTGAACTAAAGGGAATGGCACAAGAAATGATCCAATGCAGCCAACCAAGATATCAATAAATTCAACTTCTTTAAACTGCATATCAAATCATATATCCAAGAATAGAGGTTTAATAACCTCTGTCATGAAGAAGGTGCCTATGTATGATGATGAGC
>CM002480.1:8417948-8471131 GCA_000325765.3 Leersia perrieri
TACCAAACTAGATTATAAAACATTTAAAAACAATTTAGGTGGTTTACTTGTGAGGTGAAGTGCTTGTGTGCAAATTTTATAGGATTTTTAGATGCATAGACTAGCCATAGAAATTAAATGATGATTGCTTGTAATGCATGTGCGCATCCTATTTGATTATGCAAGAAGATCCAAAAACAATAAAAATAATTTGAGCGCACTAGTTCATTACACATGATGCATGTGACACTTTTTATTTTATCATTTTATGTGCACTAGGTTTTATAGAGCTAGTTTCTTAATTTTCTAAATTACTTGTTTAGTAGAGATGTGTTATGCAAAAACTAATGCACAAGTTTTAAGTGGTTTTTGTTATAAGTGAAAGTTGGTTTAAGTTATAGCTAAACTTTAGAAAAAGTTTTATTTTCATGCAAGTTTTGAAACAAGTTAATCCTAACTAGATGCATCACACACACACTTAAACTCAAAAGCAAGGTTTTAATTTTCCTGGTATGTTACAATAATATAGATTGAATTGCAAACGCGTGCACTTTCCTTACTCCCCTTCCTTCCATCGCGGCTTCTAGGAGTTGCCCTGGGCCCGGGCCGTGCACTTCGCCCCGAGACGGTGGTCTCCTTCGGGGCTCCGGGTTCGAATGGGGACGGGGAAGCCATCGAGGGCGTTTCGACGGGGGGCTCGGGAATAGCGTGACCAGACGCCCGTCCGAGCCCCTAGGCATCGCTTGCCCCAGGACCTCACCCGTAGCGCCATTCTGGCCCTTAGCGCCCTTGGGCCATGGGTTCGGGTAGCGAGGACGACACACGGACAACACAGGCAGGCAACTCGACCGAAGTGGTGCGGTTTTCGGGAAATGAGAGGAAAAAGGGCGGTGCAGTAATCGCGTCACGAAAGTAATAAGATTTTAAACATATAAAATAGAAATGAGCTTGCCGAAGGACAATAACAGAAAAGGGGCACATATTGTATATGTTGGGAGCCCCCGGTCAACTTGGCGCACACATGGTGGCGGCGGGTTGGCCAAAGCTTGCCCCTACAGCTTACGGGTAGAACTTGCGCAGGTGTTCTATGTTCCACGGGTTCGGCAGCGGAACGTCGTCCTCCGTGGCTAGGCGGGCGGTGCCAGGGCGTGGCACCCCGAGCACTTTGAATGGGCCCTCCCACAGAAAGTTCCTACAGGTGTAATGAAAGCAGTTTTCTCCTCATCCGCCCTTGCCATGCGGATTTGATGATATCCTAAATAAGCATCTAGGAAACACAAAAGGTCGCACCCCGCGGTGGAGTCAACTATCTGATCTATGCGTGGCAAGGGGAAGGGATCTTTAGGGCATGCCTTATTGAGGTCGGTGTAGTCGATGCACATGCGCAGCTTGCCGTTGGCTCTGGGGACGACCACCGGGTTCGCGAGCCACTCGGGGTGCGCCACCTCCCTGGTGAAGCCGGCCTCCAGGAGCCGCGCCACCTCTTCGCGGATGAACGCCTGCCGCTCCGGGGCTTGCCTCGTGGGGCTCAGACAGGGGCTCCTCAGAGGTGACCGGGACTAGATTTCTAGGGTTCCAGATCCTAGCCTCTTCCTTGCGGGCCACCTTGTTCGCCAGCTCAAAAAGGTGGCTGGTGGCCCGCGGGTTTTTCGACGCCATCTTATCCAACATGGTGTCGTGGCAAACGCCACTCCGGAAGGAGGTGATGACGGCGTGGTCCTCGATGGACGGGATGGTGTTCTGCACTTGGCAGAAACGCTAGATGTACTTGCGGAGGGATTTAGTTTCTTCCCGCCGCACCATGTGCAGGTCGGCCTCCGTTCCTGGGCGGGGGTACGTGCCTTGGAAGTTCGAAGTGAACTGCCGGCACAAATCCTCCCAGAAATGCACAGAGTTGGCCGGGAGGTTCATTAACCATGCCCGTGCCTGTCCCTTTAGCGCCATGGGAAAATAATTCGCCATGGCGCGGTCGTCTCCTCCAGCAGCTTCCACGATGGTGGTGTAAATCTGGAGGAACTTCGTGGGGTTGACGGAGACGTCGTATCTCTCGGTAAGGGCTGGCCTGAACTTGGGTGGCCAGCTCACCTTATGGAGGCTTGGCACGAAAGCCTGGCACCCGCTGCTGAAGAAGAGGGGTGGTGAAGATGGCGTGTCGGCACGCGGCCCTCGGGATGGCTCGGCACGCGGTGTGGCTTGACCAGCCGCTCATCCCCCGCGCGCGCCCTCTGCAGACGAAGCGCAGTCCGGAGCTCAACCGGCACGACACGCGTCGCGTCGCTTCTCAATACGAACACGTGCATCCTGCACGGGATATAAGTCATCCGGCTGCGCGTCGGCACGGTCCCTAGCCAGGGGGGCCCTGAGGCCCGCTCAGCGGCTAGGTTCTGCCTTGCATGCCGTTGCGCGGCCGCGGATGAGACTGGGGTTGGGGACCCATGGGAGAAGTGAGTTCTATGGGACCGAGATGATGAGTGCTGGCTAACATTGATGAGCTAACGCTGCGCCGTGTCCACTAGTATCACCAAATCGTCGAACCAACGCTGAGTGTTGGATCCCTGTGCAGGGGTTACCGGGGGATGGCGCAGCAGGGCTTCCGCCGCCTGGAGGGCACCCTCAGGCGTTCCGAATTGCAGGCGGCGGCGTGTTTCCACGTGGACTTGCTCACCAGGGCGCCTACTCAAGCGCGTCCCTGATACCGCCGCAGCCGAGGCGCCACCCGGGGGCGCACGCGACCCAGCGGGCGTGCGGCTACGCGGCGCGCGTCCTCCTGCCGCTGCAGGATCTGCCGGGGCCCGCTCGCCAGCGGCTGTTGGGGCCACCGGCACTCGGGTGTCGGTGGCTGCCGCGCCCGCGTGCGGCAGGTCTATTGCCTTCTTCTTGGAGTGCTTGTGGTTTGACTCGGTGGCGATCTCCTCGCACTCGGAGGAGTCCTCCGTGTCCTCTGCACCCGCCGCTTCCGCTTCGGGGTTGGACGCCGTGTACAGCAGTGGGCTATCCGTCATTGCTGGAGCAGGACGGGAACGGTGGAACTCGAAACTCTACGAGCGCACCCCCTACCTGGCGCGCCAGATGTCGGAGCGTAAACTCCTCCACCAGGGATTCGTGGAACCCCCTTTTTTCAGTTCGGCCCAGGGATACGGGTGGATCCGAGCACTGTGATTGCGTGAGGAAAAGAGAAAAAACCCGATCCCGTGTGGGAATGGAGACAGGGGTTTATATAGGTTCAGGCCACAGGATGCGTAATACCCTACTCCTGTTGTGTGCCTACTATCGTGGAAAGAATGTCCTTGCTTACAAGCGTGGGTGTTTTTACCTCTAAGTATCGCTCTCCTTTCTACTGTGAGTTTGGTTCTTCTTTCATATTCAAGGGAACACCACAACGGCTTTCCCTCTCTCTCTTCCTTTCCTTGAACGTCAAGAGCAGATTACTCTATGCCGACATTGCAGGCACGCCAGCACACACTTCCCTATCCACCGTGTAATCCGGGATCAGGAGTGGATTTTGTAGGGCAGGCGTTGTGGGGTCTTGTCGCTTGTTTCCTCCGCCGGAGCCGATAGGCCGTAGGGCAGGTTGATTGTAAGGGTTGAAGAAAACATCGTCCTCCTCCTCCACGCTGCTCTCCGCCGCATTAAATGCGATGGAGACGGGGAGAGGGGGCGTCCTGTCGCAGGCGACCGCACGGTCACCTACAACTGCCGCGGCCGCCCACACCTCCTCCCCTTGATCAGAGGGAAAGGAATAATGATGGGGACTGGCAGCGCCGTTTCGCATCGCTATTAATACGGTGAGGCCGTGCCAGCCCTCATGAATGTAGCCGTTGGGTGCGCAGCGCCGCTCCCTTCCGCGAGTTTTCTAACGGACGAACCGGTGCGGGTCATCTACAGACCCCCCGGGTGCTCCCCCGGGTGGTCTGCTTCCTCCCGGAGGGGGCCCCGGGGTTCACCGGGCCACTCCCCCCGTCTAATATTTTTGTTACTTTGTTTTGGTGGGCCTAAGGCATTTTATATTACTACCGCGTGGTACCTCCGGGCCCATATCACCGACAATATATATTCGTTTTTGCCACTACAAGATGCCACCCGTGCTGCTTCTGTGTCTCGGGAATTTTTACGCTGCTGGAGATGCTATCCCAACCTCATATTAAACGACCGAACGCTTGGATGGGATGAAAAGAAGTTTGGTTTGGCTGAAGAAGCATGGGAATATGTACGGGGCAAAAAAGAAAGCTATCTTATCAACATAACTGACCGCATTTTGAAGAACCATTCAGGCATTGGGGTACAGAAACTTATGCTCAAACTCAACACTTGTAGCAGCATAAATGCCTCTTATCTTGATAACTGGCCGGCTTCGAATTGCTGTCAAACCTGGGATCAAAGAGCTTTTCCTGGGTTTGTGTATAAACATCAAGGAAGAGTACAACTTCCCGTGCGAGCTATTGTCAAGTGATGCGGCTGGAAGTTCAGTTCACTCGGTTTTCCTAGTCAGTTGTGCTCTTCGTCCCACAGCAACAACACTTGGTAGCCTGACGAGTTTGACAAGTTTGTCTCTATGGGCCGTGCACATTAATGATCAAGAATTAGGGTGCTTGTTTTCCAATTCTTTTGCTCTTGAGAGTCTGGAAATCGGCTGGTGCAATGAGTTAATCTGCCTCAAGTTACCTTCTTCATTGCGGCAGTTTAATTTTCTTAAAGTGTCAGGATGCAAAATGTTACAGCGTATAGAGATCAATGCTCCAAGGCTTGCAAACTTTCAGTATGGAGGGGCCCCTATACAAATATCTCTTGGAGACCTGTTGCAGGTGAAGCACATAGATCTGCATGGGGTTATTCATTCTGGCATGGTCTATTATGCCCGTGCCAAGCTTCCATATATTGCACCAAGCGTCCAGTCTCTTACACTGTCATCTTATAAAGAGGTATGCGTTTGGAACTTAAATTAATTAGAATAACTAATTATACATTTTTGCTCAGAATATGTAATTAATCTTTGAGATTTGTTTTTCTTCAGACAGTCAATACTCCAACGATATCTAGCAAGTTTCTCCATCTCAAGAACTTGGATATCTTGCTCGCCGGAGATTCATCGATATTTTGCACTAACTAAGATTTCTTTTCTCTGGTCTCTTATCTTGACGCTTCTCCTGCTTTGGAATCATTTACCCTTCGTGTAAGTCTTTTATTTATTTTTCATGACCGTCCATGGTTCTTCGGACCATCATTGCGAATTTTAGAATTCATGCCTCTTCCCAGCAAGCAAACGCCACTTATACTAGTAGTGAAAAGTATTATTGGCCATATGTCCCACGTCGATATTCTAATATTTATAAAAAAATGCATTTCTAACTATATGTCTATTATGAAAATTAATCACCTTTGAATGTACCCCCTCCGTCCGATAATATAAACGATTTTGGGTGGATCGATGTTACACATCCTATTAGTATGAAAATTCGTGGATGTGTCACATCCATACCACTACTAGTATGGGACGGATGGAGTATATTACATGTCATGCTTAAAATGTAAGAAACGTTATATGATACACTTTCTCTTGAGTTTTTATTTGCATCATCTCATTCCTTCAGTAATGTAATTAAGCTAGGTTTATTATATCTTCTCTCGTAAACTTGAAACTATATGTATATGATATGGCAACATTATAAAACTGTGGTTATGATAGATCAAGTGACGAGGTGTAGTAGTGTTGATCCTTCTTAATTTGCAGCTAACCCGGAGTTGTCTACGGCACGATTCGATTCTCGACGATCCCACTGGTGATCACACACAACTGAGGCAGAAGCCAGGATGCCGACATGACTGCCTCAAGAAAATGGTTGTAAGGGGTTTTTGTTCCGCGAAGAGCTTGGTTGAGCTAGTATGCCATATTCTTGTAACACGCCTTCACTTGAGTGCCTCACACTGGATACTGCTTATGACCCAGAAATTCACGAGCTTCCCAATATGGAGACATGTTGGCCCATGAGTAGGGAATCAGTCGAGGAAGCTCACAAATCTCTTGAAGCTATTACAAGATATACTGAGGGGAAAGTACCCTCCAATGTTAATTTGGAGGTTCTAAGGCCTTGTAACCGATGCCATGTATATATGCTCCAATGTATAGCTAGATATCTGCTTGTCGTTGCAAAGAGTAAAAAATTTCCGTTCGTTTCAGAAAAAAAAAGGGAACACGTTTATTTCTCCACCGCAAGCTGGGCAACCAGCCATCATTCGAATGGATGTGAACCTTAATGTATATATAGAGAATATAGTGCACCGATATGAGATGCTATTTCATATTTAGGGGAAAGATACTGACAGGCAAACATTTTCTCGTTATTACTGCTATTGGTATGGCTGTAATTTACACTATTGTTGTATGTTGCTTCAGTTCGTTGTAAGCCTTCTTTTTGTCAGACATGTGTGAGAGTACTGACCAAAAGATTTTATAAGATGCGAACAAAAATATCAGAATAGGCGCCTTCCATTTTCTACGGTATATTCTTTGGTTGCACATAAGTACACATGTGTGCATGTGCACCTGCTGTAGGCACATGTACAATATGCAGAGAATATATACAAGCATATGCACAGATCGATGCGCCCATATAGACATACAAACCTGTTTCCATCTGTAAAACTGTCTTAAAACCTTCAAATTATAGTGACAACTTTGAACAATTGCTTTGGATGGTAAAATGTAAGCATGGCCAAATTAAGCTCCCTTCGCAACCATGGTTTTCATCTACTGTTAGGTCTGCAAAAACGTCCCTTTGCCACGACTTCTCCGTGAAAATCAGGCCAATTCTGTCCAAATTTGAACTCGTTTTTTTTTTTCGTTTTTATCGTATTTGGCAGATGGTAGTGCATACTAAAGTTTTTTTTTTCATTTATAATAATTATTAATCCTGTAACTATTGTTGTTCTTCTAGTATATAATCACATAATTAGGCAAAACCTTTCTGATATAATAATCTGCTTCAGATCGAAATAGTGCAAGTTATACGACGAGGTCCATGGACTAACACAAACAACGGTCTTAATTGTTGACCGCAACCGAAGTTCCTAACCCTACAACTAGAAGACGAATCATTGTTGAGAAGGGAGCGATCAATTAGCGGCGAGAGTCGAGAGGGGAGCGAAACTTTAGGGATTGGCTCCGGCTTGATGGTATGTTGGATTCATCGCCTCGGTTAGCTTCCCTGTCTGGACGTTGATATCAACAGCGTCCGTACTTGGACATTTAAGCAAATAGCGTCCGTACTGTTTCAAATCCAACCTGTGATTTAACATTTATCTAATTTGTGGAAAAGTAATTAGTATCATATTAAAAAAGGAGTGAAAAGATAAAATTCGGATCTGCTTCAGTTTTATTTCCCTATTTATTTTATGCGCTTATTCCTCTCCTCGCCTGGACAAAACACCTACCACCTACTAGTGCCATCGACAGCGCCTAAGCTCATTAAGTGTAAAAATATAGTACCTACAGAAGCGCAAAAATTGCAGTGTTGCCGTTACGGGGTCAGATTGCCCTATCGTGAGAATTCAACACAATCATATTTACATGCTGGAGTAGCAATTAGTATCACATATAAGATCACCCTCTTAAAACACTAGCAGCTGCCAGCCGATACAACAAGTTTAACAAAACAGGTAGGAGATGAATCCTTCATAGATCATGCTCATGCTAAGAATATACAAATAGTACGCCTAGTCATGCCACCATAAATCACCCTAATACCTAGCTCCACAGGTGGAATAAGGAATCCAAAAATATAACTACGCCACTTGTTGATATCAAGCTGGCAGAAACATCAGCTGGCTAGGGGGCAATCACTGGCACGCTGGAGTTGCCATGACAGCATAGACTGACGATGGAGCCACATTGCTGCTTCTCTGAGAGATTACTGGTGCGCCTCCATAGCAGTAGACCGCCGAGGCAGTTCCAACTGCTTGGTTGGTCCAAGTAACCGGCTGCCTGGATTGGTTCAACTCAGATAAATGTGCAGTTCCAGCCACACTGCTTGGAATAGACCCATAGCTCCTAACAAGTTGTAGGTTTGTTACAAGTGCCTTGGTTGCTGCCGCACTGCTTTCTTAAAGCATTTGATGTGGCTGTTTTAATATTTAGAACATATAAAAAAACAAAAGACAGACTCTATTGTCCAGAGCTCCTGCTTATCTTTCAAAAAAAATATTTACTGTCCCTGGAAACTAGCAGTTCTTTAAGAATTCAGAACTATGTGGAGTAAGCTGAACATTGCTTTTGAGACATCAATTTACTTTGCTGGTAATACATGCTATACACAATTTTATTTGGTATGCAGAAAAGAGCTAATTCATAATAAATGATACCTACTACGTACTTTAAGAAAGCAAATGTGTACCTCTCAGATGTACTTTGCGAGTAATAAGATCCTACAGTATCAACTTGGTGTGTGCCATATCGATGAGGAGCATAATATGAATCAGTAGAATAGCCAGGAGCTGAAACATGTCCTGACGAAGATTGCTGGGCATAGTTGAAATGTGATGGAGGCACTTGCACATACTGATAGGTTGAAGGCAATGGACCATATGCTGTGTATGCTGCTTGATACAGAGACCCCATTGCTGAAACATAAGCAGGTGTAGTGAAATAAGCCATTGGAGGAGGCAATTGGGCATACTGTGCATAATCGTCAGGTTGCACCAGAAGAGCAGTTGAACCATAAGATGTTGGGTGAAGAGCAGTCGGAGGAACATACGAAGTTTGGTGAAGATCAGTCCGAGGAACACAAGAAGTTGGATGATGCACATATGCAGCTGGCTGTGCTGAATGAGAAGCACGAGGCATGTACACCGCATGGGGTGCAGGATGCCTGTCATCAACATATTGTGCGATTGCATGTTTTGGCAGTATGGTAATTGGGCGAAATAATGTTCTCAATCTCTCAACCTGTAGTGTGAACAATGATAAAAATACAGTAAAGTGTGATACAGTTCATAGGCAAGAATTAAATAAAGGTATTAGCTACCAGACAGGTGAAAAGGAAAAGTAATTCTGAAAAAGAAGAGGAATATGTTCGTGTGATGCCCCCTTTTTCATTTCTGTGATTTTATCATAGCATCCATGTATTTTCTCTGTACAAACGCAACAGCATGATCTCACTACCAAACAGGCAAACAGCCAAAATAGAATCAGAAAATCTGTTAATGTTATGGGAGAAAATAGCATCTGTTCTCAAGCAAAATAGAAGTTATGAGATGCCACATATATATAAGAGGATAATGAAAACAACAGACCCATTGAAGTGTACAGTATTTTCAACCAGCCCAAAGACCAAGAGCCAAGGAGAATTGACTGATAGTGATATGCTCCCTATCAACAACCGTTTAACGTTTAGAGTACCAATACAAGCTAAAAGTTCCTGTGATGCAGCATAATATGACATGAAACGCATGCATACCCAGCTTCTTACCGCAATTTATATGGTGTGCATGCATGCATTATGCAACTGCAAGACTGCCTTCATAAACTGAACCTGGTGGCTTGCAAAACATAAAAGTCAAAAGCATTCAAGTAAACTAATCACAAAAATTTGTTTTGAGGTGTATGTGTTTTTCATGTATATTTTATCAACAACAGAATGAAAAAGTTATGCTGTATATTCAAATGCAGGTGAGTACATTGCAACCCTTACAACTTCGATCAACTCAATATTCACATGTGACATGAGATATTCCAGAAGCAAAGTACAATTGGTCACAAAATCCAATACAATTTGCATCATATTCACTCTGAACACAGCATCAATAAACTACGATTCAATTTTTTTGTACAAATTTACCTGTGCAAGAGTAAGCTCTGGGTAGAACTTCCCCTTGGAATAATTCTCTTTTATAGCACTTTTTAGGCTACTCTCTGGGATAGGCATGAAATCGCCATCAGTTACAAATTTCACCTGCATGTATAAGAACAACCTAAGTGATCATGAAATATTTAGAATAAAATGTAGCTGTATAAACTTGAATGTTGGACTTCATTACACTATTTTAATTAAGAACTAGACAACACTAACATCAGCTAGGAAGGGAACAAAAATGCAGTGAAAAAAAAAACAAGAATGGAAGACAAATTCAACAAAAATGCTTCTCTGGCTCCAAATGAGCTATGAGTTGTATGCAATTTTCCCTAAAAAAAGAGTTGTACAAAAACCTGCACCCATAGTTCTGGCAGGACATTAAACTCCTTATCCTTGTGCCATGATTCTCCCAGCCGCCATGCTCTAACCACATAGGGAAGTGTTAAGAAAAAACGAATGCAGCCTTAGATTGTGATAATTGTGATGACCACAATAGATCTCCACAACTTCAGAAAGCCATCTAGGTGTTAATACCCAACCAAGCCAGACCAATGCTGGCTAGTGGCACCAACACGTCCCAGTAAAATCCATCATGCCATATGCTATTGTTAACTTATCATGAAAGTAACAAAGATATTCTGCAGGCTCTACTAAGCAGTAACATAAAAAACATGGTTGTCTGTCACCCAATCTGACTCAGTTGATTCGATTGGTATTCCTATATAGCAGAGGCAACAGAACCAACACATGTTACATACCCTCCTGCCTGTGACAATTACTAAGTGTGGATTTTGTGTACAGTTACCATTAAATGTCACTATAACAGGTCATTCATTCACCTTTGCAGCAATGAAATGCATTGTGTAGAACAATATTACATGATGGAATTCAAGGAGCTCCAAAAACGTGCATATATTTGAGCTCCACATAACAGCTAAATTTGGCATGGCACAAGAACTTTTCAAACACAAGGGAAAACAGAAAAGGAATGGTGTAGGCAGAAGTGCAACTAAGTGTGACATAGCAAACAATGAACCACCCCATTAAATTCTCTTTTTTTTTTCTTGAAACAGCAGGTTCAGAGAACAGAGGGTTTTGTCGTAGGACATGCTTCTTGAAAATCAGAGCTGAAAACTGCTTGTATCGCTAGAGCACAATTTAATACTACTAATCAGTAGTTAGTTAAGACTGATATTGTTCATACTACACCGCATTGCATTTTCTCACATCATGTGGCTACTAGTAGAACATATCCTTACTCCTGAAATTACCAATCTTTCATCAATCAATCTTACATAAAAAATCCAAATTTGCAACAATGACGGCCATTGTTTCATAATCTACCAGTACAGTCACCCTCCAATCTCGATCCAGTAGAACTAAAAGGGACGACCCAACCATGACCACCACCACCACCACATTTATATACCGCAGTATCAGTGACCTACAACTAGAATGCCACCCCCATTTGCCAGCGGCAGATGAAGGTAGGGGAGTGAGTTGGTTACCTGGGCGGGGTAGCGGCCGTGGAAGGCGGCGGGGACGAGGGAGAGGCCGCCGTCGGAGTCGGCGCGGTAGGGCCCGTGGAGACGCCTGGAGGTGAAGTCGAAGAGGAAGAGCGCCGTGCCACGCTTGATCCGGGAGACGTCGGCCAGCCTCCCCCGTGGCAGGCCCAGCACCCGATGCCTGTAGCACTCGCCCTTCGTCTCCCCGCTGCACATGAAGATGTACCCCGCCGGCGCGCCGTCTCCTCCCTTCTCCTCCTCCGCAGCGGCCGACGCCGGCGATTCGTGTTCCTTCTCCTCCTCCACAACCTCCGCGGCTGCCGTCGCCGCCGGCGAGTCCTCTTCCTTCTTCTCCTCCTCGTCTGCGGCCGCGGCCACCACCCGTGCGTCTTCCTCCTTCGCCGCTGCCGCCGTCGTCGGAGAGCGTGGCCTCTTGCGCGGCGGCGAGGAGGCGGAAGGGGATGGGGAGCGCTGCTTCTCCATGGGGGACATAGAGTGGACTGTTGGGGTTTTTCGATTTCTTTTTTTTTTTCTCCTCGCCGCTTCCTCCTTTGTCGCGACTATATGAGGCGTGCGGCCGTGAAGCGGACGAACTAGTGAAGCGGCGGCTGGCCCGCTTGACTTCTGAGTCAAGGTTTTGACCACATCACCGCAAGCCCACAATTAATTAACACTAATTAAGTTAAATAATAAATAAGTCATAGATTACATTTGTAAAAGTAGGATAGACGTTAATAAAGGTTTTTTTTGAGAGAATGGACGCTAATAAAGTACTCTCTTCCCTAGGAATTGATTTGTTTAGGATAGAGGGAGTAGCGTCCAAGTACAGGTTTAATTGTTTGATCCAGGGATTTTTTTTCGTGTCCCATCGAATGTTTGTATATCAATTAAGAGTATTAAATATAGACTGATAATAAAACTAATTGCATAAATAAAGGCTAATTCGCGAGACGATTTTTTAAGCCTAATTAATCCACGATTAGCAAATATTTACTATAACATCACATTCACTAATCATGGACTAATTAGTCTCAATAGATTCATCTCGAAATAGCCCAAAATGTGAAGTGTGTTTTATTAATAATCTATATTTAATAGATCTAATTAGTTTCAAACATCCGTGACAATGACTTTAAAAAAAAGTCAGTATCTTAAACCACATCCACCGGAAAGAACACACACAGACTCAGTTGCAAAAGCGTGGGCCCGTCAGCTCGTTCAGCTGATTCAACATCAACACGCACCGATCAGATTTCACTTTGGCCTCTCGCGTGCGCGTTAACGATTTAACGTCCGGCATGCGCGTTCATGGTTTACGATTTCGTCGGGTTTCGTAAAATTTTGGCGTTTTGAGTGGAACAGATTCTATAAGGCACTGAAATTTTGGTAGAATTCAATAAAGTTTAAATTTGAAATCACAAAATGCGAAAAAAAATTCTAAAAAACCTAATAATACCATGACATTATGAGTATATTTTGGCAAAAAAAATTATTCAGAAAATATAGAATCCAGATGAAATCATATAAGTTGATTGATGTTCATATCTATAGAATTGAAGTATATCATGGCCAACAAGGATGGCCAACAAGGATGACCGAAATATTAGTGAACCAGAGACTTATAACCTTGGAATTTATCTATGACACTTTGATATTATGGCGATGTCACAAACCCGCAATGGATATTATATTTCACCTGTGGTTGCTAAGAACATATTGTGAACTTTCACTATTATATATATTGCATATTAGGTGTTTGTCAATGCAATTTTTTTAGGAAAGGACATTCCAATTTCTTTTTTAGAAATTCTTAGGTGAATATTTGCATTCACCACAATTTTATAGCCCTTTCTCAATATTAATAAAATTGTACCATGAAAAATACAAGTGTTTTTTCCATTCGGAATTTCACAAATTCCGAGCGAATTTTGCTGAATTTCGAATGGATTTCGTTTGCCAAATGTGTTTTCAAAATACCGAGCGTTTTGATCGAAATTTCAAGCGGATTTAGGTATCTTGTTAAGGATTAATTTAAATTTTGATTGGCAAATCTGGTTCGAAATTTGACGAATTTCGACCGAGATTCACAGATGATGACATTTCGGCAGTCAACAAAAAAAGAGGCTCTTCGGAATTGTAAACCCCTTTGTGGAGTCCATCCACATCGTCTTTGACAGTTGACACGGACGCCTGGGTACTGCTTGAATTTTTCTTTTTTGCGCCACTGCCATCCGCCTTAGAGCATCTCCAACAGCCATGCCAAATCACACTCTCCATTTGCAAATTTGGCATGCTTGCCAAAATAAATTGCTCCCCATTTGGTGATTCATTCCAACAACCTCTTCATTTTAACTTGCCAAATCCCTCATCTCCCTCCCGTCGCCCCCCGTGCCACAACTCCTGTAGAGGCGACCTACATCCTCGCAGGCGTAGGCGGAAGCAGCATGAGCAAGCTGGGGGCGCGTGGTGAGGCCAGCTGCTCGTCGACGACCCTTTCCCCCTCATTGGCAACGAGGCCAGCAGTGCGCTGGAGTTGGCAACGGCATCGGCGGCGACCTCTAGTCGGTCCCGGCATGGCTCGCGCGGAGGAGAGGCGTGGGCGGCGACGCTGGGAGATGCTTTCAGCGGACGAGGAAGGAGAGAGGCAGGGGAAAGGGAAAAAAAGAAGAAAAAAACAAATTCTTATGTGGGTCCCATAGTTGGCAATTGGGTTTGGTATGCTAGATTTGGTCACCTCTTGAGCTCATTTGGCCACTTGGAAAGCATCTCAAATGAGATGGAGAGGCTGTTGGGTTGGGCTGTTTTTCTTTTTTTGCTAGATTTGGAATTGGCAAGGCATTTGGAGAGTATCGCTATTACTCAACAGTGATCCATATCTTCTTTTCCATGAACAGACTTGCTTGGTACATGAAGATATGTTTTCTGTGATCACTGCCAAATGTTCATATACACTTTCTATATAAATTTCTTAATGATTTCTGTGATCACTTCCAAATGATTTGATTTCTTAATACGATTTCATAATGCATTCCCGACCGGAGCATCCGGTCCGGCACAGACCCCAATTGTGCGATTTATTACCAACATGAAGACAATGAGATAGAATGTATTGATTGTCGATGGATGAGAATCAAGTGGTCAATATGAAGACGGAGATAAGAAGTTAGAAGATGAAGACTATGGGTTGATGAGAATCAATTAGAGAAGACTAGAGATGTGGGAAATGAAGTGGTTTCTTATAGCGAGACGGTGAAGGGCAAGCAATGCTCGGCTGCAATGGACCATGTGGTGGTGAAGGGCAAGCAAAAGGCTTAGCGCCGAAGGACCAAAATCCGGTGGTTAAGAGCGGGTGAAGGCTTTATCGCGACGAACCGTGCGAGACCATTTGAAGCTATGGATTATCCACATCAATCATTTGGAGAATGAAGAAGTGCCGAAGATTAAGTGAAGATGGTTTGATGAACATCAAGCCAAAGTTGATCTTGATCAAGGCAAAGGTATAACCATGTTGAGACTAATATGTTCATTGAATTGTAGGTGAATAGTCCCAACGGTGAAGTGATGACGACGTTGGCAATCCTCAAGTGAAGAACAGAGATGGTATGAAGGTTTTCCTAGGTGCATAGCTTTTTCTAGTTGATTTTGAGTATAGGAATGTAGTACTGTTAAGAGGGATGCAACGTTGATGTGTTTGCAAAAGTCTCGGTGCTCGAAGCGATTCTACCTAATGCTACCTTGAGAGAAACCCAACCTTAACATATGCTATGTGTGGTGTTAGAGGTTGTTCTTGGTTGCATTGGGTAGCCATTTCAATAAACTTTACATAGAGTCCAAATTTGCCAAAAACGGACTCCGGGTCATGGAGTTATGCCCATTTTCGTGCGGGTTGTCCTGCTGCTACAGTAGGACCGGATACTCATGTCTTTGTAGACGGTGCATCTGGTCTAGTTTCCAGTTTTCGTCCAGAGAGGCCCTAGCGGACACTCCATTTCGAGGGGCCGGACTATCCAATCCTGGATCTGTGTCTAACGGCTAGTTTTGGCAGATTTGGGTATTTAACCCCCTACACTTTCTCCACCCTTGGCTGAGGTTCTTAGGCACTTGAAGAGCTATCCGAAGCCAAGTAGCATCTCCCTAATCCCCTTCCTTTGTGGTAGATCTTTGTGAGTGAGATTAGAGTGGGATTAGAGCAAGATATGAGTAAGATTAGAAGTGATTTGAGAGGAGATGAGAGTTGGGCTTGAGAGAAGGGTTGGGAAGTGAGATTGGACACTAGTGAGCATCATCCCATCCTTGAGAGAGCTTGTGAGGTTTATCCTACACATACTTTGAGAGATATTGAGAAGAGGGATTGAGAACTAGTTAGCTTCACTCCATTGTTGGTATTTCTTATTGTTCTCTTTGGAAACATAAGTTCCAACTGATGTGGACTAGGGTTCCCGATCTTCCGAAAGGTTCTGATAACCAACGATTTGGGCGGAGTCGCAACACACGTCGATCCGGCTTCTTGAGCCCCGCAATCGCAGCACCACGTCTCCTCTGGTTACCACCCGTGCCGGAACACAGATGGCCTCGCCGAGAAGGCTAATCCCTGTTTGCGAATCGAAGAACACAAACAAGAACGAGATAGAAAGGAACCAAAATTGCAGATGAATGATTAAGCTCACGAGTTGGGGTCTTATAAACCGATCAAACGGTGAAACTGTTCTTGACAGAAATAATCTAAGCAAAACCCAACCCTAACCTAGGCGACGGCTACTGATATATATAGATTAGGGTCACGCAAGACCCCCTAGACGCGTCCCTAGTAGACTCGGACACAATACATGGCCCAAAAGGCCTAAAGACGGTGACGCAGCACCGGATCAAATTCAGAACGTCAACTTGTTCGGACGATTCCCGTTGACTCACATGGAATTTGAAAGTGGGACCAGAACCATTGGAAAGGTTATCTTCTTAGCTTTCCAACCATATAAAGAACGCCTCAATCCGAGCACGTATGCGACCGGGGCGCCCGTTTTAGTGCAGACTGGTCCTGGACTCCGAACCGTGGCCGAAGTCGAATTGGTTTGGGCCTCCATCTTGACTTGGACGCCTTTGACGATTCTCCATGCCTCTAAGCATCCCTCCAAATGACTCCATGTCCTCTCCATGATTCCTAATCATAATACAATCATTAGGTAGCAATCTATTCTCCAAATCATACAAATAAAAACATATGAACGAACTGACCTCTAAATTTAATTGTCGTGCGCGAGCTCTAGTGATTGGACCTTGAATATCCAACGGAGGTGTATTGTGTGCATCGGAAAGAGTGATGTACTCATCACCAACGATGACGACTCGAAATGTCAATGGGTAATCTATGGTTTCACAGAAATGAATCCGCAAGCGCACGGATGTACCATTGTAGCATTACACAAAAAGATTTTATTTTTGCATTTGAACAAAAATTCCAAAAGATTTTATTTTTTGCATTTGGACAAAAAATTTTGGTGTAACTTTGCGAAATAAAAATAATTTTTGAAGTAACTAGGGCCATTGCACCATCTGGACCCACTGCTTTTGGCCGTTGGAATCCAACGGTCAAAAATGGGCCCAACTGGACAAGAGAGTTGTTCGGCAAAACCACCTGGTTCGGTCGAACCATGGTAGCAACGGCTACCTGCCATTTTTGGCAGACCAACGGCTAGTAGGACCCACATCCTGATTCTAGTTGTTGCTCGCTGTCCTATAAATGGGAGGTTGGCTGAGGGGATTTCCACTCAATTTCCACACATTTTCACTCCCTCTCAAGCTTCCACCTTGCTCCAAACTTTCATTCTTGCATTTTGCACAGTCCATTCCAAAGTTTTAGTCCATTCCCTGCATTTTGGGCTGTTCAGATTATAGCCATTTTCAACCTTACCAAATGTTGGCATGCCAAAACAAATATTGGCAATTTTCTAGAACTTTCACTCTCAAAACTTCTACCAAAATTTAGTAAGATAGCAAAATAAACACCACCATCATCAACTTACCAAATTTTGGCATTACCAAAATTTGGAAAGTTTTTTTTTGCAACAAAGTGAACAAGCCCTTTAGTTGTATACATAGGTTGCTTTGGCAGATAAACACTCAACCGCCTCTTCTTGAAGGGTTCCAGCTCTCGGTCATGCTCTCGCCATGACGAACCAAGGACACCCTCGTCCACAGACACATCCATGGATGATGTGGACGAGGCGTCCCAACTGCTGACCGATGCCGACCTCGTCGGGGACCGTGAGCAGTAGGTGTACCGGATGTTGAGGAGTCGGGAGTTTTCTCACACCCGAGCATACGACCCGGCACTGCTGAAAAACACAGGTATGGATGTTGAGTTCAATTCAATTTGGAAAACTGTAGGATGGAAGGATTTTGCAGAGGTAGACGAGCCTGGCTCTCGTCTACTTACTATCCAGTTCCTTTGCACTTTGAGAAAGGTAGTGGATGGGATAATATTTAGGTTCTTCGGCAAGGAGCATACGCTGACTTGGAGGGACCTAAGCACCATTCTTCTTTTCCATGATAGGTGTAAAACCGACTTTGGAAAGGCTGTCATTGGCTTCGAGAAGTCGTTGTTCTGGGAATGTATCTCTGGTTCTTCCACCCTCAGAAAACCTAGAAATCATGACATCCATAATCCCACCCTTAGATTCTTGTACAATTGGATTGCTTTTACCATGTTCCCACGTAAGGATTTGAGGCCAATTAGAGAAAATGAGTTAGCCATTCTTTATGCCATAGTCCATAAAATTAGAATGCTCCTGTTCAGTGCATGATAAACCAACGGTTAGAGAACATAAATTTTTGCTGCTGCTGTTGAATGTACCTCATTGGTGACTCGTATAGCTAACGGGCTAGGAGTGATGACTGGTAAGCAGATTGCCTTCCTCACTTTTACCCATTACTATATCAATAAATCATATTGGGTACAGGGTCATACCCTAAAACATGAAGTAGATAATTCCTTTGTGTTTTTCTTGCACGGCTATACAAATGAAATCTTGTTACCTAACCCGGGGTATCATTTATACAGCTGTGATGAACTAACCATTCCCTTGCAGAAAGCAGCAGAATCATCACGCAGGAACACACGACAAAAGGCACAAGAAGGCTATGAAGACTCTACTTCCTCTCCGTCGACACCTCCTGGAGAGCCGCAATGGGCTTCTACTAGAAATGCACCTGGTTGGACCCAGGGGAACTCACAACCCAGTGGCTCTGCCTGGCCTAGTGCTAGCAATAGCCAGTGGCAGCGGCCTCCAGATTCCACTCCCTCCTTTCGTGATAGACGCCCCACTTCCTCTCACAGGGATTTTGGAGAACTCACTCAGAGGATGGACACTCTGGATCTGTGGACGGAGGAGATGAGCCAGAACCTGACGGAACACATGGCACAGACGCAAGACTAGAAACATCATGCTGATGCTCAGTTCTCCAACTTCAACAACATGATGCAGCAATAGCAGGCCGACTTGCAGGCTTATTTTTGCTTCCAGGGATTCAACCCATACCAGGGATCCTGAGCGAAAAGCAAGCTTGGGGGGAGAAGCCTCTCCTCCCACCAAGGTAACTTGTATCACTACACTTGCATGTTTACTTTCTGCATTGCATCCAAAAAAATATAAAACAACATATTTTCTTTGAAAAAATAGAAAATACCAAAAATATAGGATAGATTTCCCATATGCTACATAAGACATCCTAATCTATCCATGTTGAAATGATGAATAGTTGCTCTGTTTATATATCTCTTATATATAGGTTCATAGTAGAATAATCTCTTGAACTTTAAGTACCTGAGCCTTTTGAACGTCTAAAACTTGTGGTAAATGTTGTAGAAACTTACCTGAGCTAAACCTAGGTTGTTGTGAGATATGATATGGTAAAATAGAGTTGTTATAATCCTGCTCAAAATTTGACTTGAATTACGGATGATTTCTTTTTCAAAATAAAAATGAAAAGTTCCTCATTTGATATAAATACCTACCAGAGCCAAAAATGATTTACATGATAAACCTCATATATTTTGGTTACTTGTATTTCCATTGAACTTTGTCAAACTTGATGACTTGTTAGATGTTTTTCATGCTCTATGATTAAGATCAATCACCACTTGTGCACATGCTAGACTTCCACACTGGAAGCATCATCCATTTCATCCACCATTTCCATTCCACCGAATAAAGCTCCACAAAAATATGCTCTCACTCCACTAGCCAAAAACCCAAAACAAAGGAGAGAGGCCATTGCCAAAAATTAAACGTGATAAACTCTTCCAAAAAAGCAAGAGTGGCCTCCCTCACAAATAGGCTTTCAAAGAAGGAGAGACATACCCCACAAAAAGGAGCCAAAAAAATTCCACATCCACATCCACTTCATATTCCACACACTTTGCACAATCTTGATCTTGAGTATGATTTACGATCTGCTTTAGTCATTGTTTTTGACTTAGTAATAAATGAGAATGCATGTATGCCTCACTTGATCCCTACCAAGCTCCACATATAAACCTTTAGAGTAGGAATCAGTGAGACAATCTCTGGGTAAGGATTATATACACACTTGAGTGATGAGAGATCACATGAGGAACTTATTTTTCACTTTCAAAAAACTTTTGAAAAACTCTGGAATAAAAGTTGAAGTAAGGCAGGTGAATAGCACTCTACAAACCGTTCTATCTCTCAACCACTGAAGGCAAGGAAAAGGTATGTGTTATATTCATAAACATAAGTATATGGACATAGAATATGCTAGCTTGATTAAGTTGTAGAGGATATTACACTATGCACCTATAGATCTAAGATATATGACATTGTAGCAACTCCTAATCAACAACCAAGTTTACTTTTCTGTTCATTCCTTTACTCGGGACGAGCAAAGGTTCAAGCTTGGGGGTTTTTGTTGACGGTCATCATTGCAATATTTTGGCCGTCAATTTAATTAAAATAAAGGAGAGTAGGATATGCTTGCAATGCATATTTATTTCAGAATAATCTATTTTCACTTGTACTTGGAGAATATTTGTTTGTAGGGGAAATACATTAAAATGGAGATAATAAACCTCACTCTCAAGCAAGCTTGTGGACGAGAGGGCCAGCTGGCATTGGAGATAACTGTCTTCGCACCAATAACCGTCATAAGGGACCACCTGTCAATGTACTAGAGAAGACAGAGGTTGGTGGGAGGCTGGCCTGGTTCGGCCGAACCAGGCAGTTCGGCCAAACCTACCTTGCACGTGTCACCCACTGGTTGGATGCTGATGGCGGTTATCAGGGGCAAGAAGATCATTTCTCATTGGAAGTTGCCCCCATTGGAGCCTATAAAAGGAGGCTTCACTCCACTCTCCAACACACACCAAAGAAAGGATTCACTCTTTCTCTATTTGTAGTATTAGGCCCCGTTTAGTTCCAAAATTTTTTTCCCCAGAAACATCACATCAAATCTTTAAACTCATGTATGGAGCATTAAATATAAATAAAAAATAAAACTAATTGCACAGTTGGGTTGTAAACGACGAGACGAATCTTTTAAGCCTAATTACGTCATAATTAGCCATAAGTGCTACAGTAATCTACATGTGCTAATTACAGACTAATTAGGCTCAAAAAATTCGTCTCGTGGTTTCCAGGCTAGCCGTGAAATTAGATTTATCATTCGTGTCCAAAAACCCCTTCCAACATCTGGTCAAACATCTAATGTGACATCCAGTTCTAAAAATTTTTGGAACTAAACATGGCCTTAGTCTAGTGGAGATGAAATAGAATAGTCCTAAGTTCAAGGAAGCTTCGGAGGTATTCGGGTAAAGTTCTTACTTTTTCTTTCTAGTTTTTCGGTAAGACTTTCAATACTTCAATATAATCATTCTTCTTATCATATACTTGTGGTGCTCTAGTCTAGCTTAGATTATGAATACCATGCTTAGTCTATACATGATTAGTATACGATGTGCAGTTACATTATCTGGGATTTGCATTATAATATCTAATAAATGGGTTAGTAATCTACTTAGGCTAGGCCAAGGGATATTAATCTGGGACTTAGATGCTCTACTTCAATTGCAAGGTTATTGAGTAGGGAGTGATGGCATAGACATGGGGTATAGGCTGGATCTTACCATTATTTGGGCGTATATACTCTGGGTGTGTTTGCGGGGCCGCTCATGGTGACAACTCAGTACGGGTGTCTCCCCCACAGTATATATTCCTACATATAAATTCTTGCGGATAGATACACCTCCGTATCTATACCCGGTTGGATGGTTATAACAGGCTGTCATAAGTAACTCAATAGTCCGGGGTAACTTTGCGAAGTACCGGGAGGGCATGGATAGGTTCAGGCTTAGTTATAGCTGCATTATAAGGAGGGTACACTACACATGTTGTATGCTAGTTAGTATATGTTAGGTTGTTGTATTATAAGAAGTATAGAAATAGAATATTTTAGAACTACTCCCACTTAGAATTACTTAGGATTAATATAGAGTTAGTTTAGTCCTTTGCTTGTTTCACTCTGATGAGGACATGACTAGATCGGATATGAACACGATTACATTATTCTTCAACGAATCCAAGGTGTACTCTATTTATATTAGATATACATTCTATATATTTAAACAAGTGATGCTACACCATAATTTATGTTTGTTTACATTTGTAGAAGTGCTTGCATGGATAAAGAAGAGGATATTGGACTCAAGTGAATTATGGATGATCAAGGAGGTTGATTAGGGACCAATATATGTTTGTTCCAATTTGACTAAACCTCCTTTTCATGATAAGATGTATTGTCTAGATGATCGCATGTGTATAAGTAATTCTCTATCTAGTTCCTCTAGTTGTATAAGTGAGTTATAGGTTGGTTTGCAAGAAGGGGAGTGTTGTGGTTTTGGGACTACAAAGATTCCAGGATCCAACAATATGGCTATCAAGAAATGTTCCGCACCAAATAGTCTGATAAATAAAGATAAGTTCATTAGGTTCAATGACAAGATGAAACCGAGGACGGTTTCCAATCAAGAAGGGGAGAATGATGAGGACATGACCAGATCGGATATGAACACGATTACATTATTTTTCAACGAATCCAAGGTGTACTCTATTTATATTAGATATACATTCTATATATTTGAACAAGTGATGCTGCACCATAATTTGTGTTTGTTTACATTTGTAGAAGTGCTTGCATGGATAAAGAAGAGGATATTGGACTCAAGTGAATTATGGATGATCAAGGAGGTTGATTGGGGACCAATATATGACTTTTCCAAGACTTCTTCAACTCCACCACGTTGTTTTTGGGTCTAGAGTCCAGCCCAACTCAAGTCCTGTTTGCGGGTTTGGTTCCTCCTGACAGCACCAACTTAAAACGGACATTGCCGTTGATATAGAAGGTTTCTCGGGACCTAACACCCTCCTCACACTCTACCCAAGATTATATCTTACCCATGTTTAGAACTATAATGTATACAAGTATATGTAAACTATTAGAAAGGTTATGTTCTACAAATCTTCCCTTGAGATTAAAAAAATACGACACCTTGGAATACTTCCGGGTGAAATGCTATAATGGTACTTCCGTGCGCTTGCGGATTCAGTTTTGTAAAACCATAGACTACCCATTGACATTTCGAGTCGCCGTCATTGGAACTCTGTTTCCAAGGAGGACGATAAGAAAACCAACAATTAGCTTGCAATGAAGTGGAATGAACAAATCATTCCTATCTTTCGGACCTATCACTATACACATGGCAAATGTGCATAGCAATCCACATTAACTTTCATCCTTGCTTCATTTTTCTTACCAGAAATAGTAGAGGTGACCATGTTGTTGGAGTATGGGGAGGCTACACTAGCGCAAATCAAAATTTTCTACCCATAAACCAGGAACTAAATGTTGTTAAAGATCACGGGATTACCACTCGACGCGTAGAAGATACGGAACCGTCTCGATGTAGACGAACGCGTCGTGGTTGCAGTGCCGTGCAGTTGATCAACGTCTCCTCTTCGATCAGCTCACGTGCGGTTCGCCCTAGTGCTCCAGATGCAGCACCTCCGAGGTATCCACACGTACAGAGAGGAAAACGGTCGCACCCCGGACTGCTAGGTCTGTGGGAACAACGAAGGCGTGCGTGGGCGTGGGCGAATAGCGGCTGCCAAAAGGTAACCCTAATCCACGCGCCCACCCCTTATTAAATAGGCGTTCCAATAGGCTTTCAAATCCGAGGCCCATTAGTAACCCTAAGCCTTCTCTAATTCGGATCCTATCCGAATTAGGCCTCCAATCCCTTAAGCGTGCGACCCTATGGGTTCACGCACACATAGACATGGCCCAAGTACTCCTACTCGGCCCAATAGTTGATAGCGGCCTCTAGCAAGACATGTCAACTCCTATGCGCACGTAAAAATCATATCAGACGAACCGTCACAACATTATGTACAAGCTATTCCCTTTGCCTCGTGATATTTGGTCTAGCTTCAAATTGACCTCTCTTTCTCGACACTGTGAGTCGGATCCTTAAATAGGTTAACACTTAACCTAGCATGGCCATGCATTTCTTGATCCGGTCACTCGAGGGGCCCAGAGATATCTCTCTCGTATAGAGAGGGGCAAATCCCATCTTAATTGACCATGCCTCACAGCATGCTTCACGACAAATCCAAAAGCCACCTTTATAACTACCTAGTTACGGAGTAGCGTTTGATAACCCTTGAGTAGGTCGATTCACATCTTGAGAACATACGACAATCTCAGGTCTAAGGACATAGCAAACGCGTTGTGTAAGAAGATTACCATATCTCACGCTGGGTCGGTCCAACATCATGTTACACATATGCCCACATCATTAGTTTTACATCTCCATATCCATGACTTGTGAAATATAGTCATCAACTAATACATGTGCTAGTCTTCCACTTTGACTAGGGACAACTTTAGAATAACCATACAAGTAAAGAATTTTACAAACAATTCACGTAATTGATAATCAATACAAGTTGCCTTTCATGGATATTCTATATATATATGTAACTGTCATGTATACAACGAAATATGATTACCTCTAGGACATATTTCTAACACATGTGTATCGGTATTTTTTTAATCTATATTAAGGCCTGAAATTTGCTCCTTTGGGGAGTTGAACCTAGGACCAAGAGGTGCTACTTGCACTGTAACTGCTAGGCTACATTCTCTTTCGCCATCCTTGCTTCTAAAGGGTTACCCCACAATTCTGTAGTTGTAACATGTGGGTTTATAACTTAAAAAATGTATCTAAACTCTCTTATGGGACTAACATAATTAGACAAGAATACTTGGGCCACACAGACCTGAACCAGAATATGCATATGGGCCTAATCGGTACACATTAATGGGCCTAATGGGCTAGGGTGTTAAATTAGAAACCAATAGCCCTAATCGATACTACCCTTCCCAATAGATATATAAGTAAGGTAGTGCCTAACCCTAGAAACTCATCACCATTTCCTCCCCCGCCGCAATCCCTCCTTCCTACCACCTCTTCTTCCTCAACATCAACAAGATCGTTATTTCTTCGTCTCCTCTGTTGCTAACGATTGCCTCCTAACAACTTGACCTTCTCGTCTCCGCTGACGACCATCCGAACATGAGAGAAAAGGTAATACTTTTCTATATATCTATGGATTTTGCCAAATTAGGCGACCGAATGTTTAACGTTGCTTTGAATACCGTGTGAACCCTTTTCCTAGCATTGATTAATTTCTATATTCAATTGTTGAAGGAATGGAAGGGGACAAGGAGACATGCCAATCCTCAACAGATGCAGTGTCAGCAGCTGTGATCTTAGTGGTGATTGGTGACAATGATCTTCTTGGTGAGATCCTGGTTTGCCTTGGCTTCCCCACTAACCTTGTTTGCACCGCACTTGTCTCAAAGAGATGGCTTAGCATCACCTCCGACACCTCTTTCCTTCTCCACTTCCGTAAGCTATACCCACCATAAATCCTCAGGTTTTTTTCCTTTAGAAATGTTGGCTCTTGTTCTAGCTTTGGAGATTATAAGCATGTCGGTTGGCAGTTCGAGCCCATCTCGGAGACCCCAGAGCTTGCCACCGCCATTGACCATGCCATGCCCTTCAATATTAGACAACATGATTGCCACATCATTGACTGCTGAAACGACTGCATCCTTGTTGAGTGCTTGACTTCTGGAACATCTCGTTATGTCGTGGTCAACCCGCTGCATCGTGCGCATGATTTCATCCTCCTGCAACCACGAGTACCAAAACTTGGTGGGAAAGGATGGCTACTAAATTATCAGTCCTACCAAGAGCGTGTCTTTCTCTCTGATGATGGTGCCAGCATCATCCTTGTGGTCTTGCAAAATGCCGAGGGAATTGTCTCTGCAAGAATTTATGGCTTACAATCTGGTGAATGGGGCATTCCCATCACAATTAAAATTGACCTCATTGGCCAATCAACCCAAATCTTGAACATTTTTCCTCCTATTAATGGCAAGCTTTATATTGTTGTCCACTCTGGGTGCATTCTTGCACTCGAACTAGCCACCGGGCACTTCTTTGCTATTAAGTTCCCAGGAAGAGTGACTGATAACTTAACACTTTCACATGGATATGACTCTGGGTTGTACCTCATCCATGCAAAGGGCCTTCAGCTCAGCATTTGGCACTGCAGAATCATCAATGGGGATAGTGCGAACAACTGGTTGCTTGTGAATGAAGCTCGTGTGTGTGAAGCATGTGATCATCATGATGGTGTTTCTCTGGTTGGTGCTGCGGATAATGCTGAGTTTGTATTTATGAGACTTATCAAAAGTGGTGCCCTCATCTCTATGAATTTGAGGACCAAGGTGGAAAAGATATACAAGGGTGTGGTGTATGGAAATGTCTTTCCATTGATGTTAGTATGGCCTCCTAAATTCCCAAGGATTGATGAAGGGAACAATATATATAAAAGAATGATATTTAGGTGTCCCCATTTTATTATTTTGTTTACATTTTAAGAGTTGATTGTATGCTACTGCCATGATGGAATAAATACTAAGAATAAGTTATTTTGTATCCATAGATTTATATTATGTTTATGTGTATTCTACATTTCATTCTAGTGCCTGGCACATTTTTATACATACATATTAGTGTGTGGCACATATTTATACGTATTGAAGTGGACCATACATATTATCCTATTTTTATTTTCTACATTATATTTTCTCTTAGAAAACATAAAACTGGTGAACGATGACACAATCTGATTGACCCCTCCAACTATCACAAAAGTTCAATCCCCCCCACCACACACAGACCTCAAATATAACACTGGACATTTTACACCGTCCAACTTCTCGTAACAAAAAAGTTACTTCCCTCCCTTGAATTTCTATTTAACACAAGGCATCCTAATCAGTTTTGTAGGCCCCACACATCATCCTCTCTCCATCTTCTTCTATATGTAGTCGTGCACTTGGCGGATTGACATCCTATATTTTTGGATTAATCATGACTTTATCACTGTGCTGACGCAAAATATTCCGTGCAGACAAACGAAGGCATGCGAGATTTGCTTTACTCCAGTGCAGGTCCTAAAAATACAGGTTTGGTGCGTGCCAGTTGATTTGATCTTGCAATCAACAAGAATAAATAGAAATAATTAGGTCTAAGAAGGTATCGACCACTGGGCCAATAAACAAGCAGCCAATTAATGCCAACGGTATTTTGGAATCAATCGGCTATACGGAAGAACAATAAAACTCACATTGGTTGTATATAGAAAATACAACTTTACCCAATAACATCATCTCGATTAGAGTCAATCTTGATAGATCGGACTTTACCGAGAAGATTGAAGCAAATAAGGACAAATTATCTTGAAGTTATATGACAATAAACCCCTAACATATGCAAGAAAAAGATAAACAAATTAAAATAAAAGATAATCTTAAACTTAAAATGAAGTTGGACTTTAACCAAGATAGCTTGTGCTAAATTTATAACTAGCCGATTCGGATAAGCCGATTAACTCTGAATACAGTGGTAGATATATAGTGTCGTATTAGCCTAGCAAAGTACTCTAAACAGGCAACAACATTAATTAGAATATCAGACTTAAAAAGTCCTAATTAATTAGATTGTATTGATGTAAAATATGTAAGCCGATATTAGAATCAGACGATATATATATAATACGTGACACACGCATTGGCAAACCGTGTATATCGGACTTAACCGAGAAAGTACCAGATAAGCCGATGCAATGTGAAGTTTGATGATATGTTCCTTTTGTCGAAGTTCGAACCAAATCGATGCAGCACGACTCGAGGGCACAATCACGTCGAAACCTAGCGAATTAGGGTGGCGATGCACTGGAATTATTGTATTGAATATGGTTGTCAATATTTATGCCGTTAGGCAACTTGACTGCTACTGAACTTGAAGTGGTCGGCTTAACTTGTTCGATCGTTAAAAAAAGAAAACTAACTCATATACCTACAAGATTAGGAAATAAATCGTTTTTTCCCTTAGACTTTGACTCTAACATAGATACAGTCAGACTTCAGCATAATCATATGCAGCCAATCAGATTCCACTTAAAGAAATCAATATTATTACGCCACCAAACCCGCATCGTCTTCAATATCTTGGTCTAAATTTGGTATCAACACACTGGGCTTAAGATTCATCGGGTACAGATGTCAATGACAAAATCACATAATTTTTAAAGTTTGAGGATCTAATCCCGCACTTGATTCCCCAGCACCTCCCGTATAATCGACACCGTAAGCTTGAGCTCTATGTTGCTGCTGCTGCTGCTGCTACGACCAGCTGAGGAAGAAGGCCGCGTGCCCAGCCATGGGGGAAGATCATCACGACGGCCACAACCTCCCTAAGGTCTGACTCCTCCATCGATGCACGTAAACATTTGTACTGGAGGTAGGCTAGGCACTGTGTTGTGATTTTTTTATATATAGTAGTAGTTAATTTGTTGCGATGGGAAAAGGCTTGTTTTCCGAAAGTTGTTTTGTATATTAGGTGCACATGCACTCAGCTTATGCATCTCATTCAAATGATGTTGAGAAATTCTTAAAAATAATATGCAACACTAAATTTGTTAATTTTGTTTACTGAGTGGTTTTGAACTTGCAGTTTTGCGATTTTCCACTATAAACAGGGCTAGTTTCATTGGTGGTCGCAGCTCATCAAAAGACACGGGTAACCAACGACTAGGCTTGTCAATTCCCCCGTTGGGGCCGGGGATCTGGCGGGGACCCGCCCCAACGGGGCTGGGGGTGTTTTTTTTTGCCTCATGGGGATTCGGGGTCGGGGCCCCGGGGATGTTCGGGGACAGGGACGAGGATCGTTTTCTATCCGTGGGCCCCTAAACAGGTATGTTCCCTCTGAAATTACACAACATCCACAGCCCATTAAACACATTTGGCCCAATTATAGCCCATATATGTAAGAAAACATAATTTTTACCCCCCCACTCCACCATCCTTGGGCACACCTTGCCCGCCGCCACCGCCAAGGCAGGGACACAGGAGGTGGTGTTGTGGCGCTACAGCGTGTGTTCAGCCGTGCACCGATCCCGCAGCAGCCGGCGAGACCACGAGAGGGGAGATGCCCCTTGCCGGCTCCTTCCCCAGCCATCGCCGTCGTGCCCTACCTTGCGAGCGCCGAGCTCCTGCCGTCGTCGTCGCCGTCTTCCTCGTGAGCGGCGAGCTCGCGCTGTCCCATCTTTGTCTCCCTCACGAGCGGGCCCGCGCTGTCGCCATCGCTGTCTCCCTCGCGAGCGGTGAGCCCTTGCCTTCGCCGTCGTCGTCTCCCTCGCGAACAGTGAGCCCCTGTCTTCGCCATCGTCGTCTCCCTCGCGAGCGGTGAGCCCTTGCCTTCACCATCGTCGTCTCCCTGAGGCATCATCATCGACAACGCCGTCGAACGTCGCCAGCAGCCATCGGTCGTCGCCGTTGTCACCATCTCACCAGGGCCCCGATCGGGTGATGGGGCCTGCAGGGACGGGGTCGGGGGCTGATTTCACCCCGGTCCTCCCTTCGAGGCCGGGGTCGGGGCCGGGGGCGTTCTGGCCCATCTCAACTCCGAGGCTGGGGCCGGGGGAAGAAGTCGAGGGTCAGGGGCAGGGGCGTTCCAGCCCTCCCCCGACCCGCCCTATTGCCAAGCCTACCAACTACCACAGCTGGTCGGCTATATATGCCTCCAACAGTCATTCCCTATGCCTACCTATGCTACTGTCGTCGTGCGGTTACAACAGGTGTGTCTTTCTGTTTAAAGGAGAGCCTAGGATAAAGTCCAACTCTACTACTATCCTATAACCAATTACAACTACTACAAGTCCTAAACTATAACCGTCTTTTTATACATATTCAACACAAACTCTAACAAAAACGAACTTGGCTTTATTATATTAATGTTGTCATTTTTTAATCTTTCACTGCCCATTTTGTTTTTTTAAATTATATAGTACAACGTAGACACTCACGATGCACACACTCATCCCTAAAATGCGCACACGCAACCCTACCCCTATGAGCATCTTCAAAGACTGAGCCGACAAATTCTTGAGATTGACGAAGTCACCACGGACGCCTCGCTGTCGACGGGTACGTCGCTTACCACTGAAAGCACAAAGCCGTTAAATCCTGGAAAATTCGTTCCCATGGGGAATCGAACCCAGCACCTCAGGTACTACTGATGCTCTTGTAACCACTAGGCTATAGGCCCGTTCGCACGGCCCATTTTGTTGATATTGAGTAGCGAGAGTAATGTACTTGAGTTTAAAAAACAACCGACACAGTGGGCCAGGCTAAACATCTCCGATAAAAAAGTTATTCCCTTAGAATGTGAATATATGGCGTTGGTTAATTTATTTTTAAACTGACCAACGTTATCTAAAATAATGATTCCAAGTCACTATACTTAATGTTAATTTCCAGTCCTCTCGGTCGTCGTTTTTTGGTCCTTGGATGGAGTTTTTGAAAGATGCGAATATAGCGTCAATCTTCTTCTTCTATACCCTATAATGCACCAACATCATGTCCTCGTTCTACCTTCTACATTTCTCATTCATCAAATCCAATGTTCCAGGTTATGTGCATCAAATCTGAACGGCTCCGATCATCCCATACCCCTGTCCCCCTCAGACGAAACGTCTCCCCCCAAATCAATCCCAAACGACCCCATGTCGAAACCCCTCCCCCTCATTCCTCTCGCACTAGGCGATCCAGGCGACGACGGCGCAATCGGCAATCCCGCAGGCGGGGAGATTCAAAGATGCGACCTAGTCCGTGCGCGATCACCTTCGTCGTCGTCCACGGACCCCTTGCCCTCAGCCACCGCGCGCGCCCGGTCGTCCTGTCACGAGGCGGTCCAACCGGTGACAAGGCAACCGTGCAGTGCGGAGGTGCGAGTACGACTATGCTATCCAAGCAGCGATGCTATTGGATAATTATTAACAAGAACATAGGTGAACGGATGTTCTACATGCTGCATATGTGTTTGATGAAATGCTTGAATGCCATTAGCACCGCCTCCTATTTTCAATTTTACAAATGTGTTACTCTCGTGATTATGCATTACCTAGGCTGTGGGCAGGGAAGTAATGCATGCAGTCATCAGATCGTTTTTTGTTCCCTACTTTACTAAAAACTGCAATTTAGCTTGATAACCTGTTTTTACATATAACAATAAGAGAAATTATGACATCAAGAACTAAATGTAATTGTTCGCAAACGTGAGATGTCCCAGGCTATGGCGGCAATGCTGGAGGCCCTACTTAATAGTGGAGTGAATTGTACTTTGAGCCATCTTATAGTACCATGGTTTCACTTTAGACAAGATAAGGTTACATTTGATGCAGATCAACCTCGATGTTCCAGATATGCATATAAGTTCATTAAAACACAATTCATTTCTCCCTTACAGTTCAATACCATCCTGCAAATATATTAAATTATACGGAGAAGCAAGTAAACTGACACTCAACACATCATAAAAGAAGCATCATATGAGAACCTCTCCCAAGTCCCAAGTCCCCAAGCATGCACTGTGAATGTATTAGTTTCCTGTGCTTATTAATACAACTCAAAGGTTTCACTGCAGTTTAACACTTTATTCCAGACACAAAGATGGCGTTTTCCTTAATCCTTGATTGAAACTCACAGTAATGCATCATTAAGTGATTTGCAGCAACTAGGAAGGTTTATCCCCACGGCAAGCGACCAGGACTATTATGAGATGGTCCTCCCTTTCTTCCACCTGTCACTTTAGCCACCAGTTGTTGGAGCATATGTCGCCCTGAAGGGTCATCCTGCAATTTTCAGTAAAAATAAGTACTGTAATTAGCAGTTGGTTGCAATTTATCAATCTAGTTTAACATTGGGTTCAGTGGAGTGACAGAATTATTTGTGACACAATAGTAAATACAATGCATAGCTCACCCTAAGACAGCTGTTGAATGTGCCGTCGTTCATCTTGGAGGGAAGGCAAGTCAGCAGTGCAGCAAAACCCCTGAATTGAGGAGGTAAGGAAATGGGCAAATTGCATCAGGGCTTTTAACGAAGAAGTATGAAAAACATAATTCTACCACATGTATATATAAAGTGAGAGGACAAACCTAGGATTCTCTGACATTCTGAGGTAACAGCGGATAACGTGCTTCACCAACCTCTTGGAAGGCTGATCAACCAGTGAAGTAACCACGGTTGCTAAAGCAGCTGCCACAGCATAGAACCGATCAGCATTGGTACAAATGTAAATCAGCCCGGCGTCATCTACGACAATCCTTTCAATGATAAAAGTTGCCACCTGCATTTATATTTGACAAAATAAGTGAATGAAAGCAACTGGTATAAAAATTAAAAGACTATTTTCAGAACTTCAAGCATCAGCGAAGGGGATTTCTACGTAAAATTCCATTTGCAAAATAAAGATGACACATTCCAATGGATCTTGGTAGCAGTTTATGAGACGATTCATCTTATGAAGGAAGCCTTTCTCACTGAGTTGGTTAATTCTCGTAGAAAGGACGCGTTACTTATTTGGGGCACACTTGTTTGGAAATTGATTAAGATGTTTTGATCCTAGACTTAAAAGATAAACTTGGGTGGACATAGAGGTGATTTATTGGGATTTGTGGCTTAGAAGGAATGATGTAGTCTTTGATGGGTACAACCACATATCTTTCATGCAGGTAATTTTCAAAACACATTTGGCAATTCTTTGGTCTTTGCTTGTTAAGGAAGACGAAGGCGAGAAGTAATTGTGAAGTGGCTTTTGGAGAGGCATATGATAAAGCTTTTCTCTATTTTTGGGTGAAACTCTAGAAGAAGGATTAAAACTTAGCTTTTAGTTCCTCTTTGTTGTTGTCTTCTTTTAAAACTTATTTATGCTTTACCCATGTAACTGGAGTCTTTTGGGCTGTGTACACCCACACAAGGTGTAGAGGTCGGGTTTGATATAATCCATTATTAAAAAAGGCCTTGCTTATGGTGCCTCTCTTTGGCTTTGGGGTTTAGTTCTAACATTTTGGCGAATAATCAACAATGACGAACACCAACCTGAGCCTTTGAAAAGCTGAGGATAGGCCATATCGCCCGTGGGTGAGACTTGGCTAAGTGACTCAGGTTACATGACCTAATTTATGGCTTGTTTGGCTATATTCTAACAAAAACAATGACTCCATTGGAAAATAATATTCATTACTCGAACCCACATCTAAAAGTTGCAACTACGATATACTGAGAAAACATAGTGTAAATTGTAGCATGATAAATGAATAGACGAGAGCAAGTAAAAACCGCCAGATGCAAATATATGATATACTATCATGAAACATCATCTCAATCGATGAATTGACGTAAAGAATGTCAAATTTTCCAGATCCAAATTACAAGAAAAATTCTACTGTCCTTCAGAGTTAAAGAGAGGTACATAAATTCGTAATGTATGAATGGAAAATGTAGGAATTCTAGAGGATTTAAATCCTATGGAAAAACAATCCTATGAACTATGAGGCCCTTTAAATCAAATCAAAAGATTAAATCCTACCAACTCCTATGTAATCCCTACGCAATAGGTTACTGTAGAGAGATTTCGGAGAAAAATAAATTGATGTTTTAACTCATATTCTCTACTCCATACTCTCAATTAATGTGTTTTTGTTTTTCATGTCTCCCAATTAAACGGCAGTTTTGTAACTTTTTTATGTTTTTGTTTCTTGTATGAATTTAAAGGGTGATGGATTATATTCCTACGTTTTTCCTGTATCAAGTTTATACATAGTAAATGTGATACCTGGTCAAGGGCCATAAAATAAATTAAATTACAATTTGGAATTGATATAGGTGAAACAAAATCGAACTTTTTCACAGGAAAGTACTGATGGACACAAAAGATGTAGTAACATTTTTTTAGGGGAGATTGATGTGTTTCTGCGTACAGTTTTTGATAGTTGATCGCCAATCGTCATATTATGCAAGCAGAGAGGAACAAATTCATTTTCCAGCAAAAAAATGATAACTTTTGGATCATCAACCTGCATGTATGAGAAGTAAAAGAGGATTCAGTATAAATTCTCGAGAGGTATGCTTGTGAAACAAAAAAAAAAAATGAAGAGCCGAGATGGTTTATAGTGGTGGTGAGCGCGTGTAAAAGTGACACCCACCCACCAGTGTTTGTGCAATAAGCGTTTTCTCAACGTAGTTAAGAGATAATTAGTGTAGCAAAATTAGGCTTCTGTCTAGAAAATGAAATAAAAAAAATTGCTCTTTTCAAGGTTCTTTTTACCAATAGCTAGCTATTATATTCCCCGCAAAAAAAAGCTAGATATTAAATTTATTTCAAGGGTTTATACTTCTCCAAGATACTGAGATAGAGATATGTAGTTTCTCTTGCATTGAAAGAAACGGAGTTAGCCTCAGTGAGATGAACAGTATATGGTCTTTATCAAAATTAATAACTGTATATCTGGTGAGAAAATTAATGTCAGAGCTATATCTTTTCCAGTTATTCTTTATGCTAAACACATAATAGGTAGAAATGGAAGGGCTGAAACACTAAAGTGAACACTGCTGTGAATGTTAAAGAGTTAACTGATCTTTTGCATCTGAGTAAAACAAATTCCATTTGTATTTAAGTAACGGTTTTCATGCCCATCATCCATCCAAAGAAGTTGGGAAATAAGGACATGATTTTTTTTGTCGGCAAATATAGAGCACGTTTTAATTTTCACGTGTAATTAAAGAGGTCACATGAATTACCTTAACAAGAGCACCGATAATACCCAAGCTGGTCAGCCGCAAGTATTCAAATTGTTTGGTCCTGCTATCCGTTTTTAAAAATGCACATAGATACAATGGAATGCGAGCTGAAATAAAGAATATTGGAACAGAGGAAATAACAAGTCATTAACATCATACAAATAAAAGGAGAAAATGGTTGAATCATAAAAGATTTTACTATATAAAAAGTATATGGAATCTTAGCTAGGCATAACTGGCACGTCTAGTACCAGAGAATGTTGAGTGTCAACAATGAGGGTGGAAGGAAGATAATGACCATGGCAAATTTCAGTTAAAAAAAATTTCAGTTCTGATATACACATGCTCTTTACCTTCTATGAAATGGCTCCTGGTCTCAGGATGCAATGCAACACACTGCGATGATGAAAATAAATAAAACAAAAATACGATTAACAGGTTTAATAGATGGAAAATGGTAGCAGTAAAATGTACTGGTGTTAGTGTTACCGGCTTGTATAGAGTGTACCTGAAGAAGTGCTAGTGCATTGCAGACTCGGTTTGAAGCAACTAATGATAAGGTTGGGGGTGAAAGGGAAGGGTAGAGTACTATAATCTCCTGTTTTTTTTTGTATCAATAGGAATAAAAACATGACTATTTATTAAATCAAACATAAATAAAAGTATGGTCAGACATCAATAAGTTGAATTAGGACAAAATTGATATGAAAGTCAACTCAGTTGTGTCTAATGACAGTTACTAAGAGCGTCTGCCATCAAAAGCTATTATGTACATATATACAACCAACGAAAATTATTACTAATTAAGTGTGAGTTCAAGCATGCTCATACCTGGAGCAGTGATGCAATTGTGCCAAAAGAATTCCACAACAGCAAAGCCAGGTCCTGAAACATCTCCCTTTTCTGAAAAAGATTTTCAACAAACTGCATTATACTTAGCTTTGCTTTCCATGATGCTGTGCATATACTTGGAGTATATGAGTTGGGCACTCTACCAAAAAACGGATAGTACTCGAACATGGCAAGGACTACCGGTGCATGTTCCTCATGTGGCACTTGAGCCCATGAACTTTTCAAATGGCAATGGAATCACAAGTTAAAAGTGGACAATCCACCCTTTTCTGGACAAACAAATGTTTGGAGGGGAAAACTATCCATAGAGATTGCCCCATTCTGTTTCAAATGATTGCAAAAAGTTGTGGTAAAGAAGTGTACAGTGGCTCGAGCCTTACAGAACCAAATATGGGCTGTCAAACATCAAAGGGCCTTAGACAGTTTTGGTTATTACAGAGTACCTCAATGTCTGAGAGTTATTACAGGGGTGATCTTGCATGATGTACCGGATTGGCACTACTGGAAACTTTTGAACTCAGGATTTTACAACTCCAAATCTACATTTGAGGCCTTTTATGTGGAGACAATTCAATTTTCTCTATGGAGGAGGATTTGGAAGGTTGGGCTTCCCTAAAATGCAAGTCTTTTATATTAGCTATCTACAGCAGATGTTGGACGTCCAATCTCCTTGCCAAGAGGGGTTTGCCTCACCTGGTTTCTTGCCCTCTATCTGACCCAGCGGAGGTATCCATGCAACATCTTTTGGTCAACTGTGTTTTCAGCAGTTAGATTTGGAAATTGATCTACAAAGGCTAGGTTTGTTCTCTATACTTCCAGATCGAAACACACGGGTCTTGTCTAGTTGGTAATCAAGAGCAGTGAAAGGATTGTGGAAGAATTATAAGAAACGTCTTAACTCCCTAATTTCCTTGGTCGCATGGGAGATAAAAACATAAAAATGGCTGTGTTTTCAATTGAACTATAACTAGTATAAAGTTCATCCTCCAAGTCATGGCTAATGAGGATGCTCTTTGGTGTTTGGCGGGAGAATCGAAACTACATGAGCTTTGTGCTTCGCTGATAGTTCTAACTCCGTTGGGAGGTCAGGGTATGAGTTATACTTGTGTTTGTTCATGGGTTTGTCATGTGTTTCTATCTAACACCTTGGTGGTGGAGAGTTGGGGTTTTGTAATCCTTTCTCACACCACCTTTTTACCTCTTGTTTGATGAAATGATATATAGATCTCTTGCATGTTCGAAAAAAATGATGATGTAACATATCAATTATAGGATATGAAATTTAGCATTATGTATTTAAGAATGATTACAAAACTAATCAATTGGACAATTAATATAATAATATTTCAGGGTAAGCATTTATCAATGCTTTTGGACATCAAGGAGTGCTTTTGGGATTGGAAATATTGATGTGAAAGGGGTTGTAGCCTAGCGGTTACAATACTCAAGTAGCACCACTAGCTCCTGGGTTCAACTCTCTAAGGGTACGAATTTCAGGCTTGAATAAAGAAAAAAACCTATACCGTGGGGGTCTTTCCTACGGTGCTGGGTCAAAAAAATTTGGAAATATTGATGACTAGCTTCTCGGCTTGCGTCACCTTTAAAACCTTTGTTTTCTACATGGCAACACTACAGACAACTTCAGTGCCACTCGTCACAACATGGGGTGAATGTGAGGCCATGAGCCCATGAGAGAGGAGTGTGCTGAGGCGGAAAAAGAAGTGTTTATCTGTTAATTTTCAATATATAGGTGCTAGTTTATATTGCTAAAACATGTTCCCTCATTGGCTTTCCCTTTAAAGACATGAGCACACTTGACGGGAGAAATGGGAGTACACTCTCAACACTCAATCTTTGAGTTATGTTGGCCTCAACTTATTTACCTATTTCTTCTCTGTTAATTTGATTTTAAGATCCTCTTCTATGATTCATTCTTTTTTGGCTCTTATAGGATAAAATTATCCATTCCTTATGATTTTTAATTTAATTTGTTCCTTTTCTATGTTTTTGTTATTTCAACATTTAGAAATTAATTTGCACGCCTTTTTCTATCATATATAGTTTGTCTTTATGTAAGAACAAAGGACCTTGGAATGTGAATATAATCTATTCCAATATGATTTTGGATTCATCTTGTTTTACTTTACATAATTGTCTATATTGTAATACTTATATTCCACTTAGGTCTTTTGAGTTGTGCCCATGTTTTAGCTTCGTTTACATGAGGAAATGCCAAACCTAAAGAAAACAACTTTTTGGATGGCTTTCTAAAAGCCATACCATCTGCAATAGTACGTAGAAAAACTAGAATGCTTTTCCTACCCCTGCCCCTTCCATTGTTTTGGTTCAAGTGGGGGAGTGGAAATATGAACCATGTGACCCCTAACCTCCCCTCCCTCCCCCAACACCCCTACCCAACCCGCACATCCTCCGTTCTCTCAACCAATTCATCCCTCAAACACAATTCTTGTAGGCAAACTGCTGCAAGCTCTAGCATCTTCTAATAATCTTTATGCAAATATCTAAAGCAAGGAAAGGGGGCTATGCGTTGTATTGGTTAGGTTCATACACATGTATGGCAGAATTATCACATCAATGCATCGCATGTTGCATAGTGTCCATAAGTTTACTTAAATGATTGATATTTTCAACAAAATTACTTTTAGTTACTCCATATGTATTTAAAACTGAAGGCAAAACTAACATATATATGTTTAGAATAATATATCTCATAGCATATTTACTAGACTTTTCCTTTCATTCACAAATCTACAATTAGAAAGAAACAAACGAAAACGTGCAGCTTTGCATCTGGTATTCAACAAACATTATTCATCTATGTAAGTCAGAAGTATCACCTATATTCAATAAAAAAAAAGCGTCTTGGTAAATCAAGTTTTAAGCTACTTAGAGTTTAGACTACTTCTTAAATAAAAGGAATGATGTAATAGACAACTTAAAAATATGAATTACCTTGCGCAACTCTGAAAGAGCATGCCCTTTGAGCTCTGGATCTAACAGATCAAGAATAAGACGCTCAACAAGTTCAGGATCCCTAGGGTTAGGAACCTCATGATTCAGCATTGCAAAAATGTGTAAACTAGATTCAATGAAAGGAGTATAAGACTTTAAGTGAAACACCAAGAACCAAACAATCCCTATAGTAATGAAATAGAACTCTGCACTACATTATGCACATAACTCCTGCGGTCTTTAAATAGCATAGACAAAGATGATGTGTATACTTGCATCGGAAGAAATTAATAGAAACAGCTCCAGATAAATGCACAATATCTTGTCGGTTTCTTCGTAATATATGGACACATATTGCTTTTCCTATAAAAAGAAACTAAAGTTTGAAACCGCAATTCCACATAATATGGTGAGTCATGCAAAAGATAAGTATCACTAGTTGGCACCATTTTTATGTTAGTCCTATCGCGTGAAGCGTAGGACAAATATGGTTGGTCCCTTTATTGTTGTTTTTGTCATTAGCATTCCATCAAATGTGCTCATAGACAGAGCTTGAACGAAATGAAGAGGGGTGCCACTTGTTTGATTTACTCTATTTTGAGCCGATTTTTCTTTGATATGGGTGCCTTAAGTTTGGATCAAAGTAGTGTCTATATGTGAAAATTAATGAACAATAGGTAAAAAAATTTCTTGACCGGTGCCTAAGAACCCCTCCACACCAAGTAGCTCCGGGTTTCTGAATGTGCTCCACTAGTGTAACATCCTCAAAATACAAAATAAATTCGGAGAAGTCTCCAAGTTGGTTTATTTATTTTGGTTGAGTTGGAGGCTTCCAAATTCTTCTATCCTTCCGCTTGAGTCTTGATCTTTAATTCTATCAACTTATAATCCCCTCCAAATCACTAAATGACTAAATATCACGAAACTATAGATACTAACCAAACTATACATAATGGCAAAATTAAGGCGGTGTATCACAAACTTTAGTATCATTTTTTTCCCTATAACTATAGATCTAAGATGGAATATCTCAAAACTACAAATTTAATAATACCCCTCTCCGTTTGTTGGACCATTGCCTCCACGGCTTCACCAAACACAAGCAGATCCCGACGCCTCGACATGGCATGTATGCACCTAATCTGCCAAAGTTTCTCGAGAGGGCCACCTTAAGAGCTCTCTGCCCCTATCGATCGAGCCAAGGCATAGATCACCATTGGCACTCTCTGCTGTTGATTCCTCTCTCTCAAGGTCGTCATCCAGCTGAGCTGCCATCTCCCTCCCTTCAGAGCAACATATTCAAACGGATTGATCATAATTTGGACCTTTGACAGTTTATATCAATATAAAGCTGTGAAAAAGCGTTGTGAACGGAAGCCTTCTTTTTGTTGCTATATGATTGGCAGATGATAGTAGGACAGATTAACAATCTTACAATATACAAAGAATTAGCTCCAGCCAAGTTGATTACAGGATAACAAATTGGAATTGGGATCGGAACTTTAGTATCTAGAATCGTTTACAAAGAATGGGGTAGCCTCCCAGGTATTTCGTGTTCAAGAGTAGAGGCGGCATTTTCCAGTTCCAGCGCATACTCTACACTCGTCAACATCACCCACAACATGTCTCAGACAGTACTTGATGCGGTCATTCATAATATCCTGGAAAACACGTTTGCACGCCATTAGTGAATATGATATATTACCGACCAAAAAACTCAAGCCCTGCTTAGTTTGTTAGAAATGACAGTTCTGCCTCCTGCATTACAAGGACATTAATCTGGATGACAGGAATTAAGGAATGGTGGCAAGGAGCCGGATTAGCTGAAAGTCAAGAACATCGCATTGTTTGAATTCAAAGATTGTTGTTCATAAGATTGTTTCTTTTGACACCATCTGAAAAGTGAAGACAATTGAGAGGATAATCAAAAGGACAGCTTTGAGACACCTGTACTTGATCCATTTATTGAGAGAAATCACACTCCTTTCTCACTATATTAAGTGGATATATAGTTTTCTGTAAACCTATACAGAGTGCACAATGTTTTTCTCAAACAGTGTAAGGAGGACTGTCAATCAATGAGCAGAAAAGTGGTAAACAGGATTTGTAGGCAGCCGAGCAACAACAATTATATCCTGTACCATGTGCACAATGTAACAGTGACAGAAATAATATAGAAGATCTACAGGTAGATCAATGGGCACATACCACCATAAGCTCATGCAAACCAAGAGGGGCAGTGACAATGAAAGGTATGTCTGAGTGCTCCTTGGATGCCTCAGCAGCTAAAGCAGGGATATCCTGAGTAGAATTAAAAATATAATGCCAACTTGTGTGAAATAATACATAAGCTAAATAGCCCTGTATGTTCATTAATAAAACATTGCAATAAATGGAAATAACCTTATAAATTTAACACTCTTAGGATTGAGCACTACCAATCTTTAATAATTCAAAGGCATACTTGTTTCCAGTGTCGTCCAGGGGAAAGAAAATATGGACTGACAATAACACGGGAAGCCCCTTGTTGCACACATTTTCCAAATGCATCTTTAATAGTAGGCTCAGCAAGCTCCTGCATGCATTCAGCTACTTCAAGAGTGTAATTCAAGGTAAAGTGAAAAACAAAACAGACCATAGAGAGAAGAAAATGTATGTAATTGTAATTCATTGCCCCAGAAGAACCAGCCATACAAATCATCATTATAAAAGAAAAGGCACATACATTTCAAAATATACCTTTCATGTCACAAATTGCAAAAGCACTCAAGTTACACCTAAACCAAATGACTAGCACCCTTCTCTATACAACATGGAAGATTGCATACCCCAAACAGCCACAGATGATGTGAGTTTCACTTCCATAATATTAACATAAGTTTGATAGCACTATAATTCCAGTATGTACCATGGCACATGTCACTTATGTCAAACATCCTACATGATTATACCCAGAGAAAAGAAGTTTTGCAGTACAAGAGAACAAGGATACAATTTTAGAGCTAATGTAGGCATGTGAGTGAAAGTGAGCAATTCATATACAAAGTTTGAGATTTCACGGTCAAATACACATAAACTGTGATGCACACGTAGCAACTTATGTACTGAACAGAATTGCCAGAAGTTGGTAGCAATAAGTATGAGGGAGACTGTTACTCTGTCCACATGCTCAGTGGTCAACTATAGTTCTGAAACTACTACACACTTCACAAAAAATCAACTTCAAAATCAATTGATTGATTCCAGTATTCATTCAGAAAGTTGTGATAAGCCACTAGACTACTACTGATGGGAGGATATTTGGTTTGATGATGTATAAAGATAATCTCTAATAAGACTACATAAGAGTAACTTAATGAATTCTCAATTTCCACAGAATACATTTCCACATAATAGGAAGAGACAACAAAGAGTACCATATGAGCAGGCTCAACGATCTTGTAACCAGTCCTCGCCCTGAACATGGCAACAAAATCATCTGCAATTTCACAAAGCGATAAGCAAGATATCTTGAAGGCATCATGAAACAAATTACAATCATTCAATTACTTAGCATGAGATTGGATTCTTGACGCCGTGACCCATGGTCGACAATGATCACACCATCCTTCTCACCCACAGTATAATTCTCTCCTTCTGCCATTTCTGAAGTGGAACCAGAACTTGGTTTGGCACTCATGGCGATGTTTCCAATGTTCAGTCCAATCCTTGGCAATTTAACAAATCTAATGGTAGTTGTGACATCACTATTCCTAATTCCAACAAACAAGAGATTGTGTGTTATGTCTTTTAATAACAGAAATTAACAATCATGCAAGAAACAGAATGGAGATAAGGCCTTACTCACCGTGATGTCAGTTTGTTTGTATGAGTCACAGTGAAAGGTTGGAGGGGGGTTGAGACAGTGTGCATAGACACCGCTAAGCACTCCCAAATGATTCTTGTGCCAAACAGATGTCAAGGCGGTCACAGCTGGGTATATGGAATTTTAAAAAAAATCATAATGAAACATATATACAAAGTTTACAGTAGCACATGAAAAAAGAAATAATTAATGTAGGACCCAGGATTTTCATCCTGGGTATTGAGCCAAGTCAAAAGTGTCAATCACAAAAGTATAATTAAGTTACTAATTATTCAAATGCAATAAGGCAGTAGTACAAATGAACCTGCAGTTTTTCCTATCACCCATCCATTCCTAAGGGATGCAGAACCTAAAACTTAGTTGACTTGCTAAATAAATCTGGTTCTTGCTCCTTTCCATATCTGATTAAACCAATTAATTCAAGGGTATGGTGTGCTGTTTGGACTATAGGGGATTCGTAGTGGATTCACTTACAGCCTCTCGACTCCGCCGCGGTCTGAGCGCAGGGGAGGAAGCTTCGACCGCCACGCTCCCTCCGCGGCCTGGCCGGCGTCCTGTAGCTTGCCGACAACTCCTATATCTAGCGCCGCCGCAGGAGGACTCCCTGACCCGGCTTCCTGACCGCGTGGAGGATGATGGTCACCGGTAGATCGAGCAGGACAGGGAAGGATAGGGTTGGGCCTTTCTGGGTGTTGGGTACTGTAGCTAGTGGGCCTGGTAGGCCGGCAGAGGAGCCGAGCAGAGTAATCATCCATCCCCGTATAATTTATTTTCGGAATGAGATACGCATTATTTCAGCATACGATCATGTTCTTTCTATCTATCTATTTTTCTCCATCCATTTGGAGCATATATGCAGTATCTACGGCAGTATATACAAATCTGCCCACGGCAGCAGGAACTTTCCCAAACCTAACCACACATACCATACCATACCACTAGTCAAAACAACACCTCTCAGAGCAAGACAAGAGGAGACGACAGCGCAGGCGAGACTAGGGGTGGACCCCACCAGCCAGTGACCGCCGCCGACCTCCTCTTCCCGATTTCAAGCCGCGCTGCGCTGCCGGCGCAAACATTTCCCGACTCCCGATGAACGAAACATCTCGCATCAGAGAGAGAGAGAGAGAGAGAGAGAGAGAGAGAGAGAGAGAGAGGAGGGGTCGCAGCAGCGGCGGCGAATGATTGGGGCGCATGTGTGGGACAACCAGATCCTAGCTGCTCATTGCGATACAAATCCCCCAATTCCATCGCTGTCTCTGTCCCCCTCTCCTCCTTCTTTCCAATCATCCATCGATTCATCCATCGCTCGCCGTCTTCCTCCCCTGATTCGGGCTTCTTCCGTCCTGCTGCGGAGGAGGAGATCCGTGCAGTGCGAAGTGTGCGGTTGATTCGTTCTCCGTCGGTACGATCTCTCGAGCTTTTGGGGTAAATTTGATGTTGGGGGCTGTGACGACGCGGTCAAATTCAAATCTCGCTCGCGGTCAGTTTGAGACCGCGTCCAATTTCGTGCGGGTTGGCCGGTGGGTTTCTGTGGGGGATGTGGTAGTTTAGTACTAATTTAGTGGTCGCATTTCCCTTTCTTGAGATTTGATCAATGGCTGGGTCGGCAATTGTTAACTTGGGGGGAGTTTCTCTGCTCTGCATCGAAGTAATTAGCTTATATTAGTTACATTAGTGGTTGTGTACTATCGATTAGTTCAAATTTTAGGGAGATGCTTCTCAAATTTTGAACCACCGTGTGCTAATTGAAAATCACTGGTTTGTTGTTCTCTTGCTTCGTTGTCGATCAACAGCTGCAGCGGTACAGGTTTCTTCAGCAGCAAGTGTAGCCAAAAAGAAAGAGGGGAAAGATTTACATTTCATATGGCAAAGCCTGCCAACAGCATTGGGCGTAGGTAGGTTTGATACTGCAGCTACTGCTTATTCATAAGTTTTCCTTTCCGTTTGTAGCTCTGACTGATAATTTATCTGGTGCCCACTTGTCTAATAACACCAACTAGTCTTTTCTCCTTTGGTGGTGCTCATAGTTGCACATTATTATTTAATTATCACCATTCATCCTCAACAGCACGCCAAGATCAAATGAGGGAATGAGGCTCATATTTTCAGCTGTTATCGGCATTATGTTGGGATACTTGTTTGGTGTTTCCTTCCCTACAGTAAACATAACCAAGGTACAATTGATATTTGCTTCTCTTGTTTTCTCCTGTCATTTCTTTTGTTTTGATGAAAAATAATCTTTACTTACTGCATTTCACAGCTTCACTTCCCTTCCAGTATAATCTCCTATATTGAAGATAGAAATTCTGGCATCACAACCCAGACATTGTTAAATCATGCATGGGCATCTGCAAATCGTCATAAGAAAAACAGTTCTGATTCGAACTCTGAAAAAATTCCTAAGGTACGTTCACATCAACCCTTCTACTAATTTTTAAGGTTGTCATATGCGTTGAGTTAGGCAACATTCTAGTTGGATCTGGCACTGCATTTTATTGTAGTCCATACATATGGGTTCTGTTATATCACTATTGTGTTTCTCATGCATAATTTGTGGAGTTCTAGGCCATCAGGGTGTTCTGTCTGTTTATATAAAAAAAAAATTCTGTTGTATCTTAGAAAATTGTGATGATTGATAATTGAATTATGAATTGTGAACATTAGTACTACAAGGGACTCTTCTAAACTGATTAACTGAAAAGTACTTGGTTTCTGGCATGGATTATGTCCTCTTTCACCATTTCCTATAGTTTCTTTTTTTTGAAAGTCACATGCAATTCTTTTTGCAGATTTATGTTCCCACAAACCCTAAAGGTGCTGAAAGGCTCCCGCCAGGCATTGTTGTTTCTGAAACTGATCTTTTTCCACGGAGATTGTGGGGTGATCCTAGTGAGGTCTGTGCTTGTTTTTCTTGTAACTTTGCTCAGTAGGCCGTTTAGTTTGATGTTTTTTATGTCATTTTACTTCTGTGTACAATCTGAAACATGGTCGTACTGGCAGGATCTGAGTAGCGAACCGAGGTATCTTGTTACCTTTACTGTTGGAATTTCACAAAAGGCCAATATTGATGCTGCTGTCAAAAAGGTAACTGAGACAGAGACCTTATATTGCTAAAATTGGGTGCATCAACCAGCTATACCTTATAACTAAAAACAATTAATCTTGCATTCCTATGATCAGTAGCCACTTAAGATATTAATATTAGTATGCAAATATTGCTCCTGAATTCATAGAAGCTTTTTCATATAGTTTTCAGATAAATTCACTATTATGCTATTCCATTATGATGGCCGGACTACTGAATGGGATGAATTTGAGTGGTCTAAAAGAGCTATCCACATTAGCGTCAGGAAGCAGACTAAGTGGTAGGCAAAGGTTATTGTTATTATTAATATGTTAACTGTGCTTAATCCATTTGATCTTTTTCTTTGAAATCTTAATGTTGTATGTGCTTACCTTGTTTACCTAAGGTGGTATGCAAAACGTTTTTTGCATCCTGATGTTGTTGCCCGATATGACTACATATTCATCTGGGATGAGGACCTAGGTGTTGAGCATTTCAATGCAGAGGCGTAAGAACTGCATTTTTTTTTCTCTCTGTTACACCTGGTATTGCACTTGGGTGTGATTATGTCGATGCTATTTTTTCAGGTATATTGAACTTGTTAAGAAGCATGGATTAGATATCTCTCAGCCTGGTTTGCAACCTGATAAAGGACTAACATGGCAAATGACAAAACGGCGAGGTGATCAAGAAGTTCACAAGTGAGCTGCTGAATCCACATGGTTTTATTCAATGATTGATCGTTGGCCACCAATATGTTTCTTGAGTAACTCTTTTTTTCTTTAAACAGAGTAACTGAGGAGAGGCCAGGCTGGTGCACTGATCCCCATCTGCCACCATGTGCAGCGTAAGTGGCTAAGGGCCCAGATTTTTATTATGTATTTAAACTTTCTTTGTCCAAATATGTGTAGTCACATTCATTTGATTGCAGATTTGTTGAAATCATGGCAACCGTGTTCTCTAGGGATGCATGGCGCTGTGTATGGCATATGATTCAGGTGGAGTGATGCTACATGTTCAACCTTAACATTGTTTATGTTACGGTGGTGTACTTAAACACTGTCTTACTGCAGAATGACTTGGTCCATGGTTGGGGTCTTGATTTTGCTCTAAGGAAATGCGTGGAGGTAATCCTTGTCTATTTTTTTCATGTTATGTGAACTAGGAGAGTTGATGGAGACTTTATTGGTTAATTATAGTATCGGACTGCTAGAGTGGGCCATGAAAAGGGGTGGGGGTTTGGAAGAGGATACAGATGTTGGATTTATGTTTGTTTTGTTGGTGGATAGTGGTAAACCATGTTTCTTGCAACCCCACAGAGCAGTGAGAAAACTTCAGAGCTTCCTATTCTGTCTGATTAACAATATTGAAACCTACCTAATTTTAGAATTCTAGCATCACATCAGCATCCCATAAAAGAAAAATCCTAGCATCAGCAATTATGTTTTGTGCCACCTTCATATCATTTTTTCACTTTGAATGCTATTTCAAATCATTCATGGATCACTGAGCTTAAACTATTCTGGTTGACATTAAATTAATCAGCCTGCTCATGAGAAGATTGGAGTTGTTGATTCTCAATGGATTGTTCATCAAGCTGTGCCATCACTTGGAAACCAGGTTAGCAACTGTAGCTAACTATATACTATCCTTCATTTTGCACAATAGAACTGTGTAACCTGATCTTTGTGCTACCACGCCTCACAGGGCAACGCAGAGAATGGAAAAGCTCCATGGGAAGGGGTAAGCGATTACACATCTTTATGTGACCTCCACTTCTAGTGCCATAGATCTCCCGAGTGCTTGAATTCTGGACTGCACCCTTTTACATTCATCGTACATCTTTAAGTGATCTGCACTTTTAATGCCATAGATGTCCCAAGTGCTTCAATTCTGGACTGCAACCTTTTACATTCATCATATGCTGTACAGCCACATGGATTGCTTTTACCCTGTTATTTTCGTTTCGTGTTGCAGGTAAGAGCACGCTGTAGGAAAGAATGGGAAATATTTCAAACGAGGTTGGCTGATGCTGAGAAGGCCTACTACTTATCACAAGGGATCACACCCCCCAATTCAACACTAGTTTAGAAGAACACGGGCACCTCATAATGGCAAGGTTTCTGTTTCGGCAACCTGGTCCATGACACCTATTCAGTATGTTCATCAAAGCAGGTGCCCCTCTACAGAGCTGCAGTTCCTTGGCCAGATTTGTACATGGAAGCTCCCACGGATCACGACCATTACTCCTAGCTTTGCTTCAAGCCTTCAGTTGGTTCTAGTCTCATTTTGTTTTTGGGTAGTGTGACTAGCTTCGATGTAAGTAGGCGATGCAGCAGATTCAGAGGTCCAGCACTTTGTTTATACTATCTGCTGTATCATACTATCATTGACTGGATGCAATGTTGGCGTTGCATATTGATTCCCATTTCTTGTTTCAATATGTAAATTAATCATCTGGTCTTACTGTTTTTAAGAGTTAAGGTCGACCTTTTCGTTTTATGCCTACCTGTGTAGTCGCTGCCACGACCTCTGGTACTGCAGATGATCACAGCTCTGAACATGCAAGCATGTCTTAGAACAAAGCATTACACTGTCGTTCCAATAAATAAATTACACCAAACAGTACTACCTCTGTATAATGCTTGAAATTTCAACCTCCATTACTAGCATTTAAAGAAAAATTAGGAATATCTGTAGTAAATAAAATTCTGAAAAATTTCTTGTATAGCCTGAAATTTCAGCCAATCCCTCCTGTGTTTTATGTGTTCTGTTTACTAATTTGGTATACCCTTGATATTTAGTTTTTATTTTTTTATATAATATGTTGGTTGACCGTTTAATGCTATGAAAAAGCCCATTTCACTTTTCTGTTAGTATACTGTTGTAAGCGTAGAAATTTATTGTTTGAGACTAAATACAAGTGAACCTGAGTTGCCCGTTACGACTTAGGTTAATACCCCAATTTAATTGATCAAATCGGCCAAAGCGGAACTAAATTATATTAAAACAACAAGCCTCAGAGTATTTTGTTGCTCAAACCGTGTGTAATAAAAATCTGAAAAATCACAGAATTCTCTCATCGCGTCACCCTAGATAATGAATTTTATACCAACTTGTAAATTGTAATCAATCCACACCAAAACAGTCTAGAAACTATAAATTCAAATTCAAACACTAAGCATCGACTTCTTCCACTTGTCAGAAAATTTTGCTCTTGGAACCCCTGGATGCTGACAAAATGGGTTACCATCAAACCACTTGCTAGAGTTAGAGCAAGTCAACTCCAGTATTGTAGAAGAAACAAATAAAACAGCGTACTACAGTGTTCTTGTCGCTACCTCAAATTTGTCACAAGATTCACATGGATTCTATGGTCTCTTTTTATCTATTGACTATTGTGGACTTATTACAATGGCCCTAATAATATGCCTAGCTTGTCTTGACGACCATACTTATAACTTATTAGCAGCGGCAAAGCCAGAAAAAATATTGTCGGATCAGTTTTATTGTATGTTACCTAAAACCCTTTAATCGAGACAATTTTAATGTTAAAAATTCATCGCGGTCGCAAACCTCCAGTACATATGTCGTGCACTTGTACTATACCAATTAATAGATAATACCAGTTTAGTGGACATGACTTGGAAAAATTGTAAACCAAGGAATCTAGGTGGTACGTACTACGTACAGTCTACAGTGAGATAAGATTGTCACTCTCCGCATTCAGTTTTTAATCACGTCGAGTGAAAAATGAGCTATATTTCAATATGTACCATATTCTTGAGATTCAGTCCATGGATCCATTTTGTTTGCAGCGATTCAGTGAAATTGTATGCACAGGTCTGTAGTGCACATATTATCTACTCTCCGTCCCAAAATAAACGAACTTCTGAGGATAAATCTGGACAGATATTATTTTAGTTTAGCCCTTTGGTAGTGTTAAGTAGCAATAATGCTAGCCATACAAGTAACATGAAAGTATGCTGTCCCACTACAAGAATCTATTTAATCTATGACGAAGAAAATTCGTCATGGATCACTGAAAATTCGTCATAGAAATTTGTCTGTGACGATCTTGCTTATCGTCATCTATTGAGCGTCACACAGATTAAATTTGCCAACGTTTTCTCCAAAATCGTCACAATATACGACGTTTTTTAACCATCATAAAACGCTTTTGGGCTCATGTAGTCCAGCCCAGGCCCAACCTTTGTGATGAAATTAAACGTCACGGATGGTTGCCACGTGGCGGCGAACATGGCAGGTCGTTGACATGGGTGTGATGACGTGTCACTAATGACGTGGCAGCTGACATCAGCAAATATTTTAAACGGCCCATTATTTTTTTGACAGCCCATTAATTTTTTAACAGCCTGTTACTTTTTTAAAAGAGGCCCATTATTTTTTTTAGAACCGGCCCATTTCAAAACTAGGCCACTTTCAGAACTAGGCCCAGTTCAGAACTGGCCCATTTTGTCAACCAACTACCAGATCAAAGCGCACTAAACAGGCCCATTAAATTTGAGCCCACCAAATTCAATCTAATTTCTCATCTCAGATTCAAACCTAATAACAGATACCATCCCAGATTCAACTAATAACAGATACAATCAGAGAATACAATAGAATTCAAGGCTCATCTCAGATTCAACCTAATTACAGATACAGTCTCACATGCTCTGCTTACAGAATCAAACAATAGTTCCACAACAAGTAGCAAAAATTTGTAGCAGAACCAAGCTACCAACTTGTCCAAATTCAAGAATCACACAGCATTCAAGCACACCCTGATTTGGTTCAACAAACACCTGAAAACACTTGCAGCACTAAAAAAAATCGAAAGTCCAGGTTCAGTTTCAGAATCATGGAGCAGTCTAAATATTCAAGTTAATATAGCACCATTAGAGAGCAAACTTACAATAGCTAATATAGCACCTATATGATCACTTGCACATGTCAGCCTCCTACTTATTAAAATGCTAAAAGACATAGAGCTCTACCAAGATGTGGGGCAAACATGACATGAAAATTTTAAAAAGAAATAAGCAAGCATATAACAGCGATTAAATATAGATTGATCACAAGCTATTAGCATCTAGTGTATCTAAGGCCAGGCCAATTTTGCACATATAGTATGATACATTAAACAAATATTATTAATATTCTATAAATTTTAAGATATCCTTGCTTTTGTATATTAAACTTATTCTAAAGAATACATTAAACAAATATTATTAATTAATATTTTTTTGGTCAGGCATATAAATTTTATAAATGTTATATTGTATTATCATTTTATAAATTTCTGGTTATTTACAAAAAATAAATCTGTCGGAGCGTAAACTCCTCCACCGGGGATTCGTAGAACCCACTTTTTCAGTTCAGCCCAAGGGTACGGGTGGATCCAAGTACTGTGATTGCGTGAGGAAATGAGAAAAACCTGATCCCGTGTGGGAATGGAGACAAGGGTTTATACAGGTTCGGGCCGCAGGATGTATAATACCCTACTCCTGTTGTATGCCTACTATTGTGGAAAGAATGTTCTTGCTTACAAGCGTGGGTGTTTTTTCCTCTAAGTATCGCTCCCCTTTCTACTGTGAGCCTGGGTCTCCTTTTATACTCAAGGGAACACCACATCGGCTTTCCCTCTCTCTCTTCCTTTCCTTGGACGTCAAAACCAGATTACTCTATGCCGACATCCCAGGCACGCCAGCACGCACTTCCCTTATCCGCCGTGTAATCCGGGATCAGGAGTGGATTTGGTAGGGCAGGCACTGCAGGCGTCGTGTGGTCTTGTCGCTTGTTTCCCCTGCCGGAGCCGGTAGGCCATAGGGCCGGTTAATTGTAAGGGTTGAAGAAAATCTCACCCTCCTCCACGCTGCTCTCCGTCGAATTAAATGCGATGGAGACGGGGCAGAGGCGTCCTGTCGCAGGCGACCGCACGGTCACTCACGTCTGCCGCGGCCGCCCACGCCTTCTCCCCTCGGTCAGAGGGAAAGGAATGATGATGGGGGCTGGCAGCGCCGTTTCACATCGCCATTAATGCGGTGAGGGCATGCTAGCCCTCATGAATGCGGCCGTTGGGAGCGCAGCGCCGCTCCCTTCCGCGAGTTTTCTAAGGGGCGAACCGGTGCGGGTCATCTACAGACCCCCGGGTGCTCCCCCGGGGTGGTCTGCTCCCTCCCGGAGGGGGCCCCGGAGTTCATCCGGTCTGCTCTCCTCCCGGATCTAATATTTTTGTTACGTTGTTTTAGTGGGCCCAAGGCGCTTTATATTACTACCACGTGGTACCCCTGGGCCCATATCACCGATAGTAGCCCCCGGCGTTGACCGGGAACTGCCTCCGGGCAGGGCGGGGTTAACGCCACGACACTTGGCTAATGGGGCCCGGGCCCCCTTGTTGGTGGGAAGATGACGGGCCGCAGTTATCGCCACGTGCTTCGTCCGTTTCCATTGTCTTGGGAGGCCAAACGCCTCCTGCGACGGTGCGGACCTCCCAAAAAAATTGGAACGGCGCATGGATGGCGGGCCCGCTCCGTGAATCGCGCAGGCGTGCGCTTGCTAACTGCAGGCCGCGCGCGCGACGATCAAGGAGGCGCCTCGATCGTGCGGCAGCCAAAGACGAGGAGACGCGCCACCTTTATCAGGCGCCGAGGCAGACCGAGGGAAAAAACTCTCTCCACTTTCCTTCGTTCTCCCCGCGAGCGCTCTCTCCAAGTCCTCTCGCTTCCGCCTTCGTTTCCAACCGCCGTCGGTGACCATGGCTGGCGACTCGCCGTTGATGCCGGGGAGCGTGCTCCCCAAATCCAAGATCCGTAAGCGGGAGGAGGTTGAAGCCCTCAACCGACTGTTGCCGGCGGGAGTCCACCACGGCCATGACGCGGCGGCGGCACCGACGGTGCCAGGGCGAATTGTGTTCTTCCGCTCGTACGCGCTGTGCGGTCTGGTGCCGCCCGCATCTTCCTTCCTCTTGGAGGTTCTAGACTTCTACAACATCCAGCTGCTCTACCTTACTCCGAATGCTATCTTCTACCTCGCCATCTTCGCCTACACCTGCGAGATGTTCATCAGCGTGATGCCGACGATAACTCTCTGCAGGCAGTTCTTCTTCTTGTCCCGGCCTACCCCTGTACCGGCGATTGGGTCGGTAGCCGTCGCGCCGCGCTCCGACAAGGGATGTCGCTTCATCGCCATCTACGCCCGCAGCCGTTGCGAGGACTGGCGGGCGGATTGGTTTTACACCGCCGTCCGCAATCATCCGCGCCTGGGGCTCCCGACGGGGTCGCCGGTCGCCCAGGAGAACTAGGTTGAGCGGCCGCGCATCGGGCGCGAGTTCGATGGTGTGATGGAGCGGGTCGACCACCTGCGCCGGGCCGGCCTTTCGAGCCAATCCGTGTTCCGCGACTTCATGTCACGACGGATCTCGCCACTGCAGGCGCGAGAGCGGCCCGCGTGGCTTTACTCCGGCGTCACCGATGGCATGCGCACATTCGTGGGGGCGGAGCACGACATGGACGCGAACTCTCTCGGGTTAGTGATCTCGCGCACCCTGGGGGTAGTCGACGAGACGCTCACCCTGAGGCCCCCCGACGTGACGCCGCTGTATCGGGATCTCAGACGTGACCACATCCTGGCCGCGCTGGGGGTGGTGGCCTCAACGGAGGGCCCGTCGGCGACCTCAGCTGACGCCGGCGGCGGTAGCGACGCTACCGAAGACGACAGTGACGACGATGTCCCCCTCAGGTTCCGTCGCCGGCGGAAGCAGGACAACAAGGGGAAGAGGAAGAGGGATGGCTACAATAACC
>CM002480.1:8483654-8552729 GCA_000325765.3 Leersia perrieri
GGCGGCGGTGTGCGGCGGCATGATGAGGGTAGCGGCGTGAAGAGGGGAGCGATGGAGAGAGGATGGAGAGAGGACAGGTGGGACCCATAAAAAATAGAAATATGTATACTATATCTCATCCATTGAAAGGGTAGTCTATAAAGTTTGTTATATCTGACGTGGACGAGATTATTGAGAGCAGTCTCTCTACACTATTGCCGGTGTCCTTAGCTACGCTCTGCTTTGAGTTTAGTAGAACGGAAAAAAACCAAGAAAAATTGTCGCCGCAAGTTGTTCGCTTAGTTGTTGTGCTTGCGCCAATTGTGCGAATTGAGTACGATCACAGGAAACCCGGTTGACACATTTGGCACGTGCCCTTCCTGATCGACACCTGCAATTAATAGCAGTGCAAATAGCTTTTCTCCTTTAATCTCCTTTAATAGCAGTGCAAGTAGCAAAGGAAAGGAGGGTGGAGGGTACACAACACTACAGCAACAGCAAGCAGTATGAAGCTTGGACGTGTTACGTTTACATCCGGTTTGGATGTAAAGGCTTGATTTTAATCCATTATATATATATATAAAGGCAGTATGAAGCTTTGCTCATCTCTTTATCTTGGTTTTGGCGAAGTTGGAGAAATAAAAAGAGCTAGCAAAGAAAGAAATGACAATATCACCATTACCATAACATGAATCATGTGTATTCATCACTCCTTCAGTAATATACATGTAGATAAGAAAAGAATGCTCTGCAAATAAATAAGGACACAACTAGGGGTTGGTCGTCCAATGTTTACAAAACATCGAACGTCCATGATTGTGTTTCAACACGTGTATAAAAGATGTTTCAACATGTAGTAAAAAATATTTGGATAAAAATATTTTACTGACCGAAAAAATATTTCAATCATAACCCATTGAAACATTTTTATTGAAATATTTTTCAATGCGCGATGAAACATCTTATCAGTACACGCTCTAACACAAAGTCGAGCGTCCGATGTTTTGCTTGATGCACATGATGGGTATGCATACAACGATTTCTTTGTCATGTGATGAGAAAGTATGATTAGAAGTTGAGTGGATTAGCCCTCTGATGTAATATTCTTTCGTATTTTTCTTTAAATTACACAGTACAACGTAGACATTCACAACACACGCATACTCATCCCTATGAACGCACAAACACAAACCCTACCCCTATGAGCATCTTCAAAGACAAGGCCGGTAAATTCTTCAGATTGACGAAGTCACCACGGAGCCTTGTTGTCGACAGGTATGTCGCTTACCACTGAAAGCACAAAACCGTTAAATCCTAAAAAATTTGTTCTCACGGGGAATTGAACCCAGGACTCAAGGTGCTATTGAGGCTCTTGTAACCACTAGGCTACAGACCCATTCGCGTGATATTCCTTCATATATATAGCTGATAGTGTAACATCCCAAAATCATAACTACTAGTTAAGTTGTCACCTAGTGTGTATGTAGTGTAAAGGCAGGAGATTCAAAAACCTTTTGTGAGTATAACCTCCTTTAGCGTTGATGTTCAGTATGTTGCAAATACCAAATTTCGGTAGAAGTTATGAGTAAAGAAAGTTCTACAATTATCAATATTCGGTGACTTGCTAAAATTTTGGTAACTCTAAAATTTGCCAAGGTTGAAAGTGGCTATAATATCAACAAGCCTTTTGAAATTCATGCATGCATATGCATCATGTATGGCGATTTTATTCGCACCTCATATGTTTTCCTTTTTTTTTTTAGGGGAATGTTTTCCTTATTTTTATGTAGTGATGAATATATGCGTCGTGCATGTGATGGTAATGATGCTACCTGATAGTGTCATTCCCTTGTTTTCTAGCTCTATTAATTCTCCTTCACCAAAATCTGCAGCCAACCATACAAGCACCTGGCAAAGCACGAAAGAGAACAGAAAAGCATACGGCAGCTTCATACTGCTTGCTGCTGTGCTATGTACTGATTTCCCTCCGTTACTCTTCTGTCGGCCAGGAAGAAAAGAAACGAAAGGAGAAAAGTACTTGCAGTGCTATTGCTGTTGTCGGTCAGGAAGAGTGCCAAATATGTCAACCGGAATTAGTAATATGTCTGTGCTAATGTTATAGAAATACTTGATACAACACAATCAAATAACCAAAACACAATATATGTATGTTCTAGCAATTAAACATATGATGACATAAATTTGATATTGACAATAATTGACACAAATAAGATCTCTGCTTTACAGGGCATCATGCATTTGCTTTTGAACTATATGTGAAGTCGTAAATATAGTTCAAAGTCCAGTAGAATCAGGAAATTTAAACATCGACACAAAAAGTCACTTCGTATGAGCTTCTCTCATCCTAACTGGCTTGTTGTGTTGTTGCCATATTTGATTAAAAAATGGTTCTGCCTAGCTTCAAAATAGATTTGACCTAAAAATTATTTTCCTATTTCACCGAAATCAATCTCTTCTACGCAAATAACAGAGCCATCATTTCATATGATGTATGATGAATTGACATCATGATCATAATTGGACTTCAATCTCTCTATAGCTTGCAAATTGCAAACGTCACTTTTAGAACATGAAACGTTCCTGAGAAAAAAATAAAATCAGAATAGAAATGAACGCACTTACATTGATATATGCAACAAAGAGGATATTTCAACACCAAGAATTGCATTTATTTCTGAATAAAAATCACCATTCTTTTACAATAAGCGGCATTGCACTCGTCATATGTATATTTGAGTTCCACAAAGGAGGACAATGCTACCAGCATGCTCGGATGCTCCCCATGCTATCTGAAAAGGAAATTCCAGTTAGAGCATCCCAGCAGCTCCTCTATCACGTATGCCATCCTGAAAATAGTGTATAGTGTGAGAAAAACGGACTCCAATAGATGCCATGGGCCCCTCCAAATTTAGCAAATCCGCTATCCCAATGGACAATGCTCGTGCCCATGGTCGGACATCGAGCAATTCCACTGAGGAGGGAGTAAGCAAGCGCCGTCGTGTCGTCATCATCGTCGCTGCACGGATAATCGGATCTAGAGGTTAGAGGTGGAGAGGGGGCTCGACAGGGGTGGCAACAACGACCTAGTGGCGGGGCGATGGAGATTGGACAGTGAGAGGTTGGTGCTGGCTGGCACACCTCCAGCTCTATGACGGACCCAGAGGCATCGAACACCTGGAGAAGGAGTGGTCTTTGCAGAGTGGAGGGTGGCTCCGATGCGCGTCATGGACTATAGCTAGCGGCAGCGATTGAGGGGGGTCTAGAGACGTGGGTGAAGGAGGGGAAGTAGGAGATCAGGAGAACTGTTGCTATGTAGCATAGGTGAGGTCACGCATAGGCGGACGGTCGGCCACGATGGCTTTGGAGATGAGGTGATCACGTGCGTGGAGGCTGAAGCAAGTTCTACAAGACCTGCCCTTTCACTGATCTGAAAAATCTCCGTTTCTATGACACCTATCATTTCACGATCTCGAAGCAACCCCTTCAAATCCTGTTTGTGATGCGAATCCTGTTGGCCCATAGGCGGGAGCCCAACCCAACCAGGAGGAAATCTTGCTCCACCCCAAAAACTAGCTCATGAGGTGAGGGATTCCTCTCACTTATAAGTTGGTGTCACTCCCCTAAACTTCCAATGTGGGACTATTCCCAACAATCTTCCCCGTCACACATTGGTGCACCCCATCCCTGACCAGCCCGACACACGGGCTCAGGTCCACTGACCGGGTTTCACACCCACGGTCCACTGGCCGGCCACACATACGGGCTCAGGTCCACTAACCGGGTTTCACAACCACGGTCCTCAAGGCTTTGGGCCTACCACCCAACCGTGCACGAGCCAAGAGATTATGGGCCCAGCTCTGATACCATTTGTTGGCCCATAGGCGGGAGCTCAACCCAACCGGGAGGAAATCTTGCTCCACCCTAAAAGCTAGCTTATGAGGTAAGAGACTCCTCCACTTATAAGTTGGTGTCACTCCCGTAAACTTCCAATGTGGGACTATTCCTAACAAGGTGGAGCACGACGGCGATCAATGGTAATTGATCGTTGGTTTCGAACACTTCGGGCAAGGCTGCTCGAACCGTTCGATGAGTTTTTTCTAATAGGGAGTTCGGACGTGAGACTTGGGGTTGATTGAAGCTGAAAGTAATCCGCATTCTCGGTCGGTGGATTTGAACACTTCGGGCGAGGTGGCCCATGCCTTTCGATGAGACGCGTTCGATAAGGAGGTGGCTAGACGTAGCACCTGGGATGTTCGGCGGCTGTGAAGGCGACATGGAGATTTGTCGGTTTCGGCTCGTGGCTAGATTGACGGGTGGTCGATTATAAGTCAGGGCAGGTGGATCGTTAGATGTTGATGGAGATGTGTTAATGACAAGGTGATGCACGTATGGATGGCTACAACGACGACGTACGCGCGATAGGTATTGCAGAGCAGCAGGCACTGGATAGATCGATGGTTCGTCATCGATGGAGTGTCTGGCGGTGGTCCAGGAGATCGCGAAAGTACGGAAGGCTCGGAGGTCAGAACCACGGTGGTGTACATGTTCTCGTGTTTAGGACAGGAACGTGGTGGAGACAGAGACGACGTCGGTTGAAGCTTGGCTCGGTTTGAGTAGGGATCGTGCAGAAACCATGTCAGACACAGGAAGGGAAGCGATGTAGGATTTGGTTATGAATCAGATCCATCTAATCTCTGAAAAGAATCAGCAACAGAAAAGGACTTCCACGGGGTTGCTGTAAGAAGCAATCAACAAATTGACCAAACCACGAAGAGATTAGCTAGTTTCTGAGCGGTGATACTGCCATCCTTTGCTGGCCATGCATGCCAATGATATATTCTTATATGGACATCAACATCAATCCACGTTGAGAATTTTTTTCGGATTAGCTAAAAATCTGGCGCATGATTTTACGGGAGAAATCTGTCTGTTTTTAGACCGTCTAATTTGCGTGGAGATTCGTGCTAGAGAGTGGGAATAAAATTGTTCACGTGGAAGGGCAGGAATTGATCTTGTGACTTCCTGTTTTAGTCGCAGAGTACACTCCATCTGCACTAGAAGTTCTTCCTGTTCACTTACACGCAAATTGTATATAATTTACAATGTAATTACAGTGAATTACAATGTAATTACACTCTATTTATACTACACTTATATTTGACAGATTTCAAACAATAAATCTTTCGACATACTTTTAGATGGATCCATTTTTTTTTATCTAGATTCAATAAATTTTGAATATTTTTTGTTCCATGGCGTACTCCTCATGTCCTAGTATTATCAGAAATTATTTTTACATTTTATGATTTCAAATTTTAACTTCACCGAATTCTACCAAAATTTCAGTGCCTTATATATTCCGATCCGGTCCGAAACATCAAAGTTTTGTGAAATCAGGTCAAAATTCTACCAAAAGTTTAGTGCCTGGTAGATTCCTACCCGGTCCGAAACATCAAAGTTTCGCGAAATCAGGTTGAAATTCAACGAAATTGTAAACCCTGAATAGGCCATACCGCACAAGTCGCATCCTCACGAACCTCTACTATGCCATACCCATCAGGGCACGCTCCCAGGTGTATTTCTTTCAATTTTTTCTAGATTGGCACGAGAAGTTCAACTTCATGTATCTCCCCTTTTCTGTTTCCCCATCTGCACGTCTACAACTACTACTCTCTCTCAATGGTAACCTTGTTCCTCCCGGAGCACTGCCTCCCTGCCTCCCGGCCAGCCACGAGGATGCGGCCATGCCGCTCCACTGGCTCCTCTCTGACTTATGGCTCGCTGATGTGGCCGAACTTCGTTGGGTGTTCGTCTCCATAGAATTCGTCGGAAGCAAACTTCGCCTACGACGTAGCCGGGTAGTACAGTGTGGAGGGCCAGAGCTTGAACACAACGGCAGAAGGTGGCCGTATGTTGGTCATCGCCGCGGAGGGGGACCACCGGAGGGATGAGAATGGAAGGCAATGGGAAAGGTCGTGGAACCAGTGTGTTCTATGTGAGCAGCATGTGTTCTTTGGCACTGCGAGAAGGTGGCTCGAGTCATTGTTGCCGAAGAAAGCCGCAGGAGACGAAGAAGAAGATGTAGACCGGTATAATTTGTGATTTTTTTAATGTATTAATCAATATGTCCTCGTGTTTGTCATGTTGGATAAAAATATTGCAACGAATATTTTGTTGTGTTTCATTTTGTTTCTTTAATTTATTTTGGATATGTTGGATTTTAAACATTTTCTATTTATTATAGAAACATTTTTTCTGGTTGATGAACATTTAAAACATTTTAGCTAAAACATATTTTTATCATGTGAAAAATTATTTGAAAATCAGAAAATAATATTTATTGGAATATTTTTTCTTTATGTACTAAAACATTGTTTCAACATGGAGCGAAACAACATTCGGAGCGTTCAAAAAATTGCTTCGCAACAGATATCGGTCCGCTAGTCACTTCCATAACAAGAAAAGAAGAGATAATAGATAAGTTGCCGTGATCAGTGGCAGCAACTTAACTAGAAATTTAATCTGTTTAGCCCTCGAGCCCCACCATCACACTTTATTAAAGGGCATAGGCACACGGAGTAGAGATGCCTGAAACTTTTCGCTAACTCTAAAACCTCGAATAGATCGATCGATCTAAGGTCAAAAGGTGTCCACAGAAAGACACCAGTCACATCCCCTCATGAACCTCTAATATGACATACCCATCTGGGCACGCTCCCGGCTGTATTTCTTTTTTTTTTTTTTTTTTTTAGATTGGCACGAGAGGTTCAACTTCATGTAACCATCTAACCTTTGTGTCCACAGAAATGTATAAGCCTTATATATCTTTGTATGCACATATATACAGCAAAAGACAGCAATACGACCGGACCAACCCTCGCTTTACTGGCACTAAATCGTTGAAAGCAATCTGCTTGAACTTCTCCACGAACTTCTCTATCATTTTTCCTTTTGTCAGCTACTGCTGCTATGGACATGAACCACAATGAAAGCAATTTCGTTCAAACTCTAACTCAAAGCCTGGTCCAAGATGACTGGTTGAAAACAGGACCGTTTCCAAACATTTCCAATAATTCAGTTCATTTTCATGTTAATAATGCCACTCGTTGAGTCACACGTCTTCATCAAACAATCAATAAAAGGCCGGAAATTTTCTCAAAAAGCAATTGAGGGCATTTGACTTGGCAAAAGAAGACTTCCGAATTCAGGCTGCACGTACGGCGTACGCGTTGATATGAATATCCCCTGAACAATATAAACAGTACTCCAGTACAGTACGTGTCCTGAATTCCTTTCTTGCATAATACCGAGTACATAGTGTCCTAAATTCCTGGAAATCGCAAATATGAACGGAAAAAAGTACGTTCCCACCTGGTATTTTCCTCTCCTCCTCTATTGCAGCCTCCACCTTATTCCGGCCGCCGCCGGAAACGCCACCGACGACGAGTTCATCTACACCGGCTTCGCCGACAAGGAGCTCACCCGCTTTGGCAATGCAAGGATCATGCCGGAAGGGTTCCTCATGCTGACCAACGGCAAGTCCCAGAGGGGCCACGCGTTCCACCCCTTGCCGATGATGTTCCGCCGCACATCGGCGACCGCAACGACGAACGGCACCGAGAACGCAAAGGCGGTCCGGTCCTTCTCCTCCACCTTCGTGTTCGCCATCGTCACCACCACCACCACCGATGACACCCAGCAGCAGGGCGGCCAAGGGATCGTCCTCGTCGTCGTGCCCAAAGCGAACCTCTCTGACTTCAACACCAGCGGCAGCGCCAGCGACCACATGTTCTCCGTCGAGCTTGACACCAACATCGATTCCGGCGACAGTAACAACAATCACGTCGGGATCAACATCGACGGCGAGTCTCTCGGCGAGAAGAAAGCCGGCTACTACGAAGACACGAACGGCCAGTTCTGCGGCCTGAGCCTCGTCAGCGGCAACGTCATGCGGGTTTGGGTGGATTACAATGGCAACACGACTCAGGTCAACGTGACGCTGGCTCCGGTCCCAATGAACAAGCCGGCCAAGCCGCTGCTGTCGGCGAGGCACGACCTGTCGTCGGTGATCGTCGGCGATTCGTATATCGGCTTCTCGTCGTCGACGGATACTCTGAGCACGGTGCACTACGTGCTTGGCTGGAGCTTCGGGTTGGATATGCCAGCTCCGGCTATCGACGTGGCAAAACTGCCCAAGCTGCCTACAAGGTCAGGGTCTCAGTCCAAGACAATGGTGATAGCTCTACCTATAGTCTCTGTGGTGCTCGTGATCTTCATAGTTATTTGTGTTATACTTGTGAGAAAACGGTACAATTATGTTGAGCTGCGTGAAGATTGGGAGGTCGAGTTCGGGCCACATCGGATCCCCTACAAGGATTTGTGTCAGGCCACACAAAGGTTCAAGAACACGAATTTGCTCGGTGTTGGAGGGTTTGGGACGGTGTACAAAGGAGTACTTCCAAAATCTCATGTTGAGGTTGCGGTGAAGAAGGTGTCACATCAATCAAGGCAAGGAATGAAGGAGTTCATCGCCGAGGTTGTCAGTATTGGTCGCCTTCGACACCGGAATATCGTGCAATTGCTTGGCTATTGTCGACTTAAAGATGAACTGCTTTTGGTTTATGATTACATGCCAAATGGCAGTCTTGACAAGTATTTATATGGTCATGATAACAAGCCTGTCCTCAGTTGGGCTCAGAGATTTCTAATTATTAAGGGTATTGCATCTGGTTTATACTATCTTCATGAAGAATGGGAGCAAGTTGTTGTCCACAGGGACATCAAAGCAAGCAATGTGCTACTTGATAATGAGATGAATGCTCGCATAGGAGACTTTGGTCTTGCCAAGCTGTATAATCATGGCACTGAACTGCAAACAACAATTATAGCTGGCACCTTAGGTTATCTAGCTCCTGAGGTAACTCGAACTGGCAAGGCATCGCCGCTAACCGATGTATTCTCGTTCGGTGCATTCCTTCTTGAAGTTACCACTGGGCGGAAGCCTGTCGAGCAAGGCACCGAAGGAGATCTTAATATGTTGGTCGATGTTATATTTGAGCACTTGGCTAGGGATTCACTCATGGATGTGGTAGATGCAAGACTTCAAGGGGAGTTTAATGCGGATGAGGCGAATTTAGCATTGAAGCTGGGGCTCTTATGCTCACACCCGTTGCCCAATTTAAGGCCAAGCATGAGACAAGTTATGCAGTACCTCGATGGCCAATCATCACTCCCTGAAATCATGCCATCGCACACAAGCTTCAGCATGTTATCCACGGCGCAAAGCCAAGGGTATGATTCATATGTCATCTCAAAGACATTGTCGGCTTCCATGGGGAGTGTAGGCCAACTGAGTAGTTTCTCAAGTGGAAGATGACATGCTGCAATCGGCATCGTTCAGGGTGATGAGTTGAATCCCTGCTGACTGATAAATTTATAGGTGCTAGAATTCAGAAGCACCTAGCTACCTAATTTTTGTAGCATGTCATTACTGGATGTCAGCTATGAAGATGTTTATACATGCTTAATATTTTGGTCTTTGTAGTCATTCCTCTTGCAGATCATGATGCACATATACTCATTCCTCTTGCAGACCATGAAGCACATATACTGGTACTCTGTTTTAGTAGCGTGTTAACCAAATAGTTTCATTTTTCCCTGCACTAATTAGTCTCTATACATGCCGAAAAAGTCCCCTGTACCCCCAAGTTATTTCACCAGATCACTTAACCACATAAACTATTTATTGACTCATTTTATACCTGGGCTATTAACAATTAATGGCTTACTTTATACCTTAATGATATTTCTCTTTTTAGGTTTTGTCCACTAGAGCCAGTTTGGTTGTACTTTAAAATATTTAACGCTCAATTTATCACGTGCTAACAACTCGTCCCATTTCTGTTCCAAAAAAAAAACCAAACTACCATCTGGCAGTAACGAACAGGCCCGTAATTCCTCTCTATACGAGATGTATTTTTTACCATAGATCCATTATGACTTACGTTCCAATAATTTTTTATCTCTGTTTTTCTTATTGGAAGTAGGTAAGACCAATTTAAACATCAGAGTTTTAAACATCAAACAGATAGTCATAAAAAAATTGGAACTTTAATAATTGTGCCATCTTTGACTCTACAAAATATCATCTCAAAATACGCCTTGCATAAAGAGGAACAAAAATTAAAAATATTGTTGTAAGACAAACCATTTGTAACAGTTCGAGGTGTAAAATGAGGCAATAAATAGTTTACAGGGTTAAGTAATCCAGTGAGATAGTTTGGGGGAGTAAGGTGGACTTTTTCCCTAGACATGCACTACTTCAGCGGAGCAGGATCGTGCAGGTTGCCGAGGGGTGGTATTCAACCAAGCCAACATAAGGTGAGCTCCAATGAGAGTCAAAAGACGCAAGGACAGAGCTATCAAATCTAGAAATCACATGTCGCTCGACCTTTCTACATCAGAGGAAGAGAGATGCTCTACGCTTTCTATACAGTTACAGAACGGGTAATTGTATTGAGGAGGAGATCCCCTATTGGTGGCACCTTTCATTTGTGTAGAGCCACCATCGGGAGGCTGTCAAGAAAGATCTTGCATTTGGTGGAGGTTACATTCAACCGTACAAAGATACAACCTTTGTTTCATAATACAAGTAGTTTTGATCAAAGTTTAAGTAAAACTGTTTTTCACTTTGACCAAATTTATAAAGAAAAGTATTAACATATTTCGCACCAGACAAATAAAAAATAAGGGGCCACGTATTGATGAATCGTCTGAAATTTTCCAATCCATCAGTCAAATCTCCAAATAACTGTTGGATTGGGATCTAACGTCGCCTGATGGTAGCTGCCTTCTGATACAAGTGGAGCAAAATCAGTTCGGGGGACACATGAACCGCGGTAAAAAAGAAGCCTTCTTGTTTTTACATTTTTTTCCTCCTGCCCTTTTTTGTTCGAGTAGATTTGTATTTTTGTGATGTCCCCCCCCCCCCTCCCTGGGCGTTGTATTTTCTCCCATTCTGTTGTGTAATTTTGACATGTAGATCAGATCTGTAAGTGATTTCTGACATCTAAAGTGCTGGAAAAAGAAAAGGTTGCACAAGTTAGTGATCGAGTTCATGTTAAACGTAGTATAAGTTGCACCGAATTTTGTAGTTACAGGGTATATGCGATAGGGGTATATTGATCACATATGTAAATGTAAGATGCCCCAGACAAATGCTAAGTATGGTCGCTAGTTAATATGTAGTGCAAAACATCAAAAACTTAAGAAACGAAGTTGCACACATTTCACGCTTTGATTGAACTTGAGGCTACAGTAAGTTGCACTAAAAACTTGAAGCTTTGACAATAAGCGCCTTTTCCTCTAGCCTTAATTTTGTGTTGATGGAATGTATGCCAGACATCGTAATTCGTATGTAATCACCAAAAGGGTGATGGTGGCAGAGGAGATTTTGATATCAGAACAACTGACGTCAGTGTGTAAAGCAATCCATTTGATGAATCATGGCAGCATATTGCATTTTTTTTAATTGCAGTAGTGATGCAAAAGCAGAATTTTCGATGACAGATATTTGGCGTTTCCTCAAATTCTCGACAACTTATGCAAATAAGTTACATTGAATCTGCTTCTTAACATTGGAGACTGCTTCTTTCTTTTTAGTTTTGTTTTGGGCTGCGTGTTGTTTCCTTCTCAACCGCTTGTTTGCTCTGAATTAGTGAAAAGCATATAAAAATTTTCAGAATTAATGAAAATGTGTTATATATATCTATGCAGAGCTAGGGCGATGAGATTATGCAGAACTAAAAACAAAAGCACAACTGATGATGAAAGCATTTGGGCAAAAAAGTGCTTGGTTTCATGAACCTATCTACAAGCAAACATAGCTAGGACAGGAAAAATAGTACAAAAAAGCAGTGACCCAATCCATCCCTTTCGTAGTAATAAAAATACCATAACATGCAATGCTGGACTAGCTAGATACACAGTGCTACAAAAATGCACAAATTATGCCCCCAGATGATGATGCTATATAGTGATATAAAAGTTTGAGATTCTGAATTTTTAGCTGGGAATTTATTAGTTGATCAGTCTCCGACTTTTTCAGGGGCCTAACTAGCTGGAATGTGTTAAAAGGTGTTTTTGTATACCTTGTTCTTGTTCCTCCTGCTAGATAATTCAACAATGTGTCTCTTTCATTTTCTCTTCCTCGTCAAATTATGCTCTGCTGCTTCATCAAATTCCTCAGACTCTTCAGAATTTTCAGCATAATTGTACTCTGATCATGAATCCTCCTCCCTTAATGTCAGACATGGTTACCTTAATAATTGTGGTGCCAAACGTGAACCTAGAGTGGTCAAACCATCGATTAGAAAGGCAGCCTACGGCCTCCAATTTAGGCGCAGACATTATCAATACATTCAGCTCATTGCACTGGCACGCTCCAAGATGGACCAACTTGTCAAGAAGAAGAGCGTCCTCGATGATGAGTTCCTGCAATTGAGGATGTAATTGAACTTGTCCTATGTCACGAAAGGGGATAATGCGCACACCAATGCTTCTAAGGCTAGGGAATTGATCCGAAGACAATGGAAACCAAAGTTGTGAACAAGCAGTAACCCTTCCAGGACAGGGGGCAGCTGGCAATCATTCTGTGAAGTGAGCCCTCAGGGATATTGACATCCTCAAGTCCGAGATGCTTGAGATGGGAAAATTGTAGCGTTTGAATGACGCGGAGGCTGGAAGAAAAGCAAAAGGTGGGTGACGGCGGAGGCAAATGCGGCGCAACTCCGGCATAACGGTAGCCGTCGCAACATTCCCTCAGCGCCAACACGAGCGCGCTGTCCACCGCCGGCGACACCTTCACTGATACCGTCCTGCCGCCGTTGATCATGATCACGTCCATCCATCGGCGAGTCACCCGTGACAGCCAGTCCTTGACGGGGTGACCCGGTGAGGCGTGGCAAACGATGGAATACTGCCCCCATCTTCCTCTCCCAGTACACGTCGTCACCGCCGCAGCTGCACATCGCGCCCAGCACCGCCTCGAAGAGAGGCTTACCCCGCCACGACGGCCGGAGAACGTACCTGCACAGCATCTTCACCTTCTGCCAGTCGGAGAAGAACTGGTAGGCCTCCATGACGATGACCAGCGCTATGATCGACATGGGGAGAATGACGTCAAGGCTGACGCCGTTGACCACGATGCTCTTATGGTGCGTAGGACGGTATTATCGGGGCGTGTGGGAGAAGAGGGTGGTGAGCACATTGATGGTGACCATGGTCCACGAGGGCGCACATGGCTAGGCACGGCGGGCGACGTCCCTCTCACAATATACCTGTACCCCTTAAGGCCTTGATCGGTTCCTGGGGATTTCATCACCAAGAGGAATTTTTCCAGGGAGGGATTGGGTGGATCCCTCCCGTGTCACTCAAACCCTGTTGAGGGATTAATCCCTGCATTCGGATTTTGGGTGGGAATACAGGGTTTACATTGACTTGTTTAACTACCAATTCTGCTAATATTGCAAAACACAATACGAATGTACTGAAAGACAAAGCTCTCTGTATCTAGTTTACTACAATATCAGCACCGTGTTAAATGTTATCTCACCATCAAGTGACAAATAGTACATTGCAAACACCTCTGTCGATTTGGATTTCAAAATACCTCACATAACAAACTCAACATGTTGCACCAGAGAAGTCCAAATGCACAACAAAACCAAACTTCTCCCAGCCTCCTCCAAAGTGAAGCGGAAGACGTTTAGCTTGCGTTGTCTGCATGAAGATGAAAAAACACTTATAATAAAAATTTACAAAAAGAATAATGATGAGAAGGAAACATCACTTTCAGTACTTATGGCAGAACTACAAGAAAGTAAAACTATTCTGTACCGAAGTTTTAAAAAAATTCAGTTATCATGACTTTCATCTTTTTCACCTTCCGAGCAATTAGTCACGTGAGACCGAAACGGTGGAAACGTTTCTATTCAGTAAATGCTTAAGAACAAGTTGGGGATCGCTAGGCTAGTTGGCCTTTAGCTGATAGAAAGCACGGCCCCTGGATCCCCAGTCGTGCACCTCCAACGTAGTCCATAGTAATTCAGGTGTCCTGGGCCAAAGGCCGAGGGCTACCATCGATGATATGGATCTAGGACCCACTAGACAGAAATATAGTAAAGACGATGCTTAGGTGTCAGGGCGTTGTAAAAGATAAGGGCAATGGTCCCAAGCCCATCACCATACAACATCACATGCCTTGAGCAAAATTGCAGCTAAGTCATTGCAAAACATAGAGCACGCACACAGCTAGTTGGGGTGCCATGACATAGAAAGCCCTAGGATAGAAGCCTCGAGGTGCTAGCCCCGGAATAGGGACCCCGGGATGGTGCATCTTGGGGACAGCCCCGGAATGGGGACCCCGGGATGGTGCATCTTGGGGACAGCCCCGGGACGATGGCCTCGGGACGAGTGTATGACGCATATGCCTGGCCGTCCTTCATTTCTATAAATGCCAACAACCAACTTCTAACCATCGTATTTATGACCTGATCATGATTACTGTCAGGGTTACAGATAATACATATCTCATAGGCTACAATCTATGGAATATACGAATATAGTATACCTTACATATATGATATGTTTCCATAAGCAAACCAGAAAATCTACTACTCCCTCCATTTCAGAATATATGACGTTTTGATTTTTTACTTACAATGTTTGATCATTCGTCTTATCTAAAAAAATTATGAGAGTATCATTTATTTTATTTATAATTTACTTTATTATCAAAAGTATTTTAAGCATGACTTATTATCTTTTATATTTGCACAAAATTTTTGAATAGCACAAATGGTCAAATATTGAAAAGCAAAAGGTAAAACACATTACATTATGAAATTGATGTAGTAGAAATCCCCTCTTCCTATATAGTTTACCCATAAAGCTGAGTTCTTAAGAGGCCACATCATCAAGATTGTTTCAGTCATTGGATCTTGATGTACATAGAATAGCAGCCGTTAGATAGTTATGTGTACTACTAATTGGGCCTTTGTTTTTGCTGTATATTCCAGGGTCAGCCCATCACCACACAGGGAATCCAAGCATTAGAGGTAGCTGCAGGGCTGCTGCCCTACTGTTAACCACGCATTTAACTACTTATTAAGTCGTCTCCTTTTTATAATCTCTAATAACGTCTGAATGCATGCAGTCAAATAATTACTCTCTCTCCTTGCGTTATACTTCTTAGGCAAATTGCAAGCGAAAACAATAAAACTGTGGTAAACGAAAAGGCAGTAACGTCTGCAAATATTCATGTATATATAATACCTGGGCTAATGTCCCTTGATCGATCCAAATATACTCATACGTGGAGCCATCGATCCTTGTGTCTCATTGTAAGCCACGCTTTAGGCTCCAGATCATTCATCGGATGCATGCACTCCCAACTACGTACTGAAGTAAGTTCAAAAAAAACTACATACGGAAGTAGATGTTGTTTTCCCCCATACGATTTTTCTACCTCCTCTCTATGGTTAAGGCCTTCCTATATGGTTCATCCAGATCTAACTTTTTTTTTTTTGCCGAACTGCAACAATGTCCCAAGCGATTGTGTTCTCTAAAGCATGGCGGTACTGCAGAGATTCCATTCAATGTTATTCCTCCAATACTTTGTCTGATTACGTTCATCTAAATCTAAACCAATGGTAAAAAGAAGGAGTTTTTATCTGTCAATTATGATTCTGCCTCCTTGATGATTTCACCGTGCGATCTGGACCGTCGGATTAGGAATCCAACGCCGCAAACACCACCCTCTGTCCCTGCACCCGCAACTTGGCCGTCTCCGCTCTCGATCCCGCACACGCACCCGCACCTGCAGACTCGGCCGCCGCCGCTCTCCGCCCCGCTTGACCGCTTCCTGCATGTGCACACATCCGCCTCCGCCGCGCCTCCACCTCCATCTGCTGCGTCCGGCGCTCGGCAGCCTCCTTCGACGCCCGCGTCCATCTGGCCGCCGCCTGACGCTGCGAGGACCCTACAGCCGCCTCCGCCTCCCGCGACCGCCCCCGTTGACTCCCACCTCCATCCGCAACCACCCCCCGACCAGCGCCACGCTCCCCGCCTTTTGCGTGGTTTTCGCCCGACCCCCCGCAGGAGCAACGTACAGGTATTCATTCAAGATTGGTCTGAGATTATTGGATCCAATCTGATATTGGGTGTGACATGTATGCTGATAAACCATGGATACATCTTCCATACTCTCGGTTCTTCAGTGGGTATTCAAAGAAATTAAGATGAACCGACCTATATTTTTTCAGATTTAGTACTCAACTTATTGAACATATATGCTGTCAAGTTGAATAGTTTCATTTCCCACAACTGAATCACCCATTATGCACTTAGTGAATAGCATACGTATAAGTTCAATGGTCAATGGAATCACCATGGCATATCAGTTTTCATTTCATTTTTTTAAGATAATGAGTTACCTTCCAGTCTGAAACTATGAACAATCACAATGGAAATAGTAGTAAATTTAGTTTGTATGATATATCATCCTTTATTCAAATGCAAATACCATCCTTTAATCCTCTACCATTTGGATATTCAAATTTAGTGTTGGAATGTGTTATGAATAGCAATTGTATTCATTATAGGGGCACTAGGCCCAAATATATACATGTACAGGTATGGGAAAATATGCACAAAACCCCTTATACAATGGGGAAAATACAAGAACATATTTATATATCTAACATCCCCCCTCAGACTCAGGGTGGATCAAGAACACTGAGTTTGGAGAGATAAAACCTATGCCTAGCTCCGGTCTGTGCCTTTGTAAATAAATTAGCCAACAGAATTTCTGAGGGTACATATCGAGGAGCAACAATACCATCCTGTACCTGTGCTCGTGTATAAAACGCATCAACACCAACATGTTTACTAAGTTCATGCTTCACAGGATCACGAGCAATACTGATAGCACCTGTACTGTCAGACAAAAAAGGAGACGGCATAGAAATAGAAACACCAAAACCGTCAAGCAACCACCATAACCAAGTAACCTTTGTCGTCACAAGAGCCATAGCATGCAACTCAGCCTCTGCACTCGAATGAGAAACTGATGTCTGCTTCTTAGTTTTCCAAGAAATGAGAGAACCACCAAGAAACACACAAAAAGAAGAAAGAGATCAACGATCAGAGGAATCACTAGCCCATGTAGCATCACAATAGGCCTGGAGCTGTAAAGAGCTAGAGCGAAGAAAGAACAAGCGACGAGCTATAGTCCCATGAAGATAACGTAGAACACGAAGCAAGTGAGTATAGTGAAGTTAGGTAGGAGCTGAAACAAACTGACTCAGAATATGTACAGAATGTGAGATATCAGGACGAGTAACACTAATATAAACAAGACTACCCACAATATGACGATAGCGAGTAGGATCAGATAGAGGAGCACCATCAGAGACAAAAGGTGAATATTAAGATCCATAGGAGTCTCAGCTATACGATGATCAGTGAGAGCAGCACGATCAAGAAGATCATGTATGTACTTGTCTTGGGACAAATAGAATCCCTCAGGCGTAGAGGAAATCTCAATCCCAAGAAAGTAACGAAGAGGACCAAGATCAAACATCAAAAACTGCTCAATGATCGAGATGCACCTTCACAAATGCTATATACTCACGATCATCTCCCATAATGATCATATCATCAACATAAAGAAGGAGAAGAGTCCGACCACGAGTAGAAGTGTGAACAAAAAACGCGGGATCATGATTACTGGCAGAAAAACCAGCAGCTGTGAACACGGATGCAAAGCGATGAAACCAAGCACAAGGAGCCTGCTTTAGACCATAAAGTGAGCGACGAAGACGACAAACCATACCCTCAGGAATAGAATACCCAGGTAGAGAACACATATACACCTCCTCATGCAATTCACCATTAAGAAAAGCATTCTTGACATCAAGCTGAGAGATGGACCACTCACGGATAGAAGCCACAGCGAGAAGAGTGTGAACAGTGGTCATGAGCAACAGGTGCAAAAGTTTCATCGTAGTCACGACCATACTCCTGGCGAAAACCATGAGCCACCAACTGAGCCTTATAAAGCCCAAGAGAACCATCAAAAACGAGTCTTGACCTTATAGACCCACTTACAAGTAATAGAACAAACATGAGCAGGAAGAGGAACCAGATCCCACGTACTAGTGCGCTCAAGAGCAGCAATCTCCTCAGCCATAGCAAGCTGCCACTCCTGATGAAGAATGGCATCACGATAAGAAGTAGGCTTAGAAAGAACCGTGGCAGAATAAGCAGAAGGAGAATAAAAATCAGGAGGTTCGACGAGTACGATCAGAACGTCTGAGAAAAAGCTCCGGTGAAGAATCCTCAGAGGAAGATGCAACAGGCGAAGAAGATGGCACATCCGGAGAGGAAGGAGGCTCATCAGGAGATGAAGGAGCATCAGAGGAAGACAGGACACGATGAACATAGACCTGTGTCAAAGACGGCGTCGAAAAACGGTCTACAGAAGGAGGACCTAAAGAAGGAGCCTGTGTAGATTGCTCCATAGGAGAAGGGGCCAACGAAAAAGACACCTCATAAGAACTGACAATAGAAGCATCAGGTAAAATCAAGAATGAGAGTGGGTCAACTAACGATGCAGAAGGTGTATCCGAGGATGGACGAGGATAGTAAGGACGTGACTCATCAAAAACAACATCCCTAGAAATCTGCATACGACGCCCAACAAGATCTCAACAACGATAGCCCTTATGCTCAACACTACATCCAAGAAAAACACACTCAACGGACTGAGCAGTCAACTTGGTGTGCTCGCGAGATGCAAGAAGCACATAGCACACACAAGCCAAAAAGACGAAGGCTGGAGTAATCAGGCAACTTGGTACAAAGATGCTCATAAGGAATTCCTCCATGAAGAGTTGATGAAGGCTGAATATTAATCAAATAATTGGAAGTAGAAACAGCCTCAGCCCAGAAATGAGGAGGAACACAAGAAGCGAGCAAAAGAGCACGAGCAGTCTCAAGAAGATAACGACGCTTGCGCTTGGCAACGCCATTCTGAGCATGAGCACCAGGACAAGAAAACTGAGCAAGAGTGACATGATCAGAAAGAACCTGACCAAGAGTTGTCAAAATGAGCACGAAAAAACGAATAGAGGTGTCAAAATGAGTGCGAATCATAGCAATAAAATTCTTATAGATAGATAAAACCTCACTACGATGTTTCATAAAGTAAATCCATGTGTGGCGAGAAAAATCATCTATAAAAATTATATAATATCGATGCCCCCCTTAGAAACAAAGGGAGCAGGACCTTATACATCAGAATGAACAAGATCAAAAGGACGTTGAGACACTGACTCAATAGAATGATAGGGAAGCTATAGGTGCTTGCCCAACCGACATCCCTGACACTGATGTAAAGACTCATGACCTAAAACAGACCCTAAAAGACCACGACGAATCATATCGGACAAGCGGGAGCCACAAATATGACCCAACCGATGATGCCACTGAGGAAGGACGAAGTGGACGATGCAGCAAGAACCGAGCCAATAGCGCTAGCAGACGCAGTGGAAGGAAGATGAAGCCAGTCAAGCTCCCAGAGACACTGTGAATCATGGCACCGAGGGCCAGTGCCAACCAACTGACCCGTGCAACGATCCTGAATATAACAAAAATCAGGGTCAAGAATCACACGACAGTCATGATCAGTGAGTTGACCGGCTGACATAAGCTGAATGGTTAGATCAGGTACACAAGAAACATCAGGAACAGAGAAAGAATCAGATAAGAGAGCACCCTGCCCTACAATAGGAAGAGGAGAATCATCGACAGTATGAACAAAACATGAACGAGAGGAAGGAACCATGGAAGAGAGACAAGTGCGATATGGAGTCATATGAAAAGAAGCACAATAGTCAATGAATCCAAGGACCATTACCTGGAGTAGAAGAGGAGGATAATCCCACACTCGAAGACTGAGAAGCAGCAGCAAAACCTGACGGTGCAGAGGACTGAGTCATAGAACCGACAGCTCCCTGTGGTGAAGAGGCGACTAGGCGACTGAGTAACCTGATTATCTCCTGTCTCAGAACCAGTAGAACTCTTCTGAGATCCTCCAGTACTAGAACTAGCAGTATGATGTGAAGACTGACGAGCAAAAGCATGTTCCTTCTTCTTCCGGTAACAATAAGCTTCCACATGGCCATCTATGTCACAATGGTCACAATGAAGACCATTAACTTGACTCCCGGACAAAGGCAGCGTAGAAGAAGGCACCACTTGAGGAGGAGCTAGAGACGACGAAGAACGAGTAGCCAAAACTGAACAAGTCTGTAACAAACCAGCAGTACGAAGACGAATCTCCTCATTACAAACCTCTGCAAGAGCATCCATCAGAGAGACACAAGAGTGACGAGCAAGCAGCTGAGCGCGAAGCGGCTCAAACTCATCAGGAAGCCAAGTCAAGAAATCGTAAGTACGACGAAGTTCCAGGGCCTACTTCTGACTCAAGCAAGACTGACAGGTACTAGGATACAACTGAGGACCAAAAGTGTCAAGCTAACGCCAAATAGCAGAAATTTGACCATAGAAATCATCAACTATGCCATCACCCAGTTGAACAAGCTGCTCCTGATGTATGGCAGCAAGGAAGGTAGACTGTCCAGAAGGCTCATAACGCTCACGAAGAAAAGCCCACATCTGATGTGCATACTCAAACTCAACAATGTCTGCAAAAAAAAATCCTCCATGCTATCAATAAGAATAGACGCAACCCGTGCATCCTCATCAATCCAGGCCCTGTAAGCAGCAAACTGGGACTCAAAAGAAGACATCTCATCATCAAAATCAGACTGCAACTGCACCACACTAGCATCATAAGCTGCAAGCAACCTGTCAACCTCCTCCTTCTCTGCATCAGTAACTGTCGTGGAAAGAATCGCCTGAACTGGAAACACAGGCTAAGTAGGAGCAGTAGGATGAGGCGGACAAGGCAGCTCACCAGTAAAAAACTCCCAAAGACGTAGACCACACATATGAATCCGAAGACGAGGAACCCAATCACGATAGTTGGTGCCATTGAAAAGCACCGGACAACGCAGAAGGGGAACACCTCCCGACGAAGTGGAAGGTACCATAGCGATGGTGAGAGCGCAAGAGAAAAGCGGCGCAAACAGTTTTATTTAAAAAACAATGAGTACCCTACTGATAAAGTCTGGGCAGAGTAAAGGTGACAAAGAAAGTCCCAACAGCCAGCATAGTCCGCTTTTTTTTACGAGCCGAGAAGCTGAGCCGCCCCGCCAAGCCGGACGGATGAGCCGTGGAGCCGCCTAGCCAAGCCGGCGAGGCAGATCGAGCCGATTGAAACAGATCGAGCACGATAGAAAGGGCAACAGCCGCGGCGGCAAAACGAAGCAGCAGCGGCCACCAGGCAACGGATCGGCGACGCTCGGCAAGGACGGACGAGCGGGCGCCGGCGAGGACGAGTGGGAAAATATGCAATTGTATTCATTATAGGGGCACTAGGCCCAAATATATACATGTACAGGTGTGGGAAAATATGCATAAAACCCCTTGTACAATGGGAAAAATACAAGAACATATTTATATATCTAACAGAATGTTTAGCATGCTAAACATAACTTAATCAGCCATAGTAAATTTTCTTCACTTAATAGGCATATCCTGGGTTAAATCCTTGTGGTGGAGATCAGGGGAAGTTAGCAAAGAACCTTGTAAGAAAAGCTGACTTGTTGTAAACAGTCTTTGGAGTGGATATTCAAGTAAGGTCTCTATCTTGGGCGATAGTTTGTTCATGTTTATAAATTGCAAGACTAGAAGTCGACACTGTTGACCAGAAATAAACATTATTTAGCATGTGTTTGCTGGTCCCTGCAGTAATCTTAGTTATAATCCGGTAAATATACGGGTGTGACTTATATATGCTTTGCACTTGGAAGATGTGGGGAATTTTTGTACGTGATGCTAATGCTATGTCCTTTGCTTCCATGTATGATTACTTGATTGTGCTATTTGCTATGTGCATTACCAACGAGCTCTCAATGCAGGATGATGTGCTGGTTGCTCTCAATATCTGTATAGGGACTGTTCTGGGATGCATTGTCTACAACTTAATCCCCTAAAGCTTTCGCCCTTCAGGCTGCCACGAAGCCCCCTAAAGCTTTCGCCCTTCAGGCTACCACGAAGCCCCCTAAAGCTTTCGCCCACGAAGTGATTGGGATAGATAAACACCTGGGACTTTCGCCCTTCAGGTTTGACATCCCTCATGTCCATTCTATTCTTTGTATGTTTTTGCTTTCCTTTGTAAATGTCAGACCTTTTGTAGGTTGATCGCCAATGATTCTTATTGACCCAACACTAGGCAGTTTGATGAGTTCGATGTTGTGCCATTTGAATAGGCCAACTCTCAATTACATTATTGCTGCTTTATCTTTGAGTATATATAGACTTATATATTCAATAGCAGAGCCAAAAACCGAAATCAATTAATGAAAGATGATTAATTAGGTCACTATTATCAGGCATTCCAATGTTAGTAATTGCAAGATTTTCTTCTACAATTGATCACTCATAATCCATACTATATATTCTCTACCTCGATCCCTTCTAGATTTTTTTTAACTTTATGAAGGTCATTTCTAGATTTTTAGGTCATTCCATACTGTTCAGACTGTATGAAGGTCATTTCTAGATTTCATTTAAAAACTTTCTAGGTGATATGCTTGATTTCATTCAGGTAGATACTAAGCCAAATTTATGGGATTCCTGATTCATAATTCATAGTGTATATTCAACCCTGAATAGTTTAAGAGGGAAATTTAAGCTTGAACAGGAAAATTGGAAGTTTTTATGATGTTTCTGTTCATAAGATAAGAGTTAAACAAACTAGACATGCTAGGGACCTCATGTTATCATGTTTTCTACATATATTCTACTGACAATTCAGTTCTGATATCCAGATTGGGCTGATTCAGGGTTTGGGGCATCCCTGAGATGGTCCTGGGATTACCCAAAGGTATTTTACTTCTTTCCCATGTTTACTCTTTTTTATTTGTTTTTTTTCGTCTCTTGGGTACTGTAGCCATGTAGCGATCAACAATACAAGTGCTAATTTCACTACTACTGAGAATTGTGTTTTAGTCCATAGACTGCTATATGATGCAATCCATCGGAACAGATAGAGACCCTTCTCATAAAATTTTCCATGTTTGATGTTTGAAAGCAAAATGATCCTTTGAGAAATGCGAGCATGTAGTCAAGTTAATGGCTTAAAATGAAATTCTCTCAAGAGTTCTCACTACAAAGAAGATTCAATTATGCATGATAACACAGACAAGCATCAGTGTCAATTTCAATTTTATCGTGTTTATGGCTTATCTATTTATTTCTGAAATTGGATGGGTGCAATTCTTTTTCTTTCATCCCAACCTCATGTTCCAGTCTTTATTATATTGTGTGATTCTGACCTAAATAATTTGGTTGCTGCTACAGTTCATTATAGATTAAAAATAGTGAAGTTGCTACTTTTCTGCGATTTGGAACTCAAAATAGAAGCTAATGTTACAAAATTTTGTGATTCTTTTTTCCCACAATTTGTTGTTAGGGCATCCTACTTTCTGCAAATTAATGAATAAATGTTACTAAAAGGTGAAAGATATATTTCATTCTAACTAAAAGGTGAAGGCCATCTGTGCAACTCTGTTAAAGCAGAGTGTTTTTTTTCTCCTTCAATGTTAGCCCTTGACCTTGGTGGCTTAAATCTAAAACATTAGGATACATATTTTTTTCCAGACAAGTTCACCATATCAATGCCATTTGAATCAACTGCTTAGTATGGACGATGATAATAGTGTAGGACCAAGGAGGTTGAGGTCTGTGCAGTCTACCTCTAGACGGTGCAACATTTTTTTTATGATCATAATATATTATTATAATATCATTTTGAATAAAACATGTCAAATTAGACAATATTGGGTTGTAATGTTACTATTTTCTTTTGAAGCACTAGACTGAATCTTCTAGCCCATGATAAACTGAAAACAACCACATGCCAAATACAATATTCTTGCATCCCTGACATTCAACTTCTCTTTCGCTCTTAAGATTTTTATGCTTAGCTATTAACTTGTCATGATTCTTTTTGTATCCTTTACCCTCTTTGTATCTAATATTTTTATTGGCAGTAGCAGATGTACAATATCGATATGGCAGTGCCAGGTTACTTTGATTAAAATGGCATTTTCTATTCAATTTCTTGAATCCCATATGAATTGTGCTAACTTGTCATGTCATATTCAACGCAATCACTCAAGGTATCTCTGCTGGTTCATGGTTGTGTTGCTGGGCTACTTGGTTGAGGTACTTTTACGGTCCTCTTCGTGTTTGCGTCACTGGGCAACTGTGGATGTCAACTCCGACCATAAACCAGAGAGCATCTGCATGTCAACTATGGGTGATATGTCACTGTAACGATCTTAATCAGTGGACCAGACTATGCCTGTAGTGTTGTATTGTACTGGTGTAATTAACAACGCAATTGCCTTATTGATTCATAAATAATGTGGTGTTTTTATACAAGAATTAAGTATGCTTTGTTTGTTCATGACTTCCGAAGCTCTTGGTTTTTATAGGTGCAGCTCCTTGGTATTTAACAATTCTTCTCAGTCCATGTGTGATATAGATCTGAAAACAAATTGAGAAACTCTCTGTCAATCTTTTTTTCCGTCAATCTTAAAACCATCACATTATATATTTGATTGTCAAAAACATGCAAGTTATTTTTTGCATTATCAAATTTTACCGTAGCGTTAGCACGGGCAGATTATTAGTTCATTCATATATGTTTTGTTCTTTTTTTATTCCGTCTCCTGAGCTGTGTGTACCAAACTTTTATTGTGGGCAATATGGACATGTCCCTGGTGATCAGGCCTCCTCAGGTATGTAACATATCACTACACATTATTCTTTTCATTGGTCCTTTCAATTAAATTGTGTTGTACTGTAGAAGACGAATATATAGTATTTAACTCTGCATACATTGCAGAGTTTTTTTAACTTGGAATATTGTCACTTGCATGCATACAGTGCTAATCTAGCTACTAACTAATGGAGTAGATATCTTCATTTTTTTTAACTCTGATATCGTCATTCAACTATGGAGTAGATACCCTATTTAAATCTGATATCTTCATTATTTTTTTATTTTTATTTTAATTCTGATATCATCATTCATCAATATGCTCCGATGCACTCTTAAATTGGCATGGCCGTGAGTATTTTTTCACAAGACAATATTCCAGTTAATTAACCTCATTTATCGTAATTTCACACAGGGAAATAAGCCCTGTTGCAAATTAATGCATGTTTGTCATTCAGTATATAATTTCCCAGCTATCTTCATATATATTCTCTTATATATTCCTTGATCTACGGACTGCAATTTCCTCATGTGCAATTTCCCAGCTATGCTTCTAAAAGAATCAGGCGCTATGAAATTTAACTTAGCATCATTCCTAGCAAATTCAAGTCTTGCATCACATTAAAATTTATTGTTATGCAAGTCTCCTTATCAATTTATATAAATTCCAGCAGCAACACGAGGGGTCTCAACCAGTTAAGGAAAGTATCCTCACAGGTCTGGTGACTACAGAGTCCTAGAGAAGATCGGGTCTTCCTAGATATCGTGTCAGGTTTTATATCGTCGAGTCCTACTTGGAGACACGAGTAATCTATGGTATAAGGACAAACCCCAGGAGGGGTTCAGGGATCAAATCAGATTACCAGCATATCCACCATAGTTTATGAAGTTGAAGCCGAATCGATGAGTTAACTAGTCGACCCGCTCGACTAGTTGGGATTCATCTGCTACTTTGTGGATTTCTCGACATCAATTCCATATAAACTAAATAAGGATATTACCCGACTAGGGGCCTGAACCAGTATAATCCTTGTCTCTATGTTTGTGTAATATCATTTGCGTAGATCGTTATACTAATATACTCCAATAACCTATTTATCCAGTCTACAGGTATCACTTGTCGACAATTACCCGTGTCAAATATGATAAAGGAAGGGTTGAAAAGACATCTAATCTCCTCATGCCTCGCACCTGAGCAAGTTGGTCCCCCGTCAAAGGTGTGTGCCTGCCTGGCTGCCCCATCGATCACTGTAGCTGATGGACGAACAATAATTGGGTTCGTACCGACCGCGCCAGCTGCCCTCAAGCTTGGCCCTTACTAACGGGTGGGGACCCCATGGTATTCCAGGTGATTGAGGGTTCCAGGGGTGTGAACGAATGGCGTTCGAGGTGGGCTGTCAACACCACCGTGCAACATCATCATTGCAGAGCCCACGTGCCGCGGCCCAAGTGGGAGAAGCAGGGATGCTTACGTTGCACAGAAGGCGGTAGTCGGTTTGAGATATTTTGTCCTTCAAGCTGGGTAGAAGGGTTGTTGTGGGAACCCATTGTAACTATAAAAGGGGGCCCAAGCCTAGCGGAGAAGGGATTGGACTTTTAACTTTTGAACTCTTGGCTCGGTTCTTTTGGCAGGCGAAACAAGGATTCCGAGAGAAGATATCCCACACTTTTTCCATCCACATACACATACACTGGAGTAGGGTATTACGCGTTCTTGCAGCCCGAACCTGGATATATCCCTTGACTCTACAACCTGTGACGAGGTCCTTCGAGGCCTTTTTTCTTGCCATCTCTAGGAGCACGAAAACCTATCCGGATTCCTTTGCGCCCCTATGACCAAACCTAAAAGGGTTCCCCATGATCCCTTCTCGAGGAGTTCACACTCCGACAATGAGAATTTTGAGAAGATACTGCAACATTGAGGAGAGAAACCTAAACCTAGATCGAGCACTTATACCATACTACGAATATACCCTTTGCTTTCTACTACTTTATGACACCTTTGACTTTTAGACACAACGTTTGATCATTTGTCTTATTAAAAAAATATGCAAATATATAAAAAACAGGTCATGTTTAAATAACTCTAATAACGAAACAACTCATAACAAAATAAATAATATTTACATAAATATTTTGAATAAGACATATGGTCAAACTTGTGTTTAAAATTCAAAGGTATTATACAGAGCAGCTTGTACTAAATAGTACTCCCTCCGTTCCAAAATACTTGTCGTTTTGGGATTTTTTCTTGTAACATTTGACCACTCGTCTTATTCAAAAAATTATGCAAATACAAAAAATGATAAGTCACACCTAAACTACTTTTGATAATAAAGCAAATCACAAACAAAACAAATAATAATTCTATAATTTTTTAAGACAAGTGGTCAAACGTTAAAAAACAAAAACTCAAAACGACAAATATTTTGGGACGGAGGTCTTAGAGGCAATTTATATGAATTGAACAGCTAAATATATAAAGACATAAACTGTATATGTAATATGTAAGGAATGTCACATCAGAAGCCTAATCCAATCGACTTCTAATCATACTTTCTTATGACATAAAGAAATCCATGATGCATATTTTTCCCCCACATCATATATTTTCCTTATCTATATGTAGTGATGAATACATGCATCAATGCCATGTGATGGTAATGATGCTACTTGATAGGGTCATTCCCTTCTTTTCTTGCTCTATAATTTCTCCACCAAAATCTGCAGCCAACCATACGAGCTGCTTGCTGCTGCTGTGCTGTGTACTCTCCTTCCTTTCCTCTGCTGTCGGTAAGGAAAAGTGCCAAATGTGTCAACTGGGATCCTTGTGATAACGCTCAATTCGCACGCTTCAGTCAAGCAAACACAACACTAGTCCATCCATACAAGAATATAAGTATTTAGGATAGAATACGACACATTCTAGTATGATAGATCTATATAAAATTATTGAATTAGGATATATCACATCCCAAACAAAGGGAGTAACACAAATGAATTATGACTCTCTTCACCAGAAACGTCCAATCTGATACTACGTTCCTATATTTTAGGATAGAGCCCATCTAGTACTATGTACCTATATTTTAGGACGAAGATAGTACGTAGGAAGTTTGACACAGCAACTTGTGGTACCTTTTCGAGATTTTCTTCCTTTGTTGAACTGAAAAACAGAGCATGACCATTGAACTGAAAAACAGAGAATAACCATTGATGACGAGATTTCTGTTTTTAATTGGATAAATGGCCTAAATTTATTATTAACCCAATAAGGTAATATTACCTTAGAGCCATAGTCAACCGTATAACAGTTCAGGAGAAGTAATCAAGGTCCAAATAATAAGCGAATAGAGCAAAGCTAGACTTAAAGAATTAAGGCATAAGTCCAACCCCAAATTATTACATGTTGTCTAACCCTCTTGACTCTTAAACCAGATATTTGCAACCATAACCTTTACAATCCCGTTTACTTAACAAACTTAATGTAACTTGTTGAGATGGACCACCTTATTGGTGTTGTACTTATGAGTGAAAGGGCTGCAACCTATGGTCTTTAGAAGGCCAACAAACTGTCTCGCCTCCTACACTGACTAATTTTTTCTCTCTCCTCAATTGTGTTCTCTCTTGTTTCAGCGAACCAGAAACGAGGTCATTATTGCAACGAGATCCTGCTAGTCGCTCCTCATACTTAGGGCACCCTCAATGGTGCCGTTAGGCTCTCTACAAGAGACCCACGTAGGAGAGAGGAACTAAGAGAGAGAAACGCACATCGCTGGACCTGGCAAGAGTCGTTATGCGCGTTTCCACGCACGAGCAGGTCCCACCACATGCGTCTTGCCGTCCTTCTCTCTTGAATGCCCTCTTGAACTGTTGGACTGAGCAGCAACTTAATTATCCCTTCATGGCCGCCGGCTCGGGCGCTACTCAACCGATGGCGTGCGTGCCGGCTGCTAGTGGCGAGGCCGTCGCCCGTTGGGCAGGGCTTCTAGTGGAGGCTACCAGATTCAGCAGCTCCATGGCCACGAAAAATGTTGAGACGGAGAAGAGAGGAGAAGGTGCTAGCACGTGTCTCGTGATGAGCGGACACACGCCATCCGCCGAGCGGCGTCTGAGCATGGCTGCCAACGCGGCGGCTACTCGCGGCATACCTCACCGACATGCGAGTAGCCATGTGCGTTGAGCACGCCACATACCACCCGACGGCAGCCTTTCCCTATGCCGCGACTAGCGAGATACACCCCGCGCACAGCATGACCTCCATTTCCCTCCTATAGCAATGCGGCCGGGTGACGAAGATTGTGTCGGAGCCTATTCTGCAGTGGCTGCTTTGTGTTCACCCGGAGGCCAGAGGAGATGGAGAAGAACCGAAGAAGATAGAAGAAAGTAAAATAATCTATCACGTGAAACCTACTGTTGTATTGGGTTTTGTGTTAAAGTTGAACCATTGTGTAAATTGTCGATTGCGTTTTCTATAAGTTGACCTGTCACTCATATAGAGAGTAAAATGTCGATAGCTGTTGCAGGTGCCCTTACAATCCAATCCCACGTGTTAGTCCACACCAAATGAGCAAGTTGGTCAGCTCATTGTGATACGGAGGCAGAACAACTCCACAAAACCATCTCAGGGGTTAAGTGAACGGTATTATAAACGTTAAGGGTAGAATAACTGGTTTGATAGTTCGAGGTGAAGCGCCAAAGGTGTGTTGGTTAAGTGCATGAATGGTTTGACTCAAAGTGTACACGAACGAATACTATACCATGTATTTTTATAGGAACTTAGTGAGCATATAAATTTGTTGCTACCTCCATCAATTTGATTACTCCCTCATTCCAAAAAAATAAACCTTATGCATGAATCTGGACATAGCCCATATTCAAAATTCATATACAAAAGTTTTTTTTTGAGACAGATAGTGTACATGGTAATGGGTGTACTCATGTGGATAGCTAGGTACCAATACAGTTAAGTTAGGAAGGAGGTAAAATTTCACTTGTTCCCTTTCATCACAACAAACGAAAGATAAGAGATAAGTTGTTATGATCAGTGGCAGCAAGATCTACCTAAGTGAAAAGCAAAAATCAAGGGGCAACCATGATGAGCCACATCATCCGTTAAACAATGGCCGCCAGATACACAAGACAAACAAGACAAACAAGTTGAATTACTCCCTCATAATTTTTTGGATGATGTTGTTAGCTTAAAAAAATGTCAAGTATTTATGTCAGGACGGAGAAAGTACATCTTAAGCGTCCAATATAAGAAAGCTGGCTCTAGTCAAGAGAGTGCAACCCGATGATTCTAGGACCTCATCTCCTAGTTTAAAGAAAAAAAGGACCGCGTCTCCTTTTCCCACGGGTAGGAGGAAGAGCAAAGAGTGAAAAGAAAAAAGACAACAGCATTACTGCCCGTGCTGACAGAGAACGTGAAATGGAGAGGAAGTAGCAGTTATGGTTTCATTTTAGTGCTACAGAAAATTGTAATTTTTAAATAGACCCTCACCAGTCTATATATATGAACAAGTCTTCAGATTTAAGGAATTATAAGGTCTAATTTGTAAACATGGTAAAATCTAAAGATTTAGTGCAGCACATATATTTATTCCAGACCCTCAAAGCACTCAAAATTGTGTATCAATATAAATATACAGTTGATACATTTAGTACAATTTTAATAATAAATTATGATTTCAAAACTTTGTATATATATAGATTACAAAATTAATTATATTAAAATAAATTCTTACAATGACATATGAGTAGTCTTTTTACCGATAGCAACATGCCCATGATATCAGAAATCTGGTAGAACGACAGGATACATATGCATAGTATATAAATTTTGAACGGCAATATGCATGTATTCAAATTCTATAGTTTTTGTTCTTAGATAAATTTCAAAGTTCAACATAACCATAATAAATGATTTATTGTCATGATAATATTTATTTATTAGATATCAAGATAAATCCATTTTTCAAACCTCGACTTCATGCCAAATACGTTATGTAAACACCATTCAACTATGTAGAATAAAATTAATTTTCAAAAACTAAAGTATAAATAGAATATATAAGAAGACTATGAGGGTTATGCAACAGAAAATATTGAACCACACATCAAACCTCAAGCGACAGCAAATAGGAAAGTGACGGTCTCTCGGATAAGGAGTGCAAAACAGTGTTGAAAAAAAATGGCAAATAGAAACACTAACCCTAGCCGCTACATTTACCATCTTGTTAAGCTCATTTATGGTATTATTACAATAATACTTATTTCAAATCTTCAATATAACTCTATTATACTATAGCTTCACTTAAGTATTTTCTACAAACAATAATTCATGCTAATTATATAAACAGCCAACAAATATAATAGACGAAGGTTATAGTCGCATGTTAATGAGAAACTTAACAAATATATAGTTGCCAGAGTTACCGATTAGGGGTACCCTCGTCACTCGAAAATACGGAGTACAACGGAAAGGCGTACCTATACGGATAACAAAAGAAGACCAAGACATGCGGAATAATACGAAGACCGGCAATACAGTTAAGGAAACAAGACGTAATCCTATTCGTATGGGACAAGGACTTTCCTAATCGTGCGTGATTCTTAATTGGAGTTTTGTTTGGGTACTCTAAGGAACCCACGATATAAAAGAATTGCCACCCCATGGTTACAGGCAAATCAATCAAGCCAGAGGAGAAGCCTAAGCCGTTCTAGTAGTTTTAGCCATCAAAGTCGCCGTGATCGTCTTTCGGACCTCCCGAGTACGATCCCATCGACACCTAGCCTTCCACATTTGTACTCTGTACTCGGGAAATCCCCCTCAGCAATCCCATATAAACTGGAGTAGGGTATTACCTTTAAAGGGCCTGAACCAGTATAAAAATTCTTGTCCTAGAAGTAGCATCATGTCGTATTACTTATAGTCCTTATGCGAACGTTCCTCCGTCTTATACATACCCCATCTACGGATACCAGTCGTTGACAATGGTAGAATAGTGACGTCCGAAACTTTGTCGCCAATTCCAAAACCGCAAAGAGGTGGATCATATCGATCTAGCTAAGGTCAAAAGATGTCCACAGAGAGTTTCGGAGCCATCAAGCCACATCCTCATGAACCTCTAATATGCCATACCCAACAGGGCACGCTCCCAGCTGTATTTCATTCAATATTTCTAGATCGGCACGGCAGGTTCAACTAATTCACTGTAACCATCTAGCTAGCCATTGTGTCCACAGAAATGTAAGCCTTATATATCTTTGTATGGATACATATATAGCAAAAGAACCCTAGCTTTACTGGCACTGAATCATTGAAAGCAATCTGCTTGAATTTCGCCACAAATTTCTCTATCGGTATTTTTTTTGTCGACTACTGCTGCCATGCATGAACCACAATTAAAGCCATTTCATTCAAACTCTAACTGGCGTGGTCCAAGATGACTGGTAGAACACATGATCGTTTCCAAACATTTCCATTAATTCAGCCCATTTTCATGTTAATTATGCCACTCGATGAGTCACACGTCTTCATCAAACTATCAATTCAAGAGTAGAAATTAATTTTCTTCAAAAAAAAAATGAGTAGAGCGATTGACTTGGCAAAATAAGACTCACGTACGCGTTGATATATAGGATGATGACCTGAACAATATAAACAGTGGAGTACGATCGATGAATTCTCTTCTTACATCATAGCGTCCTAAATTCCTCAAACATGACCGGAAGAAAGTACGTGTCCCGAAGCTTCCTTCTCCTCCTCTACCGTGTCTTCCTCCACCTCTCGGCGGCCGCCGGACTCGCCGACGACGGCGAGTTCCTCTACAACGGCTTCTTCGCCGGCGCAGTGCTCACCCGCTACGGCACGGCAAGGATCATGCCGGATGGGCTTCTCATGCTGACCAATGGCATGGTCGAGCAGAGGGGCAACGCGTTCTACCCCGTTCCGGTGAGACTTCGCCGCGAATCGCCGTCGCCGTCGCCGTCGCCGTCGGTCCGGTCCTTCTCGACCTCCTTCGTGTTCGGCATCCAGACCACGGACGCCCAAGACCTGGGCGACCATGGCATGGTCCTCGTCATCGTGCCCAAGTCGAACCTCTCAGCCGGATTGCCCAGCAGCTACATGGGCCTCTTCAACAGCAGCGGCAGCGCCGGCAACAACCACCTCTTCGCCATCGAGCTCGACACCAAACAGAACATCGATTCCGGCGACATGGACAACAACCACGTCGGCATCAACATCAACGACGGCCTTGCATTCGGCGACGAGGCCAAAGCCGGGTACTACGATGACCAAAGCGGCCAATTCCGTAACCTGACACTCATCAGCGGCAAGGCGATGCAAGTTTGGGTGGACTACGACGGTGACACGACTCAGATCAACGTGACGATTGCTCCTCTTGGGATGAAGAAGCCGACCAGGCCGCTCCTGTCGCCGAGGCACGACCTCTCGACGGCGATCGACAACGAATCGTACATTGGCTTCTCGTCGTCGACGGGTACGCTTGGCATGCAGCACTACGTTCTCGGCTGGAGCTTCGGCGTCGACAAGCCTGCTCCGGCCATCGACGTGGCCAGACTGCCCAAGTTGCCGGTGGAGAACACGTCAGGGTCGTCTCAGTCCAACAAGACAATGGTAATAGCTCTACCCTTAGTTTCCGTGGTGCTCCTGCTCTTTATAGTTGCTTGTGTCACGCTTGTGATCAGAAGAAAACGCTACAACAATGTCGAGTTGCGTGAGGATTGGGAAGTTGAGTACGGCCCACACCGGATCCCCTATAAGGATTTGTGTGAAGCCACAGAATGGTTCAAGAACAAGAACATGCTCGGTGTTGGAGGTTTTGGGAGGGTGTATAAAGGAGTATTACCAAAATCTCATTTGGAGGTTGCGGTGAAGAAGGTGTCGCACGAATCGAGGCAAGGGATGAAGGAGTTCATCGCTGAGGTTGCTAGCATTGGTCGTCTCCGTCACCGGAATATCGTGCAGTTGCTTGGCTACTGTCGACTAAAAGATGAACTACTTTTGGTTTATGACTACATGCCAAACGGGAGTCTCGACAGGTATTTATATAGCCATGACGACAAGCTTTTTCTAAGCTGGGATCAGAGGTTTACGATAATTAAGGGCATTGCATCTGGTTTGTTATATCTTCACGAAGAATGGGAGAAAATTGTAGTCCATAGAGACATCAAATCAAGTAATGTTCTACTTGACAATGAGATGAACGCAAGGTTAGGTGACTTCGGCCTCTCCAAGTTGTATAACCATGGCAGTACTGAGCTGCAAACAACAATTATAGCCGGCACCTTGGGTTATCTGGCACCTGAGATAACTCGAACTGGAAAGGCATCCCCTTTGTCCGATGTGTTCTCTTTTGGTGTATTCCTTCTTGAAGTTACTACTGGGCGCAAACCTGTGGAACAAAGCATTGGAGGGGGTATAAATATGTTAGTCGATGTTATATTTGAGCATTTTGGCAGGGACTCACTCTTGGATGCGGTAGACCCAAGGCTTCAAGGCAAGTATAACATCAATGAGACGAATTTAGTATTGAAGCTAGGGCTCTTATGCTCGCACCCGTTGGCCGATTTAAGGCCGAGCATGAGACAAGTTGTGCAGTATCTTGACGGCCAGTCACCTCTCCCTGAGCTCATGCCGTCGCACACGAGCTTCAGCATGCTGTCCATGGCACAAAGGTCATTGTCGTCCATGGGGAGCATAAGCCAATTCAGTAGTTTGTCAGGTGGGAGATGACATGCATTTGACATCGATCATTCCTCCATGGGTTGGCTGATAAGTGTATATATAGGTATTTGAACAAAAGCACTAACCTGTAGTAGTATTTTATTCTTGGAAGATTTTCTTATGGTCCAACAAGAACCCTATCGTATCATTATTGAATCAAGAGTCGGATGTAGTTTTGTAGCTGACATACCAGTATCTCAAAGTACCATCTAATGGGCAGTAAAAACTCTATCCTTGGATGCCAGGTATGAAGGTGTTTGTGCATGCTTAATGCTATGATCTTTACATGTACCATCATGCTTATTTACTGTACCCAATACTAATTAATTATAGGTAGGAGAGTAGTATGAATGAAATATATCCGTCAAATTTTATGAGTACTATAGTAACTGATCTATTAACTTACTAATAAATTGCCCAACACGCTATTGACTTACTGGTATGCCATTATGAATTCAAACGTTTTTAGTTTCTTACATAATGAGATCACATAGTACCATCTTTTCTATACACATGTCCTATCTTATTGCATACTATACAGATATACTCTACCATATACCAGCTCCAGTATATATTTAATCTTATCCGTTTATTCACTAGTATATTGACTAGTATATGTTGCTATTGGGTACCGTAAAGTAGCCAACCTCTGGAAGGCCATGATGTGCGGATACTGGTACTTTGTTGTAGTATTAGTACTGTCTAAACCTAATAGGTCCCCTTTTTTCAAAAAGAAAAATCCACTTTAAGTCTCTAAGCATGAACTTTTCTGTGTTTTGGTATATGAAGCTCAGTAATGTATCTGTGGTGGACTGGTGGGCATTTGTTCACCGTACGCGTATATGAAAAATTCTTGGTATTGACCCTTCATATATTATGATCAAACCAAGATTTGAGGTACTGGAAAAATTAATTGAGGAATAAAGCAAGCTTTTCCTATGATCCAACTGAAGCACGATTTTGTTAGTACCTATATTCGGTATACAGCGTTGCAGTTGATTGCAGAGCATGATAATCTGGCCGTTAATCTGGTTACTTAGAGTGGGAATAGCCCGTAGGTCGTAGTTCATCATTTTGCCAGGCGGGCGGACCGCGTGCAAAAAACTGAATCATTGAAAGCAAGTTGCCTGGATTTCTCATCGTTGTTGTCATTGACCCATTGTCAGCTTCTCTGCTGCCATACATGAAACCCAATTAAAGCCATTTCGTTCGAACTCCAAGATGACTGGTTGAAAACAGGACACAGTTTCCAAACATTTCCATTAGTTCAGTCCATTTGCATGTTAATTATGCAACTCGTTGATGCACACGTCTTCATCGAACTATCAATTCAAGCCTGGAAACTTTCTTAAAAAAGCAGTTGAGTAGGGCGATTTACTTGGCAACAAAGGCTTCAGAACTTGTTGACATGAAGATCACTTGAACAGTATATATAAACAGGGGCAGATCTACCATGGGGCTATGGGCTCTTGAGGCTCTACTACTAAGTAACAGGACCATAGAGACCCTCTTAGGTTCCCACTAAAAATTTCTTCCATCCATCTATGGGATGGGATGTGGTTTGATTTAGGCCATGATCATTTTGCATTTTTTAAAAAACGTTTGACATATAAACGAAGCAAATAAAGATAATTTGTGGATAAAAATTTTACATTTGTATGATGATTTATAATTCAAAGCTAGAAAAGGGTTACGATGAAAATACTTCAAAACTAAGGTTGCAATTTTAATTTTTGCTGCGGAAGATAGTAAAAGTGAAACGATGGAAGCATTATGTTGGTCTAGTTTGTTCAACCTCACTATTATTTTTTCTTTTCTTGAGTCCAGTCAATCCACCACTAGCGGTGAGCAAACATTATGTGTCCTGAGTTCCAGCTGGTCATGGCAGACATGACCAGAATAAAGTTGTATGTGTCCTGGTGCCTTCTCTCCTCCCCTATGGCTTCCTCCACCTTGCGGCCGTCACCGGACTCGTCGTTGATGGCGAGTCATTCCTCTACAATAAGGCAGCTTCACCAGCGCCAACCTTACCCTCCACAAGGATCACGCCAGACTGAAGATGACCAACGGGTCTAGATAGGCAACGCCTAACTTCTACTAGGTGCGGCCGCGTGCCATTGTCGTCGTCGAGGGCACAAAGAAGAAGCTGGTCTAGTCCTTCTCCTCCTCCATGCTCGGCATCCTCACCAACTGACACCGAGGAGCTCAGTGGCCAAGGCATCATCCTTGTATTGTCATCGTGCCCAAGGCAAACCTCTTCGCCCACCACGGCGCCCGCTAGCAACCATCTCTTCGCCGTGGAGCCCGACAGTCGACACCATCCACAACATCGAATTCGGTGACATCGATGACCTAAAGGCGCGTGATGAGGGCAAAGCCAGCTACTACGATGAAGCGGCCAATTCCTTCTGTGACCTGACTTGACCTCCCTCATTAGGTGACTAAGTCGCATGTTGCCCATATATGAAAGTGGAGTAAGCAAACAAAAAGATCCAAATCCCCACAAAAAATTGTGCATCGCTGCCGAGTTTGCTTGTTGCCGTCGTCCAGCCACAAACTTCTACATCACCGTCGCCATCGCCAAGCCGCCGCCCTCCTTTCCGTTGTCGAGCCTCTGCCTCCGTCGACAACAACGTCACGGATCTGCCGCATCCACCCTTCTTACTGCTAGATCCGCGCCTAAAAGTGCCTCTAGGTCCTTTGTTGCCACCCCACCTTCACTCCCTGGCTGCAGTGGTGAGAGTTTGGTGTAGCCTTTTATATGTGGCGGCTAAGGTTAGGGTTTGGGAGAGGTATTTGAACCATCGATTGGATCTAACAGTCTGAATTAGACGAGTCTATATAGTTTTCAGAGATGGACCATAAAGAGATCTGTCTATAAAATCAAAACTATCTTCGTAGACAGACAAAGACATATTAAAGACATATTAAGTAACCCATTTGTGATTGTGAAAATCTATTTTTCATACGGATCGTGTTTCAGCCTATAGCCTATCGGCGGGCATGTATTAAAAAGTAAATATTGTAGTACTCCATAGTGCTCTTCATGGTACGATGCAGTGCTGCAGTTTAATGCCTAGCAAATAGTACTCAAAGTGCAGTGTATGAAGAAAGACATTCCGAAACCGTATATACTTCCTCTTCACACATAGGATTATTTTAAATGCAATTTTTGTATGGAGCTAAGATAGATATTTTATCACTTGTCATTGTCCTACTTGACACATGAAAACATATACTTTTCCAAACTGAAATTTCAGCCCGCACTGGAAAATGTGAGTCGTTATCCACTGTGACAATTAGCATCCTTAAAGTGCAATCGTCCCAGCTACAACCAAACTATTTTTTTTTTCTGCTAGTTTTGATTAACGACATTACAACCATAGTCAGGACCACAGAGCTTCAGGAAATGTTGCATTGTGCAATCAAACATAAGATAAAATATTAGATGGCCATCTTTAAATTCCATCCTCATTTTCAAATTCCAACAGATGCATGTCTGGGGAAACTATTACATTTCAGAACCTGCAAAACAGTTCAGCTAAATATCTTGAAACGTAGATTATTTATTCCACATAAGCATGTTTCAATTTGGAACCTCTTGTCAATAAACCATATAGAGGATATTGAAAGCATATCATATCCAACGTACTTGCACTGAATACGAGATCCTGCACGGAGCATCTACCGCAGACACAACAAACAAATTGATAGGAGGGACTTACAGATAATGCTTCGTGCACGGAGAATTTACAAATAATGCTACCATCCTCATTACAATAATACCAGAACGAATTGGCATATGATGCCTCTTAAACAAATTTCTCTAGCTAGAAACCTATTGAAACTGACTTGCAGGGACTTTGAGAATAATTCAGCTTCCAAACTACATAATCAGATCAAAGATTTCAAAGCAAACTGTCCATTGTCCAGACTCCAGGCAATGCAACGGTGATAAAAGCAATCAGATCCAAGATTCAAAGCAAATTTCTGGGCCAAGACGTCCCAGGCAAAGAACATACCTAAGCTTAGACCAAGTGACCAACAGGAGACAAAATATATAACAAAAACATAAGATTTACAGCAAAAGACTTTTTTTTTGAAACCTTGAGCCAGCTTGGCTGGTGATATATTAAGAAAGAAGGTGGTGGTACAGATTTTGCGGATTTACAAATGGAATTACAACGGCGCGGTAACGCGCCAACAGAGATTCTAAGCCGATAATCTCGCGATATTACGTTCACCACAGATTTGCCAAAAACTGATCTCGCCTTCGATCTTCACTATCAGCTGATTATAGGTCAGTTCCTTGTGTTGAAATATTCTTCGGTTGCGCTCGCACCACACTTCCCAGGACACTAATAAGAACAGGGACTTCAGTCCCCTAGATTTCATTCGGTCTCCCTGATCCGCGCCTTTCTTGCCACCACTCCAACAGATTGTCATGGCGTGATGAGCTTTCATGCATCTTGCAAGAAGTAAACTTGATGCTCAAATCTGACCAAATTCTTCTTGTTACCTGGCATTCCCTGAAGAGATGTTCAGCCGTCTCCAAGTTCCTAAAGCACAATTGGCAAAAATAGTTGTTCGGCCATCCACGCCTTTGGAGCTGATCGGACATCCATAACCTGTTTTGTAGGAGCAGCCATGCGAAATCCTTGCACTTTGAAGGTGCCCAAGTTTTCCAGATTAATTGTGCCGAGGCTGACCGAATGGAACCAGCGAAGAAGGCACTATAAACTGATTTTGCAGAATATTCACCTGAGGTGTTCCATCGCCAAGTGATGTAGTCCTCTCTACCTTCACAGATTTCAGTCCATTCCAAACAAGACCAAACCTGTATGAATTCGGCAATTAGTTGAGGGTTGAGATCATGCCTAACATCTTCTATCCACTGACTGTCAGTTACAGCTTCACGCACTGTCGTATTCTTTCTCTTGGAGTGGTGGTAAAGGTTTGGCGCGAGATCCCTCAAAGGACAGTGACCGGTCCAGTTTGAGTCCAAAATGAGGCTTTTCTACCATCACCGATGGTCACTTTTGTGGCTGCAGCAAACAGACGACGACCATCGTTGTCACAAGGGAAATTATGTAACTTTTTACAGCAAAAGACTGGCCTAAAAATAAGTGACTTTTTATACAATGGCATGCCTAATACTAGATATGATTAACTTGAAACTCTAAATTATGTTTCTTACGACGACTATGATTAACAGAAGATTTGATCGACAAGGACAAGTTCTTAATGATCAAACCAGTTTCGACATCTACAGTCAAATGGATCAGTACATGACAAATTTTGGACATGCTCAATATCTGATTCTCCATACCGAGATCTGTCAGTGGTAAAATAGAAATGAGCGCCTCTTGAAGCTTTTTTGTCCAGCTGAAGCATCTTACGTTGTTCTGCAACAAACCCCTTATGGTAATCTTTAGGGCTTACCACAAATTTCATAGACTCTAGCACTCTCGCACTCACTACAAAGAATTGGGCAAAATGAACCTGTGACCAGATACCCCGATAATTTTCCAACACTACTGTCTTGAGACGGATATCAATGCTCTTGAAAAGATTCCGGTATTTACGACGCCATAGATTTTTTGTGTCCCAATCACAACACTGAAAAGGGATACAGAAATAAAAATCAACCATTCTAGAGGAGCAATAATAAACCAATCACAAGGGCAGCCTGAAACAATAAGACATTAGTAAAGAATAGTTACCTTGAAGTATAACTTCTCCAAGCAAGGAAAGTATCTCATCAAGTCAACAACATTATCCACGTTAAGCATAACCACATGGACGGCTAAAATCTTCACATTGCGAACAAACTCCGTCGGAGTTTTGTTCTTAACTCCCTTTAACAAGCATACAAGTGTTGAATGACATTAGCCATCTATAAGGGCAGACAACATATAATTCATCCACTATAGATTAGAAGGCTTATGAAGGTAAAAAATAATATGGTTACCTTAATAATAGTGGTGCCAAACGTGAACCTAGAGTGGTCAATCCATCGATTAGAAAGGCAGCCTACGGCCTCCAATTTAGGTGCAGACATTATCAATACATTCAGGTCATGGCACGCTCCAAGATGGACTAACTTTTCAAGAAGAGGAGCGTCCTCGACGATGAGTTCCTGCAATTGAAGGTGTAATTGAACTTGTTCTAAATCATAACGACAGGGGATAATGCGCACACCAATGCTTCTAAGGGTAGAGGAATTGATCCGAAGACAATGGAAACCAAAGTTGTGAACAAGCAGTAAGCCTTCCAAGACAGGGCAGCTGGCAAACATTCTGTGAAGTGAGCCCTCAGAGACAATGACATCCTCAAGTCCGAGATGCTTGAGATGAGAGTTTCGATTGCGGCGTCAGGGATGTGGCATTTGGCGATGGTGGCGATGCGGAGGGTTGAAGAGAAGCGGAAGATGGATGACGGCGGAGGCAAATGCGGCGCATCTCCGGCATAACGGTAGCCTCTGTTGAAGAACTCCGCCCCGGGCGGCGGCACTCTCCGAATGGTGAGAGAGGACACCGGCGGCGGGCGATGAGGAGGCGAAATGCGAAATGCGGCGGGAGGATTTTAGGGATTTTGGAACGGCGAGGGAAGGAAGACGAGGTTGATGGGGGGAGTGCAAGTGCAACGCACGTGATGTGGTATTGTAGTTCAGGGCCCAGTCGCACAGGCCCAGCAACTGCTTTATTGCTTCATCTTCTTCTTGGGCTATGTTGCTTCACTTTCTAGGCCGTTGTCAGTCCACAGCCCAGAACCTCACCCATTGGTGACGTCTTTTATGTGAATTGAACCATAAGTTTCTTTCTTTCCTCCTAATAGTAGTATTAACATAGAAGTTGTACTGTTAAAAAAACATAGAAATTGTAAGAATTTATTAACTTTTTATCTCTTACGATTAATTAATGTGTGGGTTTCCACAAAAACCACCGATATGTTTTTCTATTTTTTTAGTGGATTAAAATTACCCTTGGCCTAATCAACTATTCAACTCTAGCAATTATCACTGTCAGTATCACACAAAGTCTCACAAGTTGCCTAGGTGCGTGGTTGACCGGCTGACCAGGAAGCTCGGTTCATGGCATTACCTGATTTAGAAGGGGATGGACTGATCCGATCAAATAAGTCCGTAGTGTTGCTGTTCAAGGGATAGAATTGAAACATTAATATGTAATGGCACTTTGGGTACGTACCTATGCGGTCAAATTCAATGGGTGTAGATGTACCAAGCGAATAACAGACATAAGTAAATAAATATAAATACTACTGGTTCCATAATGGTTGGTAGAATCGCAGGGAGAGTTGGCCCGTTATTTGAGTAGAAATGTGTTGCTTCTTTCATACTTCGAGCGGGTGTTGTAACATCTCTCTAAAAATTAAATTTTGGTAAAAAATATGGTGCCTCTTTATTAGTATATTGATACTATGTTTCTTCATAATATCCTCATTTTAAAAAACATAATTAATCTTGAGCGGTATATATCTAAACCAAAATCATGTACTATGCATGGTACCTAACTTCCTGTTAGAAACATGGTATATAGCATTTCCCTCAAAAAAAAAAAAAGAAACATGGTATATAGCAGCTTGAAATGACTACTAAATATAGCCCGTTCTTTTCTAATTAGGAGATATGATTATGGATGGTCGATTGTGGTAGCCACACTACTGATCAATTTCCTAATCGGTGTAATTTTTATTAAAAAACAACTAATTTCTTAAGGATGTTTTCACGAAAAGCAATTTTATAGTACTTGAGGAGGTACCGAGAGGTACCAAATTTTTAGTGTAAAATTTGGTACCTCCAGATACCAAGATACCAAATTTTACACTAAAATTTTAGTACCTCTTAGTACCTACTCAAGTACCGTAAAATTACACTTTCTTAAAAAAAAAAACTTTTTATATCATCGTTCTCACTTTCTTTTGTACGCTTGTGGCGCGGAGTGATTATCCTAAGCAAAATTTCATTCATCATCACATTGATATTTCAAACAGGTTAAGGCATGTCATGGCATTTTCTTGCTATATGTGTCATGGCTGTACATGAAAATGTCTCCTACGAGCTGGAGAATAGTGGTGTTTCACATCTTTGACCGGATACTTGTCTTCCTACAGATCAACAGCTACCATGCCCCAATTATTCTAAAGAGCCCTGATCTGATTACATGCAAAAATGGATTCAAACTTCAGAGCTTCAATTCTATATATACTAGCAGTCACATGATTTTGCTAGTTACTCCTTATTTTGCTCAATTCAATACATATATATGATGTAATGAATATAGAAATACTCTAGAAAATTCTTGTGTCAATCGAGATTCTATTTACACGTCAATGCTCAAAACAAAACAATGTTTGGTTGCACACAAAGTTTTTAGATGATTCAAAGTCTGATACGATGAGAACGCTGATGCAAAAGGGCATCAATTGTGTTAATGTGTTCTGGGATGTTTCATCTGGGACAAGGGCTTCCTCTGGAATTGTCCCTGGATTTTCACTTGGTCCACTACTCTATTCTTATCTTCAGAAAAAAGTAGTCTTTTTCTCACAAGCTAAGCTAGCCAAATGTTTTCAACATGCCTGAAGTTGACGTGTCTGAGCTTTCCTCCTGTAATTTTCAATGAACAAAGCCATAAGCAGCCCTGCAGGACATCTGACCAAATTATCTTTGACATTACTGGATTCAGAGTTTCAGACTCAAATAAATGCAGATTCGTTACAGTTTCAGTGTTTAAATGACCAAGACAATTTTCAGCTAGTTACCTGAAATTTTATCTTCTTGAAAATAATTGATCTTTGCAGTATAATCTTACTTATCCAAAATCTTGTCATAGTGAAGTCTAAAAGAACAATTTTGTTCAAGGACAAACATCATATGTCCAACTAAATTTTCAGTGAAGAAAGCATGAAATTCGTAAAACTTACAACAGTATGGGATAATGAAAATCAATGAGCACATATAAGATGATATTAGTCCATATATAAAGATCAAAGGATGGATGAATAAACACCTTATTTCTAAATCACATATGTTACACCTATTAATGCCATATGCATCATTCCACAACTCTAGAACATCGCACTACAAATAGATAACTAATGGACACATATGTTGACATTGTGGCCTGAATTAATGAAACCAAAGTTAAATCGTCTGCAAAACAAACTAAAGTCTATTACTGTATATAGTACACCACAACTTGCAAAGTACAGCCAACTTTGCTCCCTATACCAGGCCAGGATAACACGTGCATCTTCACTTTAATTCGCTAGGCGTTGAATTCTCTACAATGTCTAATCCAAATTAATCAATATTTTTGCACCATTTCTCCACAAAGTTTCAACATCAATACCTCTTTCATTGTCAGGTACACCAGTCTTGTTCAGAACTAGAGATATTTTTCATTAGATCACATTAACTGGAGTTGGACGCCGCCACCAGTGCTGAAGTTTGAAACTCTGAATTAATCTACTAGGAGATGAGCACGCACGCACACACACACAAGACACATGATTATTCAAAGAAAAATTCCATGATTCCACGTTGCCATCACACCAAGAAAAATTCAACCGGGAAGCTGCGCAGCAAGACTGCAACCTTCAGCTCATGTTCATATAAACCATTCTGGTAAGTACAAGATGATGAGGATACTTTGTCCATCAAAACTAGAGAGGCTAGCTAGTGATCACAGAATTCAGATATGCACCATACGATTAAGCCAGTTTGCATACTCTTGTGTCTACAGTGTAACCTCCTCTATGGCCTTCACCTTGCTGCCGGCGCCGACAGCGACCAGTTTGCCTACTCTGGCTTTGCAGGAGTGAAGGACCTCACCCTCGATGGCACGGCCATGGTCACGCCGGATGGCCTACTCCAGCTGACCAACGGCAAGCCGCAGGTCAAAGGGCATGCATTCCACTCGACGCCGCTGCGCTTCAGGGAGTCATCATCACCGGAAGGCAGGAAGAAGAAGGTGGTGCGGTCTTTCTCGGCATCCTTTGTGTTTGGCATCGTCACTGCCTCCCCCAGCATCGGCGGCCACGGCATCGCCCTCGTGATTGCTCCAACCAAGGACCTCTCATCCGGGCTCGCAAGCACATACCTTGGCTTCCTCAACACAACCAGCAATGGCAACGACAACAACCACATCTTTGCTGTGGAGCTCGACACCATCCAAAGCCCTGAATTCTCTGACATGAATGACAACCATGTCGGCATCGACATCAACAGCCTTGTGTCTTCAAATGCTTCTGATGCCGGCTACTACGATGACAATACCGGTGAATTCAAGAGTCTAACCCTGATTAGTGGGAAAGCCATGCAAGTATGGGTGGACTACAACGACGACGCCACACAGATCGATGTGAAGCTTGCTCCCATTGGAATCAAGAAGCCGGTGAAGCCATTGGTCTCTGCAAAATTCAACCTCTCATCGGTGATCACTGATGAAGCATATGTTGGCTTCTCTGCCTCAATAGGTACAATGATCTCGCAGCACTACGTGCTTGGCTGGAGCTTTGGTGTGGGTACACTTGCTCCAGCCATTGACATGGATAAGCTTCCTAAGTTACCTGGCAGAAGAAGCAAGAAGTCTTATCCGCCCAAGACCATGGTGATAGCTTTACCAATAGTCTCAGTGATTCTTGTGGTTGCTGTTGCTGCTGGTGTTTTTCTACTGATCAAGAGAAAGTTTCAGAGATTTATTGAATTGCGCGAAGATTGGGAGCTTGAGTTTGGAGCACATAGACTGCCATACAAGGATTTGCATCAGGCAACAGAAGGGTTCAAGAACAAGAACTTGCTTGGATTTGGAGGGTTTGGGAGGGTGTACAAAGGAGTGCTTCCTACTTCTGGTTCGGAGGTCGCAGTGAAGAGGGTATCACACGAATCGAGGCAAGGGATAAAGGAGTTTGTTGCTGAGGTTGCAAGCATTGGTCGCCTCCGGCATCGCAACCTCGTACAACTGCTTGGTTACTGTCGGCTAAAAGATGAACTACTTTTAGTCTATGACTATATGCCAAATGGTAGTCTTGATAAATATCTATACAGCCATGATGACAAGCTTACTCTGAACTGGGCTCAAAGGTTCCAGATTATAAAGGGTGTTGCATCAGGGTTGCTTTATCTTCATGAGGAGTGGGAGCAAATTGTTATCCATCGGGACATCAAACCAAGCAATGTGCTCCTTGACAACGACATGAATGGACGACTAGGCGACTTTGGACTTGCAAGGCTCTACAACCGTGATACCGAGCTGCAGACCACAGTTGTTGCTGGTACCTTCGGTTATATGGCCCCTGAATTAGCACTGACCGGCAAGGCATCCCCTCTTACCGATGTGTTCGCCTTTGGTGCATTCCTCCTTGAGGTCACCAGCGGGCGAAGGCCTGTCGAGCAGGACATTGAAGGCCATCGACTCTTGCTGACTGACTGGGTGTTTGAGCATTGCAACAAGGAACAGATCCTTGCAGTTATTGACCAAAGACTTAACGGCAATGTTAACATTAGTGAAGCAAGTTTAGTATTGAAGTTAGGGCTCTTATGCTCACACCCACTGTCAAATGTAAGGCCAACCATGCGACAAGTTGTGCAATACCTCAACGGCGACATGCCCCTCCCAGAGATGTCACCTATGCTCTTTACTTTCAGCATGACGGCATTGATACAGAACCAAGGGTTTGACTCGTCGACGAAGAGCTTAGGGACAATTAGTAATCTTTCGATTGGGAGATAACAGGGCATGATTCATTTTGTTCAGAAAATCTGTTTATTTTTGCGACATTACGCCCGTATTTCTTCATTTCTTGTAGTTATTCCTAGCTGAAGTACAAACTCTCCACCTTCAAAGATTATTGCTGTGCCTACGCATGATAATCTCTCAGAAAAGCAGTTTGCTTTGTCCTTTTTTTTCTGACAGAGTTTGTTAATTGGTTATGTGCGTGTGTGTGTGGTGGTAAATTAGTTAAGAGGCACCTAACTGCCTGGGCTCCCATAATTAAAAATCACCCAAGTATGATCGTAGTAAAATCTGGAGTTAGTGTACAGTTTATTTATTTATTGTTTGTTTTTTATTGAGTGAACTAATGTATATGATATATAGCCCTCTAGAAGTCAGGATTACAGGGATGGAAGATATTTGCACCATCGAGCGGCACTAACTACAACAAGAATTTTGTCCCCAGCTAGAAAGCTAGCTTAACTAGTATCCAGTGATGTGCTCTCACAATCTCATACTCTATGCCCATGAGCCGAATTTTGAGGGGGAATTCTGAGGCTTTAGGCCCAGGGAAGTTGCCGCCTCCATGCCAACAGAAAATGTATCCAAGCTCTGAAGAAATAAGGTTAACTGGAGTACAAGTCCTATTTTCTATTGGATTTTTGGTGGGTTCCCTATCACGCCAAGGCTGAATGCAACCAACAAATATATGTTAGCGTGCATCCTTATATAATATAGAATTATATCCTAGGAAAAAAAAAGAGTGCAGTAATTACTAATTAGTATGGCTAGTAAAAGGCTTGTCATTATCTTGAGATTCACATCCAAATAAGGAGTAGTTATATAGAGGAGTTATCTACCCGTGGTGCCGGGGGAGTGGGGAAAAATTGAGTAGACGAGAGTGGAACAGAGAATAACATCGACAGTAAAGCATTAACAACTTGACCAAAACACAACGAGATCATATGCCACTAACTAGGTCAACCAACTACAATTAATCCACCACACTCGAAGTCTCAACATGCTTAAATTACCTCTTCCACTCGTCGAATTGCATTTGCACCTCTTGTACCATCATAACAACTAACAAGTCCAGTCTCCAGTACCACGAGTGCTTGCGTTCGTGCCACTGGACCACCGGTTGAAACAGCCATTCAATTGATTGTACTACCAGATAGGGGAAAGAGCTGCGAAACAAGAAGTGAAGAATCGAAACTGTAAATTTGCAATGTGGTGATACATACCTCTTTGCGATGTCTCACTTCCCCATGTACATCTATCGATCCATTCTCACGATCACAAACCGAATCAAGAATCGCAGCCCGCCTGCCCGTCTCCCTCCGCGCGAGGAGACCCCCCCAAAAAAAAAAAACTTACCCCTCCCCTCCGCTCGGCTCGGGCTCTCCATCGCTCCTCAGATGAGAAGTGTTTACTGTTTAGGTGGTCAAGGTAATTTGCTGATGCTGGTCAACACTGCTCCCTGGGCCCTGGCGTCAATTCATTTTGTCCGTGAAAGGCCCACTGGCCCAGCCGAATGGACCTCCCACTCTGATCCCTCCCGTGTCCACACGTGTATACATTTTTCGGAACTGTATTAAAATTTGGTGCTCACACTAACACTGATAACGTGTATATATTTTTCTTTAGGGTATAATGTGCATACATTTATAGTTACTTGCAGAGATAGAGATGAAATATATAAATTTTAATTAAAGCATATGTACTCTTCTCTAACTATATCGTGATTATTAACTCAAAGGGTGCCACAATTAATTTATGAGTACAATTGGACTTCTTCGTGGAGTAACTGCAGTGCTGTTGCAATTATGCATTACTACAATAAACAGAATTTAGCAGTTGATTAGATGAAAACAACCAATTAATGGTGCCATGCGACTATATAAACCAATCCAATTTGACAATCTGGTACGATGAAGCCGACGTTTCCATTTAGACGGCCGATTAAACGGTTGTGGCGGGCAACTTTTACTACACACTAGCGGATGCATCGATCAACGTGGAACGGCAAAAGGCCCAAAGGGTGCTGCTGTGCCAAAGGAAAGGGGAAACTCACAGGTCACAGCCAAGGTGAGGTATTTGCACCAGACCTTGTCACGATGGGTCCTCCCATCAAACTATCGGAAGCTTCAAAAACTAAGTAGTACCTTCGTCTCTAAACATTTAACGTTGTTGAGTTTTTATATATGTTTGACCGTTCGTCTTATTCAAACATCGCGTGCAGTCGATCAAACACCCTGCAGGGATAGATCATGGCAAGAACCATGGACACCTCCCCAATAATATCATGAGGAGGAAAGGATAAGACGACGAGAATGACACCGTACGTCTTTCTCGACACGTATGACAACTGGTCATAGGAGGAGGTAGGCGCACCTCCTCCACACGACCGTGACGAGCTCATAAGTTGTCTTGTGTGCCACCTCCCATGCAGCTCTTCTCCCTGGATCATCGCCAACAACCTCCTCAAGCGCGGTGAAGGGTGAGGCTAATCGGGCTCGCCAGCTCGACACAACTCCTCGATCTCAAAGCGAATTGGGGAGAGACGGTGGGAAGAGGGTAGGCCAAGACCAGGAGTGGAGCGAATTGCCTAGGCATCGGTTTAAAGAAAATTACAGCTACATTTTATCTTTTTATCGTACACCCCTCAATTTCAATTAATTTAGATATCCACGTCATCCTGAACTTGATCCAGAGCATTATAAAGCAAGCCAGTGACACCACCTTCCATTTCCGTCCTAGCAAAGACCCACGATTTTTACTATGTGAAAAAAAAAGTACAGGGCCCAAGAACAATCTAGAGGAGGTGGTTCCTACCCACAAGAGTCTCGGTGCATCACTCAACAGACTCGGTGCACCTGTGAGGAAGTTAGCTCTGTGATGTGTGTACAGTGGCAGGTGGTTTTGTTGTCGATTTCGGCTGGCACCTGCATGTGACCTCTCTGTTGCATAGTGTAGTAGGAGTAGTAGTAGTACTGGTAGTCTCGACTCTCGACTAGTACTAGAAGTATTTTTCTTTCAATTTTTTTGACTATTGAAAACCTGCATGCCATTTGCCAACACAAAAGACAATGCTCCGTGCAGACTGCAAAAGTCATGTATAGCTACAACCTACAATACAACGGATGCCAGGTGTTGAGGTGCATGGCGTTAGCCGTGAAGCTAGGTATGTATACAGAGTTTGTATGGACGACACACGCAATGAGCCAATAAATAAATAAAAATATAGTATAATTGCGATGTACTAATTACATTCTACCGCACTATATCATACAACTTTCGTGCAACTTACGACCAAGTTATATAAACAAGTTACTCGTGTTTCTAAAACTTATATAACTCATATAAAAGTTACATAAAAATCATATGAAACTTACAATATACTCCCTTCTTCCCATAATATAAGAACTTTTAACTTTTGGCTTTGTCCCATAATATATAATATATATAAGAACTTTTACTTTCGGATAATCAATTTGTGGTTTACACACTATTATTAACAGTTGGACATTTCATAGTAAGTTGTATGCTTCCATACAGATCTCTAATATCTATATTTTAATCCTTTAAATGATGTAATGTGTTACCTATAATTTCATATATTAATTAAAAAATCAGTAAGACATATCTACTATAAGGGTATTATAGGCATTATAATAGATTTTTATTATTTCTCAAAAGACAATAGTTGTTGTATTTTACTCCCTCCATATCATAAATAGTTGATGTTGATTAGCTTAAAAATGAGCTAACCAACTTAAAAAAAAACCAAAGAGAATCTGTTGTAAACTTGTAGTTACACTACTTCTGTTTCCTCACACTAGTCATCACCTCACCTTACGACGGGAGTACGTGACAAAACTTTTCACCCCAAAGCTTTTCTAAGCGGCCAATAAACAAACCTTTTTCACACACATGTATATAACTACCGTCACCATACCTCGAAAATATTTTTTTAAAAAAACAACAATCATGCAATGGTAAACTTGCCCTTTCAGTTGGATGGCATGGTCAATAAACCTGTACATTGCATAAAAAAATAAAAAATAATGTGATCGATAGCAAAGAACGCTCCAGTGTCAATTTACATCAGTCCTCTCAAAAGGGAAAATCATTTAGCTGAACAACAGTAACTGCTTACCTCCTTCCGCTGTAGTGCCCGGCCCCACACGCAGAGACCACCACAACCCTACTAGTTAGCTTAGGATCCGCGTGCGACGCGCGGTCCCCGTGAGGCAGCGGCCACGTCGTTAAAGGCGCGCCACCTGATTCACCGCGAGCCTCGACAGAATCCATTGCTACCGTGCCACGCTTCCTCCTCTCCAATTCTCAATCCCGATTCCTGCATCATATCCACTCCGCTCATGTGATCGATCGATCGATCGATTGATTGATCCTCGCCACCATGGGCAAGAAGCACGCCTCCGCTGGTGGTGGTGGTGGCGGCGGCTGGTTCGCCGCCATCAGAAAGGTCTTCCGCTCCTCCTCCTCCAAGAATGCCGCCGCTAGTGTCGCCGCCGACAAGGTATACATACCAATGCGGTCGCGTGGTTTTCGCGGTTCTTGTTGAATTTGATGATATCGATCACACAGTAGTGAGTTCGCTCGTCTCGTGTGCGTGTGTCGCAGAAGGGTGGCGAGGAGGGGGAGGAGAAAGCGGAGGTGCTTCTGCTGGAGCATTTCCCGGCGGGCGAGACGTCGGAAGGGACGACGGCCAATGAGGAGGGTGTTCCGGTGGTGGCGAAGCGGGAAGGTGAGGATGGGGAGGGCGGCGATGTGGAACGCGCGAGGGCGCTGGCGGCGGCGGCGGCAAGGGTGGTGAGGATGTCGGCGCTCCGCCGCGATTCGCGGGAGGAGCACGCCGCCGTGCGCATCCAGGCCTTCTACCGCGGCTACCTGGTACGTAGTACAACTGCATTTCACCTCGCCTCTGCTACCTGCGTGTGAGACTTGAATTAATGCTCTGTTTAATTCTGTCTAAGCGGATTATAATTTTGTTAGTTTTCTGCATTATCCATGTTTCTCTGAAAGAACCATGTTAAAAATTGAGTCCGCGCCACCTACACAAAAACAATATTATACAATGCATTGTTAAAAATTCTTCAAAAGTATTGCATCACTTCTCTGTTTCACGGTGGTTATTAATTGATTTGAGACATTGTTAGTACATTATGAGCATATGTGTCGTAGTGTTAGGGACAAACTTTGGGGCGGTATGTGTTAGAGCAAACCCAACAGCTCATCTATTCCATCTTTTATCTCAAATATAATATATGTAAGAAAAATGTTTCTCCAGGAGATACTCCATCACATTATCTAAAAATAGAGCATCATCCATATTGGAGAGAGAATATTTAAATATGGATATTCTCTCTCTTCACTTAATATTTAAAGCAAGCAGAAGAGATTGTTATAAAACATTGTTAAAATATAAGAGGTTAGAATATGGATGATGTAATATGGATGGACTCTTGGAGTGCATGGGATATAGAATCGAATCATTTTTGCTTGATCATCCAAATGGGTATATGGAGGATCAAATATAAATGAGCTCTTGGGTTTGCTTTTAAAATTGAAAAAATAGAATAAATCTAAAATGCAATTATTGAAAAATTTTCACCCACATAGAAGTTGCTAGTTAGCGCATTTAAAATAGACCTCTATGGTCGTTTTGTACCAACAGCTATTTATTGGAGTGAGACCTTGGCAAGTGTACGTGCTTTAGTTTTTACTATTAAATACACAATCATAAAAAACAACAGTACACATGTTTGGAAAATATAACATAAAAGGTAAAAGCTGGTTTACTGGTAGAACATGACTTTGACAGCCAAAAAACCACCAACATGGTATCCTTTATCCAAGGACCAAAATATTGATATCCAAGGAATGTAGACAAGAAAAGAAAAACAACAAAAATTGACAAGCAAAAACGTAATGAAAATTGAGAAGCAAAAAGGTAAAGAGTGTGTGCTTGAGTTGGTGGCAAGATCTTGTGTTAAAATCAGAGAGCCCTTTTAAGGTGACCGGTCTCAGCTTGTCTAGCGACGACAAGCGAGGTATCAGGATCGCTTACACCGCAAGAAGTGACTGATTACTAGTATATCTTGGCGGAAGATGACTTGGGGACAAATCATGAATCGATTACATGTCCGTTATCATTGATCATTGGTTGCGTCTTGGGTGCTCATCTCATCAACCTTGATTGGCACCTACCAAATCAGCCCGCCCAGGACCAGTAGTAACTGCGCTTTCATGTCTAAATGCCCAACAATTGGGTACTTGAAAACTTTGAACGTCCATTGTAGTGTTGTTTTTGTGTGTTTTAGCGCAATAATGTTTGTCTTCAAGTGTAACCGCAAGATATCATGCGCCAAGCTCCATGATTACAGAGGAAATCATGCGTTCCTGTCAACAATTAGTCCAAATTCCTTGCTTAGGCCACTACAATTTCTATTTTCCTTTTTAGGCAAGTTGATTCAAGGAAGTATCAGTTAGGACTAGGACTCCTTTATAACACAAGAATTTACCACACTGCTTAGCACTGTTTTATGTGAAAAGCTGTTAACTTATTAGGATTTAAAAATAATTAATTTTATGGGATTTCCTTCGCCAATTTTTTTTTGACGAGCTCACTTTTAATTATTACCAAGATCAAGAGTAAATATAACCTAAAATATTAAGAGTTGTTTTAAACATTTTGGGTTTTAAGAAAATGTAGTACTATAAAACAGGGTTATGGGGTCATTCGGTCCGAAAGGACTGAAATTCAGCGAAATTCGTCCATTTTAGTGAGGTCCAAGACACCATTTACATTCTCTTCAAAATCATCATCGGTTCGAAAGTAGGCCTTGAGATGGATCGATACAGTGACCGCCTGCAAATATTTTCGTTATAAAGAACCAAAAAAAAAAGAAGAGGAGAAAGTAACAGAGTCACTCTGATGTTGACGTGGCAGGCGCGTCGAGCCCTGCGCGCGCTCCGCGGGCTTGTGCGGCTGCAGGCGCTGGTGCGCGGGCACCAGGTGCGTCGCCAGGTCCACCTCACCATGCGCTGCATGCAGGCGCTCGTCCGCGCCCAGGCCCGCGTCCGCGCCCGCCGCCTCTCCCACCACCTCCACCACGACGCGCGCCGCCTCCCGCCCCTAATTCCTATCTCCACCACCGCCGCTGCCACCTACGGCTCTCGGCGACGCAACAACAACAACTACTACCACGCCGCCGCCGCCCAGCTCGGTGAGCAAGACGACGAGAGCGACGACGACGCGCACGCGCGGCGGCAACAGCGAGGCGGGGGCAACGGCGTCACGAAGAGCAGGAGCAGGAGTGGGAGCCCGTTCGGGGTTTGGGACGGCAGCAGCCGCACCCCTGAGGAAGACCGGGCCGAGGGCGCGCGCCGCTCCGACGCCGCCGCGCGACGCGACCGCGCCCGAGCCTACGCCTACGGCTACCGGCAGGTGACACAAAGACATCCGTGGCGACAAAATATTTTTGTGCACGCATGTATGTCTCGACTTGACTAACGATTCTTGCGTGGCCGTGATCTAGCAGAGACATTTGCAGGAGAAGGCCGGCACCGGCGGCTTGCAGTGGCTGGACAGCTGGATGGCGGCGGCGCAAGCGCCGGAGCCCGACAAGAACCGCCGTGCCGCAGCCGACAGGACGGTCGATATTGACACGACGTCGCACCGGAACCCGCTCAACTCGCATTCCGGCATCGCCCATGGCCGGCCGCTCATGGTCCGGAGCTACATGGCGGCGACGCAGTCAGCACGCGCCAGAGCGCGCACGGCGCCACCGGGCACGCCGACGCACGGCAGGAACAGGTCCGGCGCGGCCGTTTTCGCCGTGGACACGTCTAGCTCCAGCCAGAGCGGCAGCGCCGGCGCGCACGTGCAAGAGCCGTGCGCCGTGTACGGCACGGAGGTGGGCTGCACCGGGGAGTGGACGCCACCACGGCTCGCCGTCGCCGGCCGCGCCGCCAGATTGGTCTATACTTGATTTGAGCGTGGCGTGCCATCCATGAAAAGAATGAAGATCTGATTGGATCATTGCGGTTGTGCTTGTGTTCCCAAACCAATAAACCATGGCGGATTTTGGTGTTTGTTGTTGTATACTAGTACCAATGTATAGCTTGCTGTGTGTGGCCAATGTCTGAAGAATGTGCAGAAGTTCTGAATGTTTTTTTTCAAAAACAATTGGGCATAATAAATTGTGAGCCTATCTCAAAAAAAAAAAAGTGAGCCTTGATACAAATGCTTAAATGAGATCCCTTGAGTAGAAAACAAAAGGAGACGATGAGATGGTTTCATTATACATTTGTTGTTGTTTTTTTTTTTTTGAAAGGAGTACATTTGTTGTTTTACACTCTGTGCTGAAGTTCTCAGATCATAATCAGTGTACATTTGTTGTTTTGATTTCGACAATTGGAAGATTTTGTTACTTCTCCTCAATTATTTTCTATTCTGCTGATGTGCAAGTGCAACTGATGTGCCATAGGACAAAGTTTTCTCTCATTTATGTTCAGAGAATCTGAAACAGTTGCAAGAGTTCCGAACTTCCATTGAGGGACAGTAGTTTTTTTTTTGAAACATCTCATATTTTTTCATTAAATGTGAAGTTGGTGAGTGAACCCATCACCACTGCCTTACAGCCAAGGTTTTAAATAGCGGGCTAAGACGTTTAGCGGTTGCCTCCTCCAAACAGCTAATAGCAGACTAAATAGAGCTATAGCGGCTAATAGCGGGCTAAATTAAACTATAGCGGTTAGCGAAATCCTTCCCAAACAGCTATAGCGGGCTATAGCGGTAGCTATAGCGGGAGATTTAGAACCTTGCTTACGGCAGACAACACCAAATACAACAAAAACACAAAAAGACAAAAAGCACATACACCAACCTTGCTACGGAGCTAGCACTATTGCCATAGGGAGTGTTCACGTAGTCCTGATGCTGCTGCGGCCAAAGGCAAAGGGCACCCTCGCTAGCCATTATTTTCAAATCTTTCAAGCGGCCAAAATAATCATCGAGTTGAACCTTGTCTTCTCGTTTTTTCTCAACCCTTTCACTGCCCTTGAACACCGATTGGTGAAGACCCTAGTGTTATGAGGTAGCGTGGAGAAGAAAACAAGCCTTTTCAAGATGAAAGTCCAAACTTGCATGCTAAACACTCAATTGACCGTGTTGTGTGGATCCCTCCGCTTGGTCACAAAGAGGGCAAGACAGCGAATGGGGGCAAACCCTGCTTGGCAAGACGATCAGCTGTCCAACATATGTTGTAGAACACAAGCATTTTAGAAGAACCCAATTATTCCAAATCCTTCTCCATTGGTTATGATGACATAGTCCCAATAAAGAAAGCCTCGTAAGAAGATTGGATGGGTATACTACCGAACTAGTAAGCTTCCATTGGTGATGATCAGGCGCACTGTGCATCATGTAAGATCATCCCCTGCAAGTTCTTTTGCCAGGTCAAAAATGAACTGTCATGTTCTCTGCATTTTTCTTATTTGTTATGTGGAAGCAAGGAAAAAGGAACTTTTCATGGCAAATATATGGAGTCCATTTGTTTTGTACAACAGACATCCTCACTAGATTGCATGTAACTTTCCTCCCACATTAATAAAAGGAGAGATAAGGTACCAAGCAATCCCTTAAAGGGCTACAACAAAAACCATACAAATGAGAACTCTTCAAATCCACACTTTCCGGAAGAATGAGTGACCTCATATAGTTTCTCTGCTGCAGGAAATTCGTACTCACTGACAATTTCTGTGGTTTGCAAAATTGAGAAATGGAACTCAAGGTGACGAAAAGATCATGGGAAACAATAGCTTTTGCTTGTTTGACTATAAGCTGGTAGCTGATACTCTCACAGGCTTCAAAACTCTTAGTACCCTCCTAGTATGCTCAAGAATAATGTAAAATGCTCCAAAGAAGAAAAGCAAAATAAGTTGCAGCTTCGCAAGTAGATTGTACATAACGATGATGTTGCATTCTCGTTTGGCTAGACGACTATCTGATCCAGCAAGAAGTTGATCTGGTTTTTGACATAACACCACAAATTGTCTTAGTAAATTAGACAAGGAAAAATATTCCAGATACTTTCAAAATTATATGTAATTTTGAAACGCAATTACCATCATACTTCTTAGGAACGTTTGACCATTCCTCCTGATCTGTACTTGATTTTGATGCTTTTATCATCTCCATGAGGGACAAATTAACCTGCAAGGTGGCTTCTCAGTTGGAATGCCCATTGCTACAAAGTACTCAACCTAATATGCTCATGGAAATCAACAAATATTGAAGTAGAAGTTTGTAAGAAAAGAGAAATGGTGTGTTTACCTCCGCTGGCCTTTCATGGCTCACTAGGTGGCCTCCATGGAGTTCGATCAGCTTAGCCGCAGGCTGGAGCCTCTCTGCAAGTCTCCTTGCATGATACAACTGAGCAACAACATCATCCCTGATGAAATGGCATCATACCATGATCAGTAAAGTGATGGAATATCACCAGTCTACACAGATATTCAGGCTGCTAATCACCTTCCATGAATAACTAGAATAAGAAAACCTGCTGAACGAATCCGGTCTAGTTCTTTGTGCGTAAGCTTATGCGTCCAACATGCATTCAGTTGGCCTTCAAATCCATGCCTTGATTGCATTCCACATGATGACAAACCTTTCACATATTCCTGTAAGAAAACAACAGCGGTGCTTCCTTGATCAGATGAAACAAATATCCACATGATATCTGATTGTTTTGAACTTCAGCCCGTATAAATATTTTTTCGTATTTTTTTTATCAATTTCATCATAATTAAATCTAGCGCATATGAAAGACCAATATTTCCATTTTGTTAGTGAACATTCTAGTCTAATAAATGAAGGATTTGTGGTCGAATACCTGATAAAGCATATGTCTTCTGGTATTTGATCCAACAGTTTCATCGAGGTACTCCTACAGTGTGACAAGAGTTGAAAATTACTCTTTATTTTGGCATTAAAATCAGCTAAACATGTACAAGAATTTTTAGTCATAGCCAACCCTCGTGTAATGAACATCAAGATCAACACCAGCTCTCTGCTCCGGAGTTCTTGCTCTTAGAAAACGACATGCGAGGGATATGGTCTGCCAATCAATCTGGAATAGAAAATGCAACTGACATTAGGACCAGTCTTCTTTATTATTTGTGCTAATAAACCAAATTTAGTACACTAAGTGAAATGACATAAACCAAGCAAATATTGTTCAGAAAAGCCATATATACTTTTGATAATGTCAAGACAACTGAGCAGTATGGATAAAAATAATGTTGAAGAGTTCAATTTGAGGTCTGTTCTGAACAACATGGATAGTTTACAAATACAAGCTCCACACGTACTCAATGTCAAACCATATATTATACATTTATTCGACAGGGCAACATTTTAAATTGCGACAATGGTCAAACTAAAATAAGATTGATTTGATATTGCTCATTGCAAAAGAAAATAATTATTTGATAATTTAATCGGCAGATATTATTACTCCATATCATATTATAAGTCACCTTGACTTTGGTCAAAGTCAAACTACTTTGACTTTAAAGAAATTTGTAAAGAAAAGTACCAATATTTTTAACACAAAAAATATAAACTAATTTCATATTTTAAATGCTGGGTACATTTGTCTATAAATTTGATAAAAAGTTAAAGTAGTTTGACTTTAACAGAAATCAAAACAAAATACAGAGATATACAAAACAGAGGTAGTATTGTGAACATGGACTTAGTGGCAACACATGGCAAGGAAATAACTATAGTACGTCACTGAGTTGATGGTGTTAAATTGTAAATATCTCCATTGCTTTCTCAAAATTAGTGTAGATACTACTAGAAGAAAGAGGTCTCAATCATGCCACAAATATCCTTTTCTTCTACCAGAATCAGTAACTAGATATTCAAAAGCATGGCGTAATTTTGTTTGTAGGAAGTGGAAATATCATCTTCATTGTACTTTCACAAATTTAATGTGGCAACAAGAAACTTCGGCCTTCCTTTCCACATGGCAAAGCCATCGCCAATTTTGACTCTTCCTCTCTGAGCTACATATCTGCTGGAAGAATTTTGGGTTCATCTTTGTCAAATCATGTTTAACTTTCCCCGGCAAAAAAAAAAGAAAATCATTGTTAACTTTCTAACCAATTAAATGACCATCCAGAAACCAGAGAAAAAAAAGTAAGGAAAGCAACGGTTGAAAACTTCAAGAGCCAAAGTTGAAAAGAAATATCCCCTAGTGATTATGACTCAAGTCCAGCACAAAGGTTTTTCCTATTTTCTGAACCAGTCAAAGGGAAAAAGGAAAAACATCTAAGGATTGACATGATCAGAGTACCTTTGGAATGCATTGGTAGCCACCTCCGGTGGTGTTGAGCAAGGCCAGCGACGCTACCCGCTCCGGCGCAATGGCGGCCAACTTGGAAGCTATCATGGACCCTGATTCACCATGATCCACATCATTAGTTCCTATATCTGAATATGAAGTTCGGAACCCAAATTGCAGACAAAATCACCTGAAAACAGAGTATGCATGCCTTACCCATGGAGTGACCGAAAACATGCGCCTTTCTCCACCCCAGATGATCCATTAGTGCTAACGCATCCTTGGCCATGATCACCGTACTGCCAAGAATCGAATAATGGATATGAATTTCATAAGACTTTTTTTATGTTGGGGAAAGAAATAAAAGAAAAGAGCATTATCTCTGTCAGTGTCAGAGAAAGCGTTGGGAAAGAACATAGTAGAGCAGAGCATTTACGTGTAGTGCGATTTGTGCGTCGGCACGGAGCTCCGGCCAACGCCGCGGTTGTCGAAGCAGCAGACCTCGACGCCGTCCACGGCGGCGCCGTCGTCGCCGGCGGGGGACTCCTCGTCGACGGGCTCAACGGCGCCCGTCAGGCCCTTCACCTGCGGGCCCCACGACTCGTGCGTCCCCGCGAACCCTGCGTTTCCTCGAACGCGTCAACGTGACGAAATCAACAAAAATATCAGGTCTTTGGTTCGAATTCTGGAAAGTGAAGCATTTTTCTCGCGGAGAGCACGACGCAAAAGGTAAATTCCCCATTTCTTGTGAAGAGCACGACGCAATTGGCAAATTCCCCACATGAGAAATAAAAAGAATCACTATCTCCATGTAACCGTGTTCCCAGGATGATGCCCAAGCATGGAGAAATCAAGAAATGACCCTCGATGATGTTGTCGCCGGAGGCAGTGCTCGACGAGATGGAGCAAGAACAGTAGCGTGGGCGAGGCCGCGTGCAGGACACGTACCGATGATGAGGAGCACCTTGGTGCCGCCGTGCCCGTATCTCTGGTAGAAAATCCGCACGTCGTCCTCGCCGCCGCCGCCGGCCGCCGCCGCCGATGGGTCGCCGTTGCTGACGACGCAGTACGGCATCCTCCTCCTCGATCCTCACCGGCCGGCGGGCGCGGCAGAACCAAGGTTGGAAGGTTGCTCCTCCACCTTGGTTGCTTCGCCCGCCGATCGATCGCACTCGCACTCGCACCAGGATACGGTTCGCCAACCAACGAACTAACCAGACACGCGGGTAGAATTTAGTTGTTTGTATAGTTGTACTAGCTAGCGACGTGGGCGCCTCGATGGGAGGGTGGCGCGAAAGGGTTGATTGTGAGGGAGAGGCGATCTGACGCGGTAGTACACGGACGGAGACTCGAGGAAGGAGGGGTTGGGGGTGAGCAGGTGACTCGATGCGGAGACATGGCCAGCCGCCGAGTCCCCATTATGTTGTCGAGTCAAACGGAGCACAGAACATGATTCGGAAGCTTGACCGACCGAGTCGGACGTTTGATCAACCGGGGTTTGTTTGAAATTTGAAGACGACACAACCCTTCCCGATTACACGTAAGAATACGCGCACGTACAACACAGTCCGTTGCTCCCTCTCTCAATAAGTATGTGTCAGAAAACATGTTTCTTAAATGGTAAAATTATATTGCTTCATCTGTTTCAGAACGTAAGACGTTTTGACTTTTTAATTACAATATTTGGCCATTCATCTTATTTAAAAAATTATAAATATATCATTTATTTTATTTGTTACTTATTTTATTACCAAAAGTAATTTGAGCATGACTTATTATTTTTTATATTTACACATATTTTTTGAATAAAATAAATGGTCAAACGTTTAAAGAAGAAGTTAAAACGCCTTGCATTATGAAACGGAGGTACTACTACTGCGTAAAGGCCATATGGCCTGCCCCGCACGTCCCATGTCTTGTCAGACCGATATGTCCCGGTCGGCTAGCCCAGCACAAGTCAAGTATTTCACATTACTTCGCTATGTTCTTTGAAAAAGAAAATAAAGGAAAAGAAAATTAACAGAAGTCATGATGGAGAGCTATAGATGAGAATATTGGTAACTTTGGTAGCTATTAAGGTGAACTAGAAACTTTCGATGCCATATATCTTGAATCAAGATTAATTGATGCAATTTCACGACGGAGATTCACAAATATTAAAATAAAAGACCATCTAATATACAAGTTGAGATAAATTAAGTAGAAAATATAGTTCAAGTAGGAACGTAATTTATAATTTTCGGAAATATAAAATATAGAATATTCAAAGAAATGTTTAGTGTCCATATAGAAATACAATTTACAAATAACTAAAACAATAGAAAAAAAATAAGGAATAAAAAAAATAGAAATACATTTAGAAATAACTGAACTTAGAATGAAAAATAATAATACACATAGACAGAAGAGTCCATATCAAAAGCGAGTTGAGATAAACTAAAACAAAAATAATAAAATCGTCAATTTGTTTTCAATAAAAAATTAATATAAACTTAAAATCCACATATAAATAAAACAACAATTGAATTTTGGAATCAACAAATAGGAAATATTGAAAGAAAAGTCTCCATTTAGAAATACAATTCACGTTAATTGAAGAAAAAGATAAAATATTGACCGCAAGATGATTTTTTTTAGGTTTAACGCTAGATGATAGTCAATATTCAAACTTAACAATATTCAAATTTATAGCTATGAGTAAAAAGTATAGATAGTTTTAGATCATAATATATAATATATATTTGTAACTCGCTAGCCGTGCAATTGCACAAGCCATCCTGCTAGTTTATACTACTACAACTTGAACAAATTCAATGCTTCTGTACGTGTAAAAGGCCATATGGTCCGCCCGGCATGACACATGCCTTGTCGGGCTGGTCCAGCCCACCAGCGGAGCATGCGGACATGGTGGGTCGTGCCCTGCTGGGGCGAAGACATGACTGGCCTAACGTGACATGGGCTAAAACTTGTGATTAAGTTTATTTTAGGTCATTTAGTTCAATATAGGCCTAATTATCAATAAAGTCTATTTTTGGTCCCTCAACTATAGAGTTAGTCTATTTTGGCCCAAGATCTATCGAAAATAAGTCTAATTCATTTTAGTGTACTATCGATCCGTGCGGGATAGCCCACCGTGATGCACAGTGGTCGGGCAGGACCGTCACGGGCCTGACAATGGTCGGGCCGTGCCGTACCTAGACCAGGCCATGGGTCGACCCTTTGGTCTTCGGGCCATATGGCTAACTATATCTATACGAGTGTCTGGAGCCGCGTACACGTCGGGTGCTCCTCACGCGCATCACATTCGTTGGGCCTCTATAAGCTATTTCTTACAATAGTTTAATAGAAGAGAAATAAAGCTATTATCTTCGTTTTATAATGTAAGAGTTTTGACTTTTTTTTTTGCTTGTAGACGCCATTTGTCTTATTTAAAAAATTATGTATCATTTATACTGTGTGATTTACTTTATTATTCTCTTTAAGCACATCTTATTCTCTTTTTATATTTGCATTAATTTTTTTTAATAACACGAATGGTTAAACGTTGCAAGAAAAAAATCAAAATCCTTACATTAGGAAATGGAGGGAGTATGTCTTATGAGAGTCTTTTATACACACTTCAAGACTACGTGAGAATAACTTGTGGGTTTATTTATATTATAATCTATGTGCTAAAAGTTAGAACATTGAAGATATTGTCTTTTAGAGTATCTAGAACAAGCAGTTATCTCTAATGTTGGAGGAGGCCTTATCAGCTTGATTTCTTGTCTCCTATTTCGACGGTTTGAATCTTATAATCTCATCTTGTTTCACATCTGTGTTGGAGCATAGGGGCCTATGGCGATGAGATTGATGCAACGCTTGTGCTGAACCAACAACTTCTTGTCTTGTCGTCTCTGTCCTCCGGTACCCTCATTTGCCACCATAGATCGTCGTCGCCTTCTTATGCGGCCAGTGGTGGCGATGACATGGCATGCTACCTCATCTGCCACATCACCCTCCTCCGCTCGCATGGCAGCTTAGGCAGGTAGCATGGCATTCTTTGACCCGGGTTTGACCCGATCTAATCCGAGGCGTCCGATTTGATGGATCGATCTCGGCCGTCAGTTCCTTTTATGACGCAACAATCCTTCTTTTAATATGCAAAAATAAATAATGATTGTGTCATAATTCTTTTAATCTTTTCTGTACGCGCAGAAAAAGTTTAAATCCTGTTTAATTCATAACAAATTCATCCAACTCCGAATCAGATGATTCAACTGTCAAAATTCTCTAAAAATCGAGATCAACACAATAAAAACATTAGTGGTAGGCTGGTAGCTTTTGTGGTGTTGTTATGTGCTGTTTTCTTTATTTTGTTATTTTCCTTTAGTTTCCGTTGTGTCCGAGGACACATTCTTGTTCGAGGAGGATCCCAAGACCGTTTTGCAAGGCAAGTCAGACAGTCCTAAACATTGTTAAGCATGTTGATCCCATATATTCTCATTGTATTTTGAATATTGTATTGATTTTCAAATGTGATTGGGAGGTGATACTATATACAGACTAATGGGTATTCAACTGGCCGTATATAAGATCCCCTCCTATTGACATTCAAAAATAAATGTAATGTTCGAAGTATAGAGAGAATATATGAGATCAACATGCTCAAATATGTGTATTACGGTGTGATTTGACATGCAAAACGCTCTCAGAATCCTCCTCAAACAAGAACGCGTATTAGATCATGGCGGAAACTAAAGGTAAAGAACAAAATGAAGAAAACAACACATAAGAACAATATAAAAAGTTCCCACTAATATTTTTAGTATGCAGTTCTTGATTTTCAGAGAATTTAGAAAGTTAAATCACCCGATTTGGTGTTCTGATGAAATTGTTATGAATTAAACATGGTTTAATCTATTTTTGACTTATACAGAAAACACCAAACAAAATATGACGAAATAATTATTTATTTTTACATATTAAAAAAGATTATTGCGTTATAAAAGGAACCGGTAGCCGAGATCGATCCATTGAATCAGACGACTCAGATTAGATCAAGTCAAACCATGCCACGTCGCAACGGTGGACTTGGGCCTCCTTTTATAGGGCAAGAGGACACCACAGTCGTCCTGGGTTTTCCTAGGTTCGTGCTATATCGTGGGCGGCCACTGCTCTGTCTTGTTGGGGGCCTGCCCCTATTCCTGCTCCTGTCGCCACGTCGCGGGGGAGCTGGTGGAGAAAATAGGTGGCGTGGCCACCATGCTGCTGACGGGATTGCATGGTCAACCTACCTAACCATCGGTGGGGCCTTCCTGTCAGTGGGCCACCAACCGTGGTAGGGATGACGCAGGCCATATATACTCATTGCCTCCCATCCACGCGTCTGTCCAACACATAAAATGCGATGGTGACTAGGTGCGGGAGAGGGGCGTGCATCTGACCGCATGGTCAAGTCGCGGTCACAGGGATGAAGACTTTCTCCCCCTTTCCTCGATACGGGCGAAAAGGGGTGATGATGAAGAGCTGACAGCCACGCCTCATATCGCATTAAATGCGACGGGGCAGGTGTCAGGACCCTCTCTCGGCATTAAACGTGGTGGTTGGCCGTTGGGGGCGTGTCATGATCATACACGTGGCCTCCCCGGAGGCCTCTGGGCGTGCGCTCTTCAGGGGCGTGCCACGTGGCCTTGGGTGGCCCGAACCCATTCCACGGGGTGTGGCCTCCCCGTAGTTCTCCGGGTGTGCCCTCCTCAGGGGCGCGCCATGAGGCCTCGGGTGGCCCGAACACCTTATGCGGGTGTGGCCTCCCCGCAGGCCTCCGGGCATGCCCTTCTCAGGGGCATGCCACGTGGCCTCGGGTGGCCCGAACCTCTTCTGCGGGGTGTGGCCTCCTTGCCGGACCCCATCCCGACCCTTCCGAGGGCGTGCCGCGTGGGTCCGAGTGGTCGTAATCCTCATGCATAGGTCCGAAGTGGTTCGAGCTGCCGCGATCGCCTGGCCCCTTATGCTTGGGCAAGGCGTCGGGCTACCTCGACTCCTCCCTCGAACGCGAACCTCTAGGTGTCAAACGATGGTTAGCCTCCTGTGGGTACCCCCATATCCATATCACCGACAGTAGCCCCCGGCCTTCGTGTCGGACCGAAGGACCGAGTCGGAGGCCTATACATCGGTTTGTTTGACCTTCCTGCACACATGCTTGGTAGTACCACTGTGGGTTCATAGGGTCTAAGCTGCCCCGACCTGGAGGGGTTGGGCTCGGGTTGTTTGGGGCCATTGTGGGCATCGCCGTCTTTCGGGTTGTTGGCCACGGGATCCGGGGTCATCGGGCCGCCTGACCGTTCAGGGCCATATGGCCTCCCTAAGGGTCGGAGGCACCTAAGGCCACCGAACAAGGGGGCGAGGTACCGCTCGGGCACAAAGGGGGCCGGAGGCCACCACTCGCCCCGAAGGCTTCCCTAGCCGGCTCCATCCCGGGCCATCCTGACACGAAAGTGGTAGTCGGGGGCGTCGGGGTCGCTTGTACCCCTTCGCGCTCTACGACAAACGCCGCAGTAATGACATATGGTGTTGTAGCCATGGAGATGTTGTGAGCAGGTTGGAGTCCCACTTAAACCTGCATATGTTTAAGCAAATAGGCTTGCTTGCAAGGGTTATACATGGCTTGCCACATGGTGTGTTCATCCTGACTTCTCGGCAGCCTCTTGAGGGAAACAAGTTTGGGCAACGAGCGAGGATGAGTGGGTGACCCATAGCGTCTGGGCATTGGCAGCGTCCGGAATGGAACTGGCCAGACAGAATACCATATTCCTCTGCCGAGATCTAAGCTACCTCGACCCGGAGGGAGGTTTGCTCGAGATCTCGGATCTTAGGTGGTATTTGGGGCACGGTCCACGTCACTAACACTTGTCCTCAGCACACAGAGCCGATCTAACTCAAGCATCCTGGCTCGTGCCACCACTAGCCATCGTTTGCCACCAAGGACAGAAATAAACATCCTTGTGGCAGCATGCGAACTCGCAAACAATAATAGGGTAAAAGATTCCCAAGCAATAACTGAAAATATGGATGCAAGATTGATAATTAAATAAATAAAGCACTTATCTTTGATCTGTTGTTTTGATGTCGTGGAAGCACTTATCTTTGATTTGTTGTTTTGATGTCGTGGAAGATGTTCACCCAAGATTGTTGTGTCGAAGTCGATGTGGCATTGGGTAGGAGCACAACGTCGGTACTCCTGCCCAGCGGCGGTGGTCACGCCTCTGAGCAGCCCCCAGCCCCCTCCCCAAATGGAGGGGCCAAGGCCGCAGATCTCATGTAGCGGGTGGGAACACGTCGCAACTGCCCCAGCAGGGCGACGATGGTCGTGCCTCCTGAGCAGCCCCTAGCCACTCGTGAGATCACGACACCAGTGCTCTCCTCGAGTGGCGGCGGCTGCGCCTCCTGCGCAACCCCAGCCCCCTCCGCCCATGGAGGGGCCGACACCGTGGATCTCATGCGAAGAAGGTGGCATCAAGCCATGGTGCGCGAGGAAGCGCACAAGTCTTGGCGAAGAAGACATCTCCGGAGAGCGGGAAGCTTGGAACCTCAAGCCTCGGCAAGCGCACCCCCTACCTGGCACGCCAGCTGTCGATGCGTGTGCTCGACACGCAGGGATCCGGGGGAACCCCCTTTTGGTTCGACAGAGGGGTGCGGAATGTCAAGGCCTGAGTTAAGTGGAAGAAGAAGGTGGGCAGGGGAGAAGCCCACTAAACACGGATGACACAAGGGGTTTATACAGGTTCAGGCCGCGGGGGAAGCGTAATACCCTACTCCTGTTCTTGCACTATGTGGTGAATGAAGGATTACAAGATTTGGTGTGATGATTCTTTTGTGCTACAATCAGAGTATTCCTGGCTCTTCTCCCCATCTCTCTTTCAACTAAGATGGAGTTCTTCCTTGGAGGGGATGGAGCTGATGACAGAGGCGAGCTAAGGCTTTTTTGGGGTTGGACTCAACCACCCATGCAACGGTGGACTTGGGTCTCCTTTTATAGGGCAAGGGGACACCACAGTCGTCCTGGGTTTTCCTAGCTTCTGTCGCGCCCTAATAAATCCATCCTGTTAAAAATCGCCTTTCAATTGGAATAATAGAAATTAAATAAATATCAAAAGAAAATCATCAAGCCATAAAATATGTCCCAGAAAAATTCGAGTGAGCGTCGGAATAATTTTCTTAAATTCTCTATGCTCTAAATTGTCTCCCCAATTTTAACTTGAATTTAGAGAGCATCGATAATATTGATAAGCAACAATAACCTAATGTGAGAGCTTTTTAATGAAAAGTCTAAAAATAATCTTCCTTCTCTTCTGGGCCAAAAGTCGGTCAAAAAATCCTCTCCGCTGATCCGAAGCCCGCTTCTCCTCCTTTTTTCTTGGGCCGAAACCGGACCAAAGTCCTCTTCCCCTCTCTCTCAGGCCCTTTCTTCCTCTCCCGGGCCTTGGCCCAACTCCTCCCTCCTCTCCTCCCCTCGGTTTGGGCCTAGCCCATGCGCCCCTGCCTCTCCACCTCCCCTCTTGGGCCAGCCCACGCCGGCTCCACCCCTCCACCTCCCACTCCCACTCGACAAACAGGGAGAGGAGTTGCTGTCCCCTCCTCTGCCGACCCCTCCCCTGCCGAACTCCTCTCCTTCCTCTCTCTCCAGTGAAACCCTCCTGTGTTTGATCTTCATCCTTGCTCAATTCCTCCACGGTTTGATGCCAAAAATCGGTTCGCCTCATCTTCCTCCACAAATCCCCCACAAATTCCCCTCCGATTGATTGTTCGATCACCGGGAACGGCCACGTCTTCCTCTCCGGTGAACTGCTGCCATGGATGGCCGGTTGGTGTGCTGCCCAGTGCAGTTCCTCCTCCTCCGGCGATGCTGCGACGAGCTAAACTTGTGTTCGTCATCACCGGTGAACCGATCTTCCCCGGCAGCCCCTTCGGAGTTGACGGATCGCCACCAATCATCATCAACACCACAATCTTCGCTGCTGCACTGATCTCCTATCCGGCATCGCCTCGGCGTCGTCCTCCTTGCCGCTGCACTGCGTCGGTCACGCCACCACCTGCCGCTGCTGCACCGCCTCGCTGTGTCACGCATCACAGCCGTGCCACGCCAGCCGAGCCACCACCAGCACCTCCAGTGGAGTTGCTGCCATCGCGTCATGCAGTTGCCATGTCTGTTTGTGCCGCCGCTGCATAACTGTATCATTGTGCCGCTGTGTTCCCCACCACCGCTGCCATCGCTACATAGCACAGTCACGCCGTGTCGCACCGCTGCTGCGTTGCACCGCAACCACCGTGTCCACCTCCACGTCGCTGCTATCGCCGCTGCCATCATGTTGCGCTGCCGCCGCCGTGTATACCGTCGCCGTCGTGCCGCTGCTGCCGTTGTCGCTGCACCACCATCACTGCAGCCGCCGTGTCCACTGCCATGGTGCATAGTCGTCACCAGTTAAGCACTGCAGCAGCCATGCCGCTAGGGTGGCATCACAACGGTGTTCGCCTCGGCATTGTCCACCTCATGGGAACACTGTCCTGCTGCACCATCACCTTTGTCGCCTCGTCCCGTCCTCCGCTTCCTCCCCACCGGATCAGCACCAGTCATCGGCCCTTCCCCCAACTCCGTTTGGTCGAGACCGTCCCCGGTGTCACCTTCCCAAAGTCCAAGGCAGCGTGAACGTCGTCTTCATCGTCAAGTACCAAAGACTCGGTGATCGTCACCCGGCTGCACCGCATCTCTCTTCGGCAACCTGTCGTCAAGACCAAGACCAGCTCTACACCAAAATCAAGCTCAGCCTTGTCGCCCTGTCTTCGTCATGCTTCAGTTCATCACCGAAGCCTCACCGGGACCACGTCAACCGTGTCAAGCCGAAGGTCGTCGCTGCTGCCCAAGGTCGTCGTAAACCTCCTCTCGTCGCCTCCGCCTTCATCGTTCTCGTGGTGAGGTTCCCCTCCCTGACCCCGTTCTTCTGTCCCGTGCCAGTGAGGCTCGTCTCCCGTGCCGCCTTGTTGCCCTCTCTCCTCGGTGGTGTGTTTATCATGTTTTACTAAAGGAAAATTAATATAACAATTCGGAAAGGTTCACTCAAACAACATATAAAATTTGGATGGTCATTTCTTGGGTGTCCGAACTCCAAATTGACCTGTTTAACTCTCTTTGTTTTTGTTATAACCTAAAGAATCCATGTATGTTCTTTTTATGTATTGTTCTTGCTGTTTGTT
>CM002480.1:8552829-8578429 GCA_000325765.3 Leersia perrieri
CTTGTTGAGTACGGTTGGAGTACTCAGTCTTGCTCTCTTTTTCCCCCTCCAGCAAGGAAGCTAAGAAGAAAAAGTCGCTAAGAAGAAGTCCTAGGTGGAGTTTAGCTTATACCCCAGTTGAGTGCCTGTGAAGATGGAGCCGTAGGCCCGCTAGTCCGCTGCAGTTTTATTTGTTTATCTTTTATTGTCAGGCTTGAAATGCCTTTGTAATATTGTAAATATTAACGATGTAATAAAGATGTGTTTCTGTATTCAATTTGTTGTGGTGTACCTAGCGTTTGGAAAAGGTGATTTTTCGGGAGTGACAGCTTCGTGCTATATCGTGGGCGGCCACTGCTCTGTCCTATCGGGGCCCTGCCACTATTCCTGCTCCTGTCGCCATTTCGTGTGGGAGCTGTTGGAGAAAATGGGTGGCATGGCCACCATGCTGCTGACGAGATTGCATGGTCAACCTACCTAACCATCTGTGGGCCTTCCTGTCAGCGGGCCACCAACTGTGGTAGGGGTGACGCAGGCCATATATACTCATTGCCTCCCCTCCACGCGTCTGTCCAACGCATTAAATGCGACGGTGACCAGGCGCAGGAGAGGGGCGTGCATCTGATTGCACGGTCAAGTCGCGGTCACAGGGATGAAGACTTTCTCCCCTTTTCCTCCTCAATACGGGCGAAAAGGGGTGATGATGAAGAGCTGACATCCACGCCTCACATCGCATTACATGCGACGGGGCAGGTGTCAGGCCTTTCTATCGGCATTAAACGCGGTGGTTGGCCATTGGGGGCGTGTCATGATCATACACGTGGCCTCCCTGTAGGCCTCCGGGCGCGCCCTCTTCAGCGGTGTGCCACGTGGCCTCGGGTGGCCCGAACCCCTTCCACGGGGTGTGGCCTCCCCGTAGGCCTCCGGGCGTGCCCTCCTCAGCGGCGCGCCACGAGGCCTCGGGTGGCCCAAACCCCTTATGCGGGGTGTGGCCTCCCCGCAGGCCTCCGGGCGTGCCCTCCTCAAGAGCGCGCCACGTGACCTCGGGTGGCCCGAACCCCTTCTGTGGGGTGTGGCCTCCTTGCCGGACCCCGGGCCTGACCCTTCCGGGGGCGCGCCACGTGGGTCCGAGTGGCCGTAATCCTCGTGCATAAGTCCGAAGTGGTTCAAGCTGCCGCGATCGCCTGGCCCCTTATGCTTGGGCAAGGCGTCAGGCTGCCTCGACTCCTCCCTCGGACGCAGACCTCTAAGTGTCAAATGATGGTTAGCCTCCTGCGGGTACTCCCATATCCATATCACCGACAGAGGACAACAAGATAAATCTTACCACGGCAAAAACAACCGCAGGAAACAGCCGACTGTGAGGTCCAACGTAAAATAGCGAAAAGACGGCGGCTCAAGATGGCGACGCAGCTCCAGGGACAAGAGGTGATGGCCGGGGCGACAGCAAATGACTGAAGTTCTCCGACATGCGGAGGGGGGAAGGGACGGGAGGGAGAGAGTGGGCGGGGGAGGGGGAAGGGATAGAGAGAGGTGGGTCGGAGGGAAGTATTCGGCCCGGAGGGAGGAAAAGATAAATAAAACACTTTTCAATTTAAATAATTGATAAGATGCTCTTTCATTTATTAAAAATAATTTCTAGTTTCAAATAATTCCCAGAAAAATCCAGAAAATACTAGAGACCTCAAAGTATTTAATAAAGTTTTATCTTTCCTATATTCAAGTTGTAAACTTTTTCATAAGTTTTATCCTAGCCTTCATTAAACAAATGATTTATTAATTAACTATTTTTATGGGTCGTGACATTATGATAGCCATTAAGATTTATAGAGATTGCGTTCCTTGGATGTCAATTCTATCGATCTCACATGCTTTTCTATCCAAGAATGCAATCTTAATTGGGATGGCGTGTAATCCTTTGTATCTTGTAATTCATTGGGTAAGAGGCTCAGATAGATACAATTTTATTTTTTCTATTAAATAAATAAAATATACTGTGGGGGCCTCCCCTGCAGTGATTACTTAAAAAAAATGGCAGATGAAGTTTACCAAGAGGTCTACTCTGTCCAAAAGTACAGGTATTTGCTTATAGCTTCTTTTATTAACAACTTAGAGCCCAGAATTCAAAACCAATGTATTGATAATAGTAGTTTTACCATATTGTTATATTTAGTCTGTATTGCAGAGCTGCACCAAATTGCAAATATACATAAATTTATGGATGGAGCAAATATACATTATGGAGCAAGTATTTATTGTTGGCTGAGCTGAGTTCATTTCAGAAAGATATGCTCCCAAAAGTATTTTTATATAAGTGCATGGGACCTTTAGTCTTCTCTGAGTTCATAAGTGAGTTCAACCAGCAACTTAATGCACAAGCTAGAATTGTATGTACAAAATTCATACAAGTCTCTAACCTTTTAAATATTGTTCGGTAGCACTACTAGTTCCTACAAAACAGCGAAGTATATAACTAGTTGGAGTAGCTGCAGTGGATGTGCTGCCCAATTCAGCATAGTCGAACAGACCAATTTTCTTTTTGATAATGGGAAAACTTCATTGAAAATGAAATTACACCCGGCCTCTGCATCTACCAAGGATACACACAACCCAGAACGAGAAAGAAGAACAACTATAACAGGTATGAACATATCATGTTGTTTTGCAACAATTAATTCTAAAATTACAATTGACAAAAAACACATAGAGCTAGCCATCTACTCCAGAACAACAACTTCAAGAAGGAACCGCCGCTTGTTTGCCACTGTCATCTAAAATCAGAACTAGATTTTCATCCAATGCCTGAGAAGACACCTTCAACAACGAGATGACAAACAACCGACGACGTTGCTGAGTCCAAGTTGGATCAGGGTTTTCACTCCGGAGTAATTCATAATACCTCTACGCCCCCATCAAATTCTGAGAGCTCAATGAAAGCAACACATGCTTCTAATGATTGATACCCACAGTGCCAAATCTAGCACGGACAACCACTGCCACCACCACGACACCAATCACTGTCGAAAGATCTGGACGAGAGATCGCAAGTCGGCCACCGCCAGCCAGCCGGCTAACCCATTAGGCTAAACGTTGGGGCTAGCAGATCCGGCGCACAGGCGCCAGATCTAGCTGCGGTGAGCCAACTCTGACTGGCCAGGCAACGCCGTCGCCGCGCACTGCCTCACTGCGCTGCCGCCCGTAGCCACGCCACAGATCGTCGCAGTGTCGCAACTCCGACGACATGCTGCTGCTCGACACCGCACCCTAGCATGGACGATGACGCGTGAAAACGTGTCTCGGCCGCCGCGTTGCCATCGACGTCGCCGTGGTAGACTGACAAACCATTGGCAGGGAGACTAGATCTGCACTTGGGGACACCAGAGCTGGCCTCAGCGGGACTAGATCTGCACACGAGGGTACCAGATCTGGCCTCGGTGGTGCCGAAAACCTCCCCCGATGGCCGCGCCCTCCGCCGTGGACGGCCATGCCTAGGCCGATGCAGGGACAGGAGGGAGGAGAGACTCCCGCTGCTGCCATCCTTGCAGTCGCCTTGCTTTGCCGGCAGCCGCTCGGGCAGCGGCGAGGCGGGCGAGAGGAGGAGGAAAGTAGGGTGTGCTCGCCGGGTCGCCGCCCGCGTAGCCCTGGTAGAGCTATGCAGGGTTCAGATTACCTGTATATCCTGCTATAATTTCGCTCGTCAACCGACCAATTTTCTATAACAGTAAAATAATTTGTAGCACTTCAAAGTCAGTTTTTTTTCCTAAAGTTCTATTACTACGACAATAGTTCAAGTTGTTTCCTTTATGAAACAGATATACAGGGCGTGCTTTTGCAGATGTGATCTGAACTGACAGTTTTTTTGTCAAGTGGTGGCAAATGAACTGATGCTTTGTACACAGTCAGCAATATATATGGATACATCAGTAGAATCTTAAGGTAGTACTGATACCTAGTGCCTTGTTTTGTAGTAAAAGATGCTTGGTGCTTGTCACCTGCTAGCAGTCTGTGACATTGGGTTATTTTGGGCAACTAATATAAGAAGTATCTGATCTAGCTTTTGGGCAACCTCATATTGTTTAGTTGAACTCTATATGTTGTGACCTATATGGACCAGATGGATACTAGCTAGCTCTTCCATGCTCGATGTACATGTTTTAAATGTCTGTATGGAATTTGGGGTGATTTGTTGCAGTTACTTGAAGAGTAATGAAATCTAGGTTAATGACATTATGTGTTGATATTGTTGTAGCTTGAAATTGTACTGATTAATTGTAATTCAATTTGTGAAGTGGATATATTATTGATTTTGTAGGAAAAACTAAAATTTTGCAACATATCATTTGTTGGTAAAAAGGTTGTCTGTTGTTAAAGATATATGTCTGTGGGTAAAGATTAGTCTATTACCAAAACGAAAGTATGAATGTCACACCGTACACCATATGTGGCCAAAAGTTTGTCTGTGGGAAAAGGTCTTTGGCGACAGGACTTACATCAACACACTATCTTTATCTCTAAAGGCCTTACGACAGGCATTATGACGTTATAAGTGACCTTTGCCGACAGATGATCCGTTGCCGAACTGTAGAACATGATGTAGCGAGGGAGAGACACAGAGAGAGAGGGGGGATTGCCTTTGTGATATGAATGCACCAACTTTAGTTTGAGTCATGTTGGGGAGTGGATTTTAAAATCTTAAGTGGACATCCCCGTATTTTTTTTCATTGCCATCCAAATGGTTATGAAAATAAATTGACTATGGATGAATGTGTAATGTATCAGTAAGTTTAAATTGTCTTCAAGAGGTTAAAAGAAAAACAAATATAATCGTGAATTTTTGCATGCTAGATTATTGTTGTAATATGTACACATTGAATTTAAACCTACATGATTTCAAGTGATATATTAAGTATTAACCTATCATGTTGAGTTTTTTAAGATAAAATATCTAACTATTTAATTTGACGACATGAAAAGTGAGTGAACATTTTTAATAAGAAAAGTTATAAAGAGTCTCTGGCCATAAGTATTCCTTTATTTTGTGAAGATGGATGGAGTAGTTAAACGAAAAATTTTTCATGAAAGAAAACATTGGGTAAAATGCCGTGCTCTTCGTGCCCGTCTACGTGCTCGCTGTCGTCACCACCCTTCTATGCTCCTATTGGAATGTAGTAAACAACTACGAGTAGAAAGGTTCATTTGAGACGCAGCTAGACAAATTAGTAGTTTTATTATGCATTTTCGTATATTTTTATGCCACGAATTTTTCATATATCATGAATACTGGTCGAAATTTTTTCCAGTATTCGAAATCGAAACCAGGGGCGCCCAACCTTGACCATTAATCAATCTACTATACAGACTTACTGTACGTTCTCGTGAAGCACGTTGTGTTTTCGGAACAAATGACAAACGAATAATATTTTAAAATATTCAGCGCTTGTTTATAACATTATAATGAACTACGCTTCGGACTCTGTCATGGACTCATGGGACATGTGCGGATGTGCCGGATCCTGATGCAGTGGGTTCTGGTGAAGTCAGAGACTCAGAGTAACCCCAAATGCATACCTCCGCAAGAAATGTCAAATTGATGCGTATTTTATTCTTAATTTTTTCTTCGGGCACGCACATTCTATTAAATTATCTTTTCTCCTTGTTAATTTACGAATATATACGAACTCTTCTAGAACTTATTGTCCTTTCCAGAGATCTCATTGTTTCTTTAACAAACCTGCTCAATTAATGCAGCGTCATTATTCACACAACCAATGTACGTTTCCGTTTACATTCATGCCTAGTTCACATTTATGTACACAGTTGGGAAATTAAACTAATCAGCTTCATCATCAACAAGGCCGGTAACGAGCAACACACCAAAAGTATGCCCCAATCAAAGGTTCAGGTTGTTAATTAGGCTGTGAAATACACCCCTTGTACTCATTAATATATTAGTCCCTTCAGTTATATAATACTTTTCGTTTTGTACTATAAAGTCAAAATAATAAAACTAATTTTATAACTATTTAGTTTAGAATCATGAAAGCCATGCATACAGATTCATCTTGAAAAATACTTCAGTATATTAATATATTTATTAATAATTCTATATATATATTAATATGGAAAAACATGGTCTAAGACCATACTCTTGTCCAAAACTTCTTCTTGAGACCTTGAGGCAGCGGAGCCATGGACGAACTGCGCCCAAGTGGTTTGATTCACTGATCCACCTCGTCAAGATAGAAATATGGCGGGCTCAACTTATGGGCGACCAATTGTTTCGTGTCTTGTCTGTATTATCTAGGGTTCGAAATTTCGGAATGAAATTTCAGAAATTTTGGTGGGTCCCGATGCGAAATCAAATTTCGACAATTTCGATCAAAATAGGTCCAAACAATCAAAATCCCTAAATCTAATTGGACATGACCAATATATATTATGCGTTGTTTTTTCCACATTGTTAGCTCCAAGAAGCTATTAGGATCTACCTCCTTGAAAAACGTACGAAATTCATTCAAATTTATCTTTAAAATTTAAATTTTGTTTGAATATTTCATCTGAAATTTCGTCTGAAATTTTCGAATTTCAGTGGCCCCGAAATTATTTCCGATTATGATAAACCGAACCCTGGTTCTGTCCCCATCACTCGGAAGGAGATTGTTACAAGCAAATATATCCGCTTCTGTTATCTTCTAGATTTGCATGGAGGCGATTCTCCAATCTGATCGATCTACGATATGGCAACGAACATACGGTGAGATGATGGAAGAGCTCTTCGTGGAGTAACCGTACTTAATTTGTGGGGTACATCGATCGTTCCCTAAATCTAATTGGACATGACCAATATATGTTTAAAATCTTGAAGGCCATACACCATGGTGTCCCATTTGGGTGTCATATATATACATACATATATATACATACGTATATACATACATATATACATACATATACATATATCAGAGAGAGCTATTTCTGTAGGTAGTATATATTGAAGTTGAAGAATTGAAGTCTCAAATATAAACGGATTTTGACGTGAGGCCAAATATTCTGAATTGTAATACAGTTGAGATATCGAAAACAATGCAGAATCGATGGATGCCTGCTGGAGTCTATAGCCTAGTCTGGCGGTGTACGTTCATGCGAGCGACGAGTACTATATAATTATATATTCTATTTTTTTTAAAAAAATTAAGATTGAAGTGAGGGAGTGTTATGATTGGTTGAGTGTTGTAATTATATATTAAGATAAATTTAAATCATTTAAGTAGTTGTATTTTCAGACAAAGGAGTATAATATAAAATGAGCCGACGAGGGCAGAGCACATGGGAGGACCTGAAGAGGCGTACGTGAAACTGAACTTATACAGCTCTGGAAGAGATCTGAAGAGGAGAATACAATATGACCTCGGTTGCTATGCGCCTGCACAGAAGGTCGCCTTGCTGCGATGCGAACTGCGACATGTGAGGCTCTCATGCAGATGCAGATTCGGTGGATTGGTGAGGAGGTGAACGGGTATAAATGGATGCTCAGCGCTGCTGTGCAGACGCCTAGCTACCAAACTCGTGCAATCAGCCAGCTGTTTCCTGCTTGCTCATACACACATCAACCAGCAGCTGTAGGGAAAGGCAAATGGATCAGCTCGCTGGCGCCGCGCAGTCACTTCTGCCCAACGTCGGTCAGCTCCTCTGCGACGAGTACCGGCAGCTCCGCGGCGTGGGCGGCGAGGTCGGTCACCTTCGTGACGAGCTGGCCACCATGAACGCCCTGCTCCGCATGCAGTCCGAGGCAGGCGAGGGCGCCGTGGACCACTTCGTCCGGGAGTGGATGAGGCAGGTCCGCGAGGTCGCCTACGACGCCGAGGACTGCATCGACCTCTACGTCTGCCGCTGCCGCGTCGGCAGGTGGCGGGTGAGGGACGGCGTGTTCGCCTGGGCCAGGAACCTGTCCTCCAGGCTCTTCCCGCGCCGCCGCCTCGCTGGTGACATCAGAGCCCTCCGTGCCCGCGCGATCGAGATCGGCGAGCGCCATGCCCGTTACAGCGTCAACCGAGAGGAGCTTCGCGGTGACTCTGCCGTAGCTAATTTGGGCCCGGCTCCGGCGGCTCTCCATCAAGCTGGTAGTGGCTCGGACCAGTTGGTCGGCATTGAGAATCAGGCTGACACCCTGGTTGGCAAGCTGAAGGCGGTAGGAGAAGACAGCAGTCTCAAGGTGTTCTCCATCGTGGGCTTTGGGGGGCTTGGGAAGACGACGCTGGCCATGGAGGTGTGCCGGAAGATGCAAGGGACGTTCCAGCGTCAGGCGATGGTGGCGGTGTCTCAGGCGTTCGACGCCACCAAGGATCTCCGTGTACTTATCAAGGACATTACTCTGCAATTTACCAAGGAAAATGGCATCGACAGCATGGATCTCGGCACGCTGACCACCAAGCTGGATGAGCTTCTGAAAGGAAAAAGGTACGACCCCATGAAAACCAACATACGTAGGAAGAGGTTTTTTATAATTCACGCTCTATGCCGTTAATATGTCATCGAGATTCGTGCAATAAATGCGATATTACAATGTATATGAAAGACTATACCGTCATATTACTCGGATACCCCATGTCCCTATAGCGATGTGTTTACGGAATTACGGTAAACGTATACTATGTATATATTTAGGTTTTTGCTAAACACTGTATAATGGTTTTTTCGTTAAAAATCTTTTGATTTTCTAGCTGTAGGATCATACGGAGAGAGAACCACCGATTATAATATGATACGGATCATACATGGAATCTATACTTATATAAAAGGTACAATCCATATATTATAAGTCTGAATTCTTTTTTATATTTATATAATTCCTTTTCGGAACCCCTACAGCAATGTTCTTACAATCTTCATCCAAAGAAGATAAAATAAAACTCAGGGGAGTTGAAACCCACGTTGCAAAGCAACCCGCCGAAATTCCCTCCTTTGCTGCCTTGTGTGCCACCATATTTGCTGATCGTCGAACCCACCTGAGCTTAACATTCTGTATGACATAGTTGTCAACGGTTGGTATCCGTAGACGGGGTATGTAGATAATGGGAGAACGTTGGCGTAAGGACCTATACTACACGACATCATCCCAGAGGGAGACAAAGATTTTTATACAGGTTCGGGCCCCTATCTGACAGGTAATAGCCCTACTCCTGTTGGCCGAAGCCGGTCTTTATCTATATTCATCATCATCATAGAAGTACAAATATGTGGTAACCTATCTACTGGTTGTCGACATGGCGGCCTAGATTACCATCACGTAGTCGACAACAAGGTGGTCTTCGACTGTAGATCCTATGTTGGCTTGTGTTGTCCCCCCTTCTCCCCCTAGGGGGTCTTGTATTTATACCCATAGAAATCTCCTTGTCCAAGTAGGACTAGGGAAACTAATATGGATACTATCTAAGTAGTTCTTATAATCTCCATGTAGAACTCTTCTCGCCCTTCTTTATCCGAAATACTTTCCATATAAGAGGTATGATTTCGTATAAGGTATGGTAGATGGTGGGCCTAGCCGAGCCTTAGTCGAGTACTATTGGGTATGTCTTCTCGTATACTTCATAACTCCGGGTAACGAGGGTATCCCTTATCGGTAACCCTGATAGTAGCCCCCGACTTCAACTCAAATGAATTCTCATTGTTATCTGTGACTTCTCTTAGTCGACTCATTGTACTCGCCTGGTCGTTCTCGACAAGATTTCGAGAAGACATGGAGTTCTCGAGGACAGGAGTCCAGCGGTCCATAAGTGAGTTTGAATTGAAGTCTAATCAATAGCCATAAATAAGCCTGACAACTTCTAATCGTTCTCGGTGACAGAGAAGGCATGGAGTATGTGATTAAATTGTCGGTCCTGTCGTACAAAATCTTCATCTCGACGGGTACACCATTACTTTGATCCGAAAATCCTTGTCGCTCCACCATTCGTTCTCGAGTAGTCGAGTAGTTGTAGAGCTTGATGAGATGACCAACACCCTAGTCAAAGATCAGGTGTATGGTTGTACTTAATACGTTGCAGAGGTGGTAGGAGTATTGCTACACCACTAGTCGAAGACCTGTTGTAGTCATAATCTTGACCATTAGAATTTAAGGTGCGAGAGATTGCTACAACCGACTGGTTGATAACTAGGAGTAGACAACTCTCGACCGAACTGAAACTGATATGAGAGAGATCGCTACAACCGACCGGTTGATAACCAGGAGAAGGCAGTTCTCGACCGTACTGAAACTGAAGTGAGACAGATCGCTATGACCGATTGGTTGATAACCAGGAGTAGGCAACTCTCGATCACCTATAGAAGTACTAGAGTTGGTTATTATATGTGCATCTCATGTGGCCAGCATGACTCACATACCCAACTTGTAGCATATCCGAGTGTTTGTTCGCCATCATGTCATGTGATCAAGCCAACAATTATTCGCGAGGAACTATCCGACAGTCTTTGTCGGTAGGTTGTAAACCTGTAAAACAACTTAAGACAATTTCTGTACAAGTCTGTAAAAAAACTTTTTGCAATAGAATGAAAATCTATGCTAAGTGTTTCTGTATAAGTCTATACGAGTACTTCTCTGCTGTAAGCTTATCATTAGCTTGTTTATCGAGTCGGGTACTCTCCCTATCACCCAGCTTTGTTCTCGGAGAAATGTTCTCGGAGGAAAAAGCTTGAGAGCCGATAATCCATCCTAGTTGAAACTGTGTTGTCCTAGCCCCTAGCCCTGAAGTTGGAAAACCCAATTTCCGATTACAAGGACTTAGTTAATACGGACCAGTGAGCGCTCTTACATGACTAGATCTGACATGGTCGCTTGGCTCTGTTAATATCTGAGCGGCCCTTATCCGCTCTGGCCGTCCCCAGCCGAGATCCCAGTAGGTTTCTCGGAGACCCTATCAGACTCGCGTAACGGTGTCATTGGGATCGGTTCAACCAGAGGTGTTTCTGGAATAATCTGTATTTTGCTGGGAAATCATGTTGTTGGGTAATACATTGATGACTTGCATAGTTATTCAATGCTCCATGAGTTTGATAACTCGCGGCTTTGTCATCCGTATTGAAGCTAAGGTGATAGGGATTGCTACGACCGACTGGTTAATAACCAGGAGTAGGCAGCTCTCAACGAGTTGAAATTTAGGTGTCATCTACAATCTTGTACGCGCCTGATTGTAATGCTTGAACTATCGTGAGTGGTTCTTCCTATTTGGGTGAGAGCTTGTTTTGCCCTGCCTGTAACTGTACTCAACAGAGGACATAGTGGCCAACAGCGAGTGTACGAGTTCAGATGCGTCTTTCATGATATCACCGCAGGGCCTGCTAATAGGTGGCTGCTCGAACGGCAACTCATTCTCGGTGTTTCTGGAGTAGGTTTAGATCGTTTTGTGTCAGTAGCGACGTTGTCGACTCCCGTAGCCCCCGAGTTGATGTTGGTTGTGGCTATAGTGCCTTTGTTGTGTGACTCTTGTATGGATGGTATCGTTATGGTGTCCAGAGATGTTCTTGGTTCAAGAAGTTCTGCTCTGGACGCTTGTCGAGCAGAGTCATCGGGCTTGACATTATCCGAGCAGTGGATCCGTCGCCTCTCGATGATGTTGAAACACTGCTCTAACTTTTTAATTTCAGTTGGTTACTCGGGCATCTCTAAACTTGAGCTCTATTGGTTATCGCATACCGAAGCATTGACCAACGGGGAATCCACATGTACCAACAGATGTCTGACCCCATGTGTGAGAGCTGTTTAGAGGCCGGCGAGAAATCCTTCGTATTTGGCGATGGTATTTGTTGTCGGATGGTCGAGGTGGGTTGCAACTTTGACTCCAATTGGAGATGTCAAAACGAATCCCGCTCATTCTCCACGACTACTTAGTGTATCTTTGAACGTCGTAGTCTGTACTTGTTCGTCTTGCTTGAGCAGTTGGTGCGTGCAGTGGGATTCCGTCATGAACTTCGCGAGTGCAGTCTTCCCTCACATGACATTGCACGCCAATGGCCTGGATAATAATTCTGGAATGATTTCGTGCAAGGGTTGGTCTGATAACACCAACTCGCTTCATGGGATCCCCATTGCGTCCTAGGTGGCACCGAAAAGGAAATTGATTGGGATGCCATCGCCGATGAGAACTCCTGTGCTTGTAACATTCCGAGTAGCGGGCTCGACCACTATCGGATATCTCATAGGGATCGTTGTCGTAGTCAGATGGTCCACTTCTGAGAACTCAATCACGTGCTGGGACCACTTCACCTCGGCCGCTTCTCCTTGCTTCTCTAAACATACTTCGTGTTCTTCCTTTTTTACTCCCATGAAGAATACAATGCAGAACTGCCGAAGATATGCGAGATATGGAGACAAGAGTCTGGAAATACGGGTTTGTTATCAGGGGTCGGTGAACCCCCACCTACTTCGACAAAGTGTACTCGCATTGCTCCTTCCGATGTCAATTGTTACGCTATTGCCTTCTTTCGTAGTGTGGGTGTGAACGTTCTATATCCGCCTCCAGGGTGGGAGGTGTTCGGTACCCGTGTTGCTGTCGAGGCGATTTAGGCGACGATGAAGAACTACTGAGGGTTTGTGTGCAGCTCTTGGAGCGGTGTCCTTGCCATCGGTCCCACCGGAAGTATGGGGAATGCGAATCGCAACATAGTTGATCACCGTCTCCTCACTGGTCTCAATTGTTACCGCTTTGGTTATGACATTCATCGTTGCGATGATCTTGACGGTCTTCTCGAGAGCGGTTTCGTTGGTTGTTGTCGTCGCCGTCGTGCAGTGGTGATCGTTGTTGATGCTGATGTCGTTATCCCCATCTTGTCGCTCCCTCAGATGCTTGTCCAATTGATCACGAAGGTCGCGATCAGCTCGTGACGGCAGGGTCTGACGACGAGGGGCCTGTGGAGGTTGACGTTGATGACTTCGACAAATCTGCCAGAGTTTGTCTCGGCTTCCTGTCCCTCTACAACGTGCCGAGATTGAACTCGCGGGTATTGGATGTAAAGACACAGAGGTCTTGTTGTGTTAAGGGAGATCTTGTGACTTAAGATATTATGAGTCTTGGATCTGTAGGTTGGCACCAGGTGGTGTATGTCAGTGAAGTGCACTGAACACCACGCTCCTTGCATGTTTCAAGTACGTCCTTCACGTGTTGCACCACCACACAATCCGCTAGAGAATGCTTGGATGTTTTGTAGAGGGTGCACCAAGTAGATAGTTTTCGAGAAGACGTCCTTGCCGGCTCCTTGTTCTTGTCACGAGAACAGAATTCGGCCGCTTGAGGCTGCTTCTCGATCATTGTCGTAGTCGATGTCCCGTTCGCCGCTTGGATAGGAGGGATTGTCAACAAGGGGTTGTCTTGCAAGAAGATTTCCTAGTCGGCGCCTGACTCAAATCATTAGATCGGGGCATGGTCGCTCGAGGTCGCTTCTCTACCATGGTTGTAGTCTTGTTGGGGAGCTTCCTTGTCGGCGCCTGTTTCTAATCGTGAGATCGTAAGATGGCCGCTTAGGGTGCTCTTCCGTTGTGGTCGTGGTCGGTGCCCCGTTCTCCATCTGGACGGGAAGGGTTGCCGACTGGGGGTTGCTCTGCCCATTCACGGTCGTGTCGATCTTGTTCTCGGCCATTGGTGGGCCGTATGCGATCAGTGTCGCCGTGCAGACTGGGAGAGCGATGGAGCCAACTTGAGTCCACACCAGCGGCGGCAAATCGATCTGGAACTCTGAGGATAAAGCTGATGTTGTAGTTGGAGTAGCTTGGGACCATGCCGTGAGATAATGGAACGCCAAGATCCCCTACCTGGCGCGCCACTGTCAACAGTTGGTAAACGTAGACGGGGTATGTAGATAATAGTGGAACGTTGGCGTAAGGACCTATACTACACGGCATCATCACAGAGGGAGACAAAGATTTTTATACGGGTTCGGGCCCCTATCTGATAGGTAACATTCCTACTCTTGTTGGCCGAAGCTAGTCTTTATCTATATTCATCATCATACAAGTACAAATATGAGGTAACCTATCTACTAGTTGTCGACTTGACGGCCTGGATTACCATCACATAGTTGACAACAGGGTGGTCTTCGACTGTAGATCCTATGTTGGCTTGTGTTGTCCCCCCTTCTCCCTCTAGAGGGTCTTGTATTTATACCCATAGAAGTCTCCTTATCCAAGTAGAACTAGGGAAACTAATATGGATACTATCCGAGTAGCCCTTGTAGTCTCCATGTAGAATTCTTCTCGCCCTTCTTTATCCGAAACACCTTCCATATACGAGGTATGATTTCGTATAAGGTACGGTAGATGGTGGACCTAACCGAGCCTTAGTCGAGTACTATTGGGTATGCCTTCTAGTATACTTCATGACTCCGGGTAATGAGGACATCCCTTATCGGTAACCCTGACAATAGTAACTCACCTAGGTCGAGCTTGGTCCATAAGACTAAATATGTTGAGTAGATGGTCTGGAATATTACTCAAGTGTGATCGACAGTTTTGGATATGGTTAAATTCCTTAGATGTTCCGATGTTGCCTTGTCTTATAACATTCCGATTGGAGCAAGCATGTATTTATACCTGATCGGCTTGGTTGAAAACGAAAAAAAAAAGCCCGCAGTGCACATTGAAACCTAGATAGTAGATACGTCCCTCAATGCTGAGCTGATTTGAATTTTGGGTATGTACGTTGCAAGAAGATCCAACACGATGCATATTTTCCAAAAAAAAAATAAGATTGTGATTTCTATGTTTCAAGTTTGTTTTCTCAAATTTGAGGATGTTATGGCCTGTCGCGGTGAACTCCATATGGTTATGTTGCTTAAATGTTGTGTTACCTACGTACACATTATGTAGCACATCCTAGAAGTGGACGAGTTCCGAGAAATGTCTGATTGAGGCCAGTGCATTTGTAGGTTTTGCATTCACTTGTTTCCGGCCATTGTATCATTCACTGTTCTGTTCTTTCGAGTGGATATATGGTATACTAATTGAATGCCTATTCGTCGCAGCAAAAATTAAGAAAGAGAGTCACGCTCTATACTTTAAACTCTCCATATTTGAAATGAAATTATTTTTATAGTAAATCTTCTAGTCATATTTGTTATCATTTTATACTTAGTTTAAAATAACTTAGAACTACATATACTTTAAACTCTCCATATTTGAAATAAAATTATTTTTATAGTAAATCTTCTAGTCATATTTGTTATCATTTTATACTCAGTTTAAAATAACTTAGAACTACATATAACTTATTGTTTGTGGGACCCACAATGAAGGTGAGTAGTGGCAGGTTCACCCCTCACCACCACAATATTTTTCTAAAAATATAAATTGCCATCACTAGGTTTATAGCGGCTCAGTATGCAACTAACTAGATATATAGAGGCTAAATAGGCAGTCTCCGTATTGTGATTTTCCTAGGCCGCTTCGAAGAGAGTATTTTCAGCATTGTCGAAGGGCGCCGTACCACCGTGCCAATTTCATATTGTCGAAGAGAGTCTTTTCCCATCCATTGGTAGTTGGTACCATAAGCATTGATTTGATAGAGCTGTTGTGAACTTATACAAATCCAAGATTCCAAGGCCCCCAAGACCCTCTGGTCTGCAGAATTTGTTCTGGCTAAATTTACATTTTCTAGAATGATAAAAAACAATTTCAGCCCTAAACATAATTGAAGTAATTATAATTATTTGACAACAAATTTGGAAACACAAAAGTGAAATTTTACAATAAGTTCTAAGTGAAATTGAATAAAAATGCGAATTTTGGTTTTTAGGAAGAGGAAGTGATTTGTGTAATTCACCATTTTAATTTCATCAAATTATATCGAAATTTCTTTGAAAATTTTAGACTTTGGTTTTCAAATTTTAGGTAAAATACATAAAATTTCAGAACTATTTTTAGAGTATGTCTTTATTAGAACCAACATTTTCTATGGACAAGGTAATTTGCGTCTGGTCATTAGTGACGATCCTTTTCCACCGCTCAACAAACTTTTTTCGAGAAGATCCCCCGCTATAATTCCGGTATAATGAAAAATCAATTGACTGTTGGAAAATTTCAATTGAAAGTAAAAAAAAGTTTTCTGATCGACAAATATAATCTCCGTGTACTGATCAACTGTTGTATAATCTCCATGTACTGATCCAATGCTGTCTCGATAAACTCTTAATTTACTGTTTGCAGTATCTTTTTAACAAGATCTTGCGAGATTTACAGTGGAAAACCTTGCAGGTACATCATTGTGATCGACGATGTGTGGACCATATCAGCGTGGAATGCAATCCGACCCAAATTGCCAGAGAACAAACGTGGCAGCATAATCATGGTAACCACCCGGATCAAGACTGTGGCCAAAGCATGCATTTCAGGCTGTGAAGAGGACATGTACATGATGAATCGCCTCAGTGAAAAGGATGCTGAGAAGCTGTTCGTCAGCAGAGCATTTGGTTCCAAAGGGCAGTCTTGCCCCGAAGAGCTGAAAAAAGAAATGGACAGCATTTTAAAAAAATGTGCTGGGCTGCCATTAGCTATTGTTAGCATTGGTGGTCTACTGTCAAGCTACAGGTCGTCGTCGTCGATGTGGCAGAGAATTTCCAACTCCATGGGCACTCAGATGGAGATGCACCCGACCCTGGAGGGGATGAAGCAGATAATTACACTTAGTTACAGCCACTTGCCCCATCATCTCAAGGCTTGCATGATGTATCTTAGCATTTTTCCGGAGGACTATGTGATCAAGAAGAAGCGGCTGCTGCTCAGATGGATCGCAGAAGGCTTGGTGATAGAGAAGCGGGGGTTAACCTCATTTGAGGTAGCAGAGTCCTACTATGATGAGCTGGTGAACAGGAGCATGATTATTCCAGTTAGGGTTCGTTTGGATGGAGCCGTGAAGGCAGTGAAAGTGCATGACATGATGGTGGAGGTGGTGGTGTCCAAGTCACTAGAGGAGAACTTTGTCAGCTTTTTAGGAGCCCAATGTGGTCGAGGGATACAGTCCTACGACAGCGTTCGCCGCCTCACTGTACACAGTGACAACAGCCCCAAGCATGTCGTCGAGGGAATGAGCACACAACATGTCCGGTCGCTAAGCACGTTTGGGCCTCAAGGGAACAAGGCGGTGCTTCATCGCTTACCCGAGTTCACACTGCTCAAGGTGCTTGACCTGGAAGGCTTCTTGCAGGAGGTCGAAGACTACCATGTCAAGTATATCTGCCGGTTGTTTCTACTCAGGTTTCTGAGTGTGAAGAACACCTTTGTGGCAACCATTCCCAATGAGATCAGCAGGCTGCAGCATTTGCAAACATTCAACTTACAAAACACTATGGTCGTTAACCTCCCGGCATCGGTGACAAAGTTAGAGAGACTTGAGTACCTCTTGCTACCCAACGAAATGAACTATAATAGTGGCATGGAAATGCCCCAAGGGATAGAGAGAATGAAGGCATTACGTATCCTGGGCAAGATACGGCTCCCGAACAATGCTAATATTGCCAAAGAAATAGGTGCCTTGGCACAGCTGCAGGTTCTTAATGTCGTCCTTCACAAGTCAAATGAGGAGGTCCTCACAAATCTGGCCGGTGCCATCGATAAGACCAACTGCCTTCGGTCGCTCAAGGTCCAGGTTGAAACTGATCCCGACGAGGCCGACGAGGCCACCAAGCTTAACTTCCTCCTCCGCCTCCAGACGCCGCCACTTCTTCTTGAGACCATCTGCCTTGAGGGATCCATTGACCAACTGCCCAAGTGGTTCAATTCACTGATGCACCTTGCCAAGATAGAAATAGTGGAGGCTGCCCTTACGGGGGACCAACTGCTCGGCGTCTTATGCGAGCTGCCTAACCTGCTGAGCGTTTACCTCGGGTATGATAGCTGTACCGATGATGAGCTGCTTGTACGTGCCACCTTCAAATTCCCTGCACTCAAGGACTTTACGGTGCGGGGTTGGGTTGAGCCGAGAGCTATCCGATTTGAGACACCAGCCATGCAAAATGTTGAGAAGCTCACGGTGTGTTTTACTCCTACTAATGACGATGGGACTAAGAGGCAGACCCTTGCCGGCGTAGAGCACTTGACAAGCCTCAAGCAGCTGGTAGCGGACTGCCCTTATGGTTGTGATACCGAGATAGTGGAAAAGCTCAAGGCTGAGAGCACCAGGCACCCAAACAAGTTCGAAGTTGTAGTGAGACAATTATGACATGCCTGCTTACTCTCTTGAAAATTTTTGTTTCTAGTTATAGCTGAGCTCCAAGTTTTCACTTTTATTGTTGATCACATTTTACTTTCCGTAATACATTCATGTTTTTCTATTTGACATGACGTAACACCCCAGAAAACCAAACAATCCTGGGATGCCACTAAACTACCCAACCTTGCCAAAATAATAAAATTTCGGCATCAACTAATTTAATACAAAGAGATTCGCAGAAGCATGGATATATACATATCAAGGTAGTCCACAATATACTAATAGACATGAACAACCTAAGAAAATTAATAAGCATATAATTAATAACCTAGTGTTTAATTAATCCTTTAATACATTAAGCTTAATTGTTTTATAACCATGTCATAGCACGTATGAAACAAGTGAAATCATCACGTGTAGAAGTGTAGCTACTCCCATCCCCTTATGCAAACATGCCACATCAAGGTATCTGAAAAAGACTATAAGGGGATGAGAATAAATCTCAGCGAGCAAACTGCTTAAACAAGCTATTTAAACTACAAGTTCATTATAACAATGATTTAATAAACAATAGTACAACATTATTTATGTATGACATAAAGAATAACGGATTTCATAATCATATCCATGTAGATAACCCAAACCTGCATTACTTCATAAGAGGGAAACCTTCTCAAGGTAAATCCAATAAATACACAACGTATATATTTCAGAATACAAGTGCATATGCAAATGCAATGCAATGCCATGATAATCCTGCTTTCACACCCAACAAGTTGTGAAGCTACATCATATTACGATAATATACGATGCTGTACCGGTACGGTCGCAACCATCGGGTATGCGACAAAAATCCAAATGCAATGCAAATGTAATGCCAATGTAATACGATGCAAGATCACAATACCATACCATGCCATAATCCTTATACCACAACCGTATTTCAATTAAATAAGCATCATATAACACTCTCCTTCATATAGAGCATATATGAAACAAAACCATAACCAAATAATCGATGTAAACATGAGTGAGAATAAGCAACTTCTTCAGCATATTTTGGTTATTGATATATATTATCTCAAGGTGGAGGTAGAGAAAATAACAAGTCAAGCTGTAACCACTGTTACGTTTACCTGCCTTAAATCAAGAAGACACGGTTGAAAGCACGATCGAAAGCACCACAACCTATTTTTACAAACAAAACCTCAACATACAAACACTTAAATACATATAATTCAATAGATACACACTCATAGGCCCAACCCAAAAACTACAAAACAACAAAAGTCGCTCTCGACTAACTGCAGCACTGTCGCTTCATATTTTTGTATCTTTAAAAGTACATATGTTATGCACACAAATAAATACATTCTGGATATCTATAAAAAGAGATCTACAACTTTTATGTATGAAGTATATTTTAATTCTATCATTTAAAGGTCCTAATCTATACTTAAAACTAGGGCTAAGTATATGCCCCAAAATTCAGACAGCAAAGAGTAAAAACTCTATATCTTAAGATTTACAAATCCAATAGTTATGTAATTTACCAATATGGAAAGATAAAAACAATACCTACAACTTTGTTTAAATACATAAAAGCTAATTCTTCTGTTTATATCCTCTAAAAAACAGTTCAATCTAATATTGCCCAAATTTCGTCAGAAAATATAGACAGGAATTAGAACGTCTATATCTCATATCTCATGAACCGTCCATCAAAACCATGCCAAAATTGGCTGGAAGATGTATTCCGAAGTCATCTACAACTTTCTTATAATAAGTATTCTTATAAAAAGCCATCTTCATACACTAATTGATGCAATACTGAACCCCTGTAAATCTGCTCGCGAGCAGAAATACTAATCCGAACCATAGCAACAAAACCTACTTAATTAAACCCTAATTACCCATGAGTTAAACTCTTGAAACACCCTAAAACAACAATAAACAGTGGGACAAGCCATACCGGGTTTGCAAAAATATAATGGGAACACACCAATTAAACCCATCATCTTTCTCGTCTCCCTTTAGTGATTTTATTTTTCCACTTCGCTTCTCGATCCCACTTACTGTTTAGGAGATCCATGGAGGAGATTGTACTGGGCAGAGGAGGGAAGAAATAACACCGAAACATGAGAGGGGAGGGGCGGCGGTGGCAGCGTTAGTGGGGAGGTGGGAGTCGGTCCCCTCCCTAGGTTATTAGGTGGGTTGCTATAATGGGCCAGGCTATAAGATCTAGGCCAAAGTTTAATTTAACCCAATTCTAAATAATTCTTCTAAATTATAACCATTTTATTTTCTTTTTATAAAGCGGCCCAAGCCAAAAACCAAAACCACAATATTAATATTATTTCGGGGTATTACATTCTCCCCTCGTTAAATGAATTCGTCCTCGAATTCAGCCTCAAATTAAAACATTCCTAAAAGACAAAACTAGAGAAAAAAACTTAACATCCTTAGGTAGTAGTTGGTAGGTTCGAAGAAATTTTACTGAGAACAAGACAAGTCAGATAATCCGAGCATAATTACTAATACATGCATTTGATGGAAGTAAAACATGTCCCAACAACCACTCCAAGTTATTAATCAGTAACAATAATCCCCTATGCCCTGCTCCATTTTGATCGATAGAAAGTAGACCCAAGCACCTAGACCTCGAAAAAAAACTTTCAACATCAAGAAAACAATTCTACACTCAACACTCTCTCAGAACAATTACCTACTATAACGCCCAAATCGCTAACCACCAAGCGCAGCCATTAAAGCAACACAAACTCATTTGTTGCAATTATACTTGGCTCTTTTTATTCATACTCTAAAATCTTGCACCCAAAATTGTTAGAAAAAACTTTCATACTCTCCAACCCATTTCATACTTATTAAAAAACATCGAGGAACCTACAAGACTCTAATGGGATAACATAGTAGCCAAAAACTGACTTTCTGACAGTTTATGTAGACTCCAACAAAACTTTATGTATATACCATTGAATAAACATTGGTTGCGATACCGAAACTCAACTAATCATTCCACATAGTTGACGCAATAGACTAGACGCAAAACACAATCAAATAAATAACATCTGTTGAACTGAGAACCAAACAGGAAAACACCTTAACTGCTATGGTAGAAAACCTAGATCATTTTTCATCCTAATATTGACAAGGACGACTAAGCATCTTGTTTTGGCATCCAAACCCAAAACATTTTACACCATAAATTAGATGTCTTTAGTTAACCTTAAAGTAACATCTAATTAACAAACTAGACCAAGGACTAGGTTAACAACGATAACTCCATTATTAAAAACTAGAGAACATATCAGTAGGGCGGCTTATCAAGCAAACGAGAATTATAAACCCACCAACTATATCGGTTGACTATAACAGTAGGAGTATATCAAACACTCAATTAGACTAACACATAATCAATCAAAACCGAACATATCTTTATTGCATCACAGAACAGACATTCCACTTTCATACAAAGAACAAAGCATTCTCAGCATGCAAGATAGACTTTAGCTACCAAATACCAATTTGAAAACATACAAGCCAACCAAGTCAGACAATAGATCATCCAATATCGAGCAAACATTATCCGGTTAAAAGACACTCATATTATGTGGAACCCAATTCGAACTCATCCTGAATTAAGACTATTTGGTTAGCTAAAACATCCCTACTCTTATAACAATACAAAGAACACAACATTCGAAATATTTCATTCATATCGACAAACAACTAGCAAACATAGCATGGTAGTTAATCTACCCTATGACTCAACCATTTGCTTTCAATACGGTTGGCTAATTATAAGCCAAACAGTAGAACAATCACATAGCAATACAGAGAAAACAATACGAAGCACCAGCACTCAACCCGCATACATTGTTTTATTACCATTACTCTACAATATTCCAACAAAACAAATATCAAAACCAAAAGTTGGAGAAACAACAAAATCCCACAAGTCACACATCATCACCACTTTGGCATATGTGAAGTCAACACATTAACAATCCACAAGACAACTTGGTGAACAACCAATACAAGTACAAGCATACAAATTAAATGGAATAGCAATCCTAGTTACACAGAAAAGCATCTCACTGACAGCATGATAACAAAATCTTATTGTCAACAACACACAAGATCCATGGTCCAAAAGCGGGCAGTAAGTAGAGTGATTTGCACTTCAAAATCAAGTGGTATACAACATATGCAAACCCATACCCATCCTATTTGTGCAAGTGTGTCAAATTAATCAAAATTTTCCAAGAATCTAAAGCCTATGCTCTGATACGAACTGTAACACCCCAGAAAACTACACAAGTCTGGGATGCCAGTAAACTACCCAACCTTGCCAAAATAATAAAATTTCGGCATCAACTAATTTAATACAAAGAGATTCGCGGAAGCATGAATATATACATATCAAGGTTATAGTCCAGAATATACTAATAATCATGAACAACCTAAGAAAATTGATAAGCCCATAATCAATAACCTAGTGTTTAATTAATCCCTTAATACATTAAGCTTAATTGTTTTATAACCATGTCATAGAACGTATGAAACAAGTGAAATCATCACGTGTAGAAGTGTAGCTACCCCCATCCCCTCATGCAAATATGCCACATCAAGGTACCTGAAAAAGACTATAAGGAGGTGAGAATAAATCTCAGCAAGCAAACTGCTTAAACAAGCTATTTAAACTACAAGTTTATTATAACAATGATTTAATAAACGATAGTGCAACATTATTTATGTATGACATAAAGAATAACGGATTTCACAACCTTATCGATGTAGATAACCCAAACCTGCATAACTTCATAAGAGGGAAACCTTCTCAAGGTAAATCCAATAAATACACAACGTATATATTTCAGAATACAAGTGCATATGTGTCGGTGATATGGGCCCGGGGGTACCACGTGGCGGTGATATAAAGCGTCTTGGGCCTACCAAAGCAGAGTAACAAAAATATTAGACCCGGGGGAAGTGGCCCGGGTGAACCCCAGGGCCCCCTCTGGGAGGAAGCAGACCACCTCGGGGGAGCACCCGAGGGGTCTGTAGATGACCCGCACCAGTTCACCCTTTAGAAAACCCACGGAAGGGAGCGGCACTGTGCTCCCAACGGCCGCATTTATGAGGGCTGGCGCGGCCTCACCGCATTAATGGCGATGTGAAATGGCGCTGCCATCCCCATCATCATTCCTTTCCCTCTGACCGAGGGGAGGAGGCGTGGGCGGCTGCGGCAGTCATGGGTGACCGTGCGGTCGCCTGCGACAGGACGCCCCCTCTGCCCCGTCTCCATCGCATTTAATGCGACGGAGAGCAGCGTGGAGGAGGAGGGCGAGGTTTTCTTCAACCCTTACAATCAACCTGCCCTACGGACTACTAGCGCCGGCAGGGAGAAAAGCGACAAGACCCCATGACGCCTGCAGCACCTGCTCTACCAAATCCACTCCTGATCCCGGATTACACGGCGGATAAGGGAAGTGCATGCGATGTCGGCATGGAGTAATTTGCTCTTGACGTCCAAGGAAAGGAAAAGAGAGAGAAAGCCGTTGTGGTGTTCCCTTGAGTATAAAAGGAGACCCAGGATCACAGTAGAGAGGGAGAGCGATACTTAGAGGAAAAAACACCCACGCTTGTAAGAAAGAATCTTCCCCCCACAATAGTATACATACAACAGGAGTAGGGTATTACGCATCCTGCGGCCCGAACCTGTATAAACCCTTGTCTCCATTCTCACCCGAGATCGTGTTTTTTCCCTTTTTCTCTCGCGATTACGGTACTCAGATCCACCCGTACCCCTGGGCCGGACAAAAAAAAGGGGGGGTTCCACGAATCCCCGGTGGAGGAGTTTACGCTCCGACATCTGGCGTGCTAGGTAGGGGGTGCGCTCGTGGAGTTTCGAGTTCCACCATTTCCGTCTTGCTCCAACAATGACGGATAGCCCACTGCTGCACACGGCGTCCAACCCCGACACGGAAGCGGCAGGTGCGGAGGACGCGGAGGACTCCTCCGAGTGCGAGGAGATCGCCACCGAGTTAAACCACAAGCAAGCCAAGAAGAAGGCGATAGACCCATCGCCCGCAGGCGTGGCGGCCACCGGCACCCTGTGCCGGTGGCTCCAGCTGCCGCAGGCGAGCGGGCGCCGGCAGATCCTGCAGCGGCAGGAGGACGCGCGCCGTGTAGCCGCCCGCCCGCTGGGTCATGCGCGCACCTGGGTGGCGCCCCGACAGCGGCGGTATCAGGGACGCACTCGAGCAGGCGCCCTGGTGAGCAAGTCCACGCGGAAACACGTCGTCGCCTGCAATTCGGAACGCCTGAGGGTGCCCTCCAAATGGCGGAAGCCCTGCTACGCCATCCCCCGATAACCCCCGCGCAGGGATCCAGCGCTCAGCGTTGGTTCGACGATTTCGCGAGACTGGTGGACACGACGCAGCGTCAGCTCGTCGATGTTAGCCAGCACTCGTTATCTCGGTCCCATAGAACTCACCGCTCCCAGGAGTCCCCAACCCCAGTCTCATCCGCGGCCACGCGACGGCGTGCAAGGCGGAACCTAGCCGCTGAGCGGGCCTTAGGAGGCCCCCTGGCTAGGGACCGTGCCGACGCGCAGCCGGATGACTTATATCTCGCGCGGGATGCGCGCGTTCGTATTGAGCAGGGACGCGACGCGCGCCGCGCCGGCCGAGCTCCGGACTGCGCTTCGTCTTCAGAGGGCGCGCGCACGAGACGAGTGGCTGGTCAAGCCCCACCGCGTGCCGAACCATCCCGAGGGCTGCACGCCGACATGCCATCTTCACCACCCCTCTTCTTCAGCAGCGGGTGCCAGGCCTTCGTGCGAAGCTCCGTAAGGTGAGCTGGCCGCCCAAGTTCAGGCCATCCCTTACCGAGAGATACGACGGCTCCGTCAACCCTATAGAGTTCCTCCAGATTTACACCACCATCATTGAAGCTGCTGGAGGAGACGACCGCGCCATGGCGCTAAAGGGACAGGCACGGGCATGGTTAATGAACCTCCCGGCCAACTCCGTGCATTCCTGGCAGTTCACTTCGAAATTCCAAGGCACGTACCCCCGCCCAGGAACGGAGACCGACCTGCACATGGTGCGGCGGGGAGAAACTGAATCCCTCCGCAAGTACATCCAACGTTTCTGCCAAGTACGGAACACCATCCCGTCCATCGAGGACCACACCGTCATCACCTCCTTCCGGAGTGGCGTTTGCCATGACACCATGTTGGACAAGATGGTGTCGAAAAACCCGCGGACCACCAGCCACCTTTTTGAGCTGGCGGACAAGGTGGCCCGCAAAGAAGAGGCTAGGATCTGGAACCCTAGAAATCCAGTCCCAGTCACCTCTGAGGAGCCCCATCCAAGCCCCACGAGGCCCGACGAGAGGCGCCG
>CM002480.1:8587561-8634959 GCA_000325765.3 Leersia perrieri
GCTAATTCTTCTGTTTAGATCCTCTAAAAACAGTTCAATCTAATATTATCCAAATTTCGTCAGAAAATATAGACGTGAATTAAAACGTCTATATCTCATGAACCATCCATCAAAACCATACCAAAAATTGTCTGGAAGATGTATTCCGAAGAGATCTACAACTTTCTTATAATAAGTATTCGTAGAAAAAGCCATCTTCATACACTAATTGACGCAATACTGACCCCTGTAAATCTGCTCGCGAGCAGAAATACTAATCCGAACCATAGCAACAAAACCTACTTAATTAAACCCTAATTACCCACGAGTTAAACTCTTCAAACACCTAAAACAACAATAAACATTGGGACAAGCCATACCTAGGGTTTGCAAGAATATAATGGGAACTCACCAATTAAACCCATCATCTCTCTCGTCTCCCTTTAGTGATTCCATTTTTCCACTTCGCTTCTCGATCCCGCTTACTAGGAGATCTATGGAGGGGATCGTGCTGGGGAGAGGAGGGAAGAAATAACACTGAAACATGAGAGGGGAGGGGTGGCGGTAGCAGCGTTAGTGGGGAGGTGGGAGTCGGTCCCCCTCCCTAGGTCTAGGTTATTAGGTGGGTTGTTATAATGGGCCGGGCTATAAGATCTAGGCCCAAGTTTAATTTAACCCAATTCTAAATAATTCTTCTAAATTATAACCATTTTATTTTCTTTTTATAAAGCGGCCCAAGCCAAAAACCAAAACCACAATATTAATATTATTTCGGGGTATTACACTTCCCCATATATAATAATTTTTATTGTTTTTTCTGCGTACTGCTACATAGAGGGCAACGTATCAGGTGCACACGCACCCATCTGTGTACACATGCACTCCACCAATCTGATCCATCCGATCCCGATCCTACGGCTAGTGTCTTGGTGTGGAAATTTTGCAAAAAAACCACCCATCACCTGCACTTGCCTCTTTCCAAAATACCCCATGCCTCTTGGTTCCATCCCCAAGATCAAACAGATCGAGAAGGCAGGCCTCCCGGCACGATACGGCTTCGACAGATCGAGAAATTCCTTCGGCGTCCCTTTTCTATGATTCTTCATGCTTGGAGAAAAACGGATTGATCTGGAGGAGCTGGACATCATCGTTGTAAGTGAATCCCATTCTGCGTGATCCTTCTAGCTGTACTACACTCATCAAAACTGATGTGTGTCAACAATTTCTTTTCTTTTCTTTTCTAGAGATGGAATCATGAAATAGTTTGGGAATGCAAGATCAAACATATGTATATTCAGATGACGAGGTATCTGTCTCATCTTACATTCCCAAACTATTTCTTGATTCCATCTTAAAAAAAAGAAAAGAAATTATTGATGCACATCAATTTTGATGAGTGTAGGGCAGCTTAGAAGGATTACACAGAATGGGATTCACTCACATCAACGATGTCCAGCTCCTCCAGATCAATCTGTTTTTCTCCAAGCAAGAAGAATCATAGAAAATGGAGGCTAAAGGAATTTCTCGATCTGTCGAAGCCATATCGTCGCCGGGAGGACTGCCTTCTCGATCTGTTTGATCGTGGGTACGGAAACCAAGAGGCAGGCGGTATTCTGCAAAGAGGCAAGTGCAGGTGGCAGGCAGTTTTTTGCAAAATTTCCACACCAACACACTAGCCGTAGGATCGGGATCGGATGGATCAAATTGGTGGAGTGCATGTGTACACAGATGGGTGCGTGTCCACCTTATAAGTTGCCTACATACGGTTAACTCAGAAAACAATAAAAAATTTCTGACGAGACGGTAGCTTACATTGCTTGGAATCTGGTTCAGCCTACGTGGCAGAACTCTGCTAGTAGAGCCTACACGTGTGATGACTCCTGTGTATGCAACTTCTTCTTTCTACAAAGCTAAGCAATTCAACTCCACATTGAGCACTCGATCTTACTTTTCACATCAATAAAACTGCTGAGCTATAAGAAAAATAGATTCGCCAGCGCATGCTGGAAAAACTGCACGGCCCCAAGGGCGGGCAACAAAACAAAAAACATTCAGTAATTTACTTCAATTTTGATCTACTAACCAATTATCTGTAAGGAAATTATGCTAAGCTACTAACTTCTATATCCGGTTCATATGACTGAAAGAATGACAATCCGGTGGTCTGTTTTTACGGATAATCATTTGAAACCCTGAGAAATCAACATTATTTCAGCACATCCTAACAGAAGTTGACAACACCATTACCTTTTCTTCCTTCCGCCCTTTGTGGACTTTACACAGAGCTGGCAGTGGAAGAGCTGGTTGTCAGGTTCCTTCGTTCTCCCCGTTTGTTTGCAGAGACTTTTTTTTAAGTCTCTGCCATATCGGATGTTTGACACTAATTAGAAGTATTAAATATAGACTATTAATAAAACTCATCCTATACTCTGGACTATTTCGTAAGACGAATCTATTGAGCCTAATTAGTATATGATTAGTGAATGTGATGCTACAGTAAATATTTGCTAATTGTAGATTAATTAGGCTTAAAAAAATTGTTTAATAAATTAGTCTTTATTTATACAATTAGTTTTGTACTCCTAATTAACGTCCAAACATCCGATCTGATAATAACTTAAAAAAAGTCCTGGATCCAAACAAGCCCCTAGTCCTTCCAAGGTGCTATCTATAAGGAGGATTGTACAAATGTGAGAATCAGTAACCGACAAATGAACCTTATTTCAACAAAACAAAAGTAACCCGAAAGTTCAGCAGATGAATTGTACGATGTTCATAATGGGCAATATGCATAAAAGGTGTTAAGAGGTGAAGGCTAATCAACAGATACAAAGGACGGCATATTCATAGTCTCATGCAGTAAAACAGAGCAGTATAACAATCACAAAACAAGTTCTGTTGCTTGCTAGTGATAAATATCAAACAACACAGTAGTAGTAATCACAAAAAATGACACTTGCTATGTGTAGTGCATAAAGTGGACTTAAGGTTTTGCACAATGCTCAATCCCTAAGTACACCAAAGAGATGGTAAGAGAAAACTCCATAACCCTAGGCAGATGTTATGGGCATTGGGAAGGAGGTCAACAGAATGTGGCCAAAATTTTCTAGATGCAACAGATAACCTGATGTACATACAATTGAATACTTCCTCTTTTTTTTATATTTGACATGGTTGACTTTTAAACAAAATTTTGATCATTTGTCTTATTCAAAAAATTTATACAAATGTTATTTATTTTGTTATGAGTTGTTTCCTTATTAAAAATATTTTGAAGATGACTTATTTTTATATATTTAATTAAATTTTTTGAATAAGACGAATGGTTAAAGTTGTGTTTAAAAGTCAACGGTGTCAAATATAAAAGAATGGAGGGAGTAGTTCAACTCTCGTTTGTAGGTTCTACCGTTTTATGTAAGTTGTCATTCTGATTACTGCATACTAACTACCGTTTTACCGTTTTAGTTTGTGGAATATACAAACTAACAAGTAAAGATTTGATTGTTGCTCACTTGTTGTAATCTCGGGGTTGACAGGCGAGCCCCATCCTTCTTTAGCTGCAACCTCACCCTCCCCACCTGGAACGGATCCCGTGGGTATGCAGTCACAAAAGTTTCCGGGTCGATGAATTGAGGAACTGGAACATAGAACACGATACGCTATCTTTTAAAAGTGTGGGACGGTAAGGTATACCTCTTCGGAACCATTTTTTAAAGAGATGGAACATGTACCTATATTTTTTGGAACGTTAATCCGGAACGGTGTACTTAAATTAAGGAACATATAGCTTAACATAGGTTCATAATGCCAAAATATAAAGGAATTTATCAAGTTTTGCATCAATATCTACTGAATAAATTTAGATAGCTGCTAGTTGTAAGTATTATGATCTGTTTCCATCTCTATTGAGAGCAGAATTGGCACACAAGCGATAATCATCCATTACATTAGGGAGATTACATATAGGCATCAACATTCCATAAGTGTCATCATCGGTTTATAGAACAATACCGAGAGAGCTTTAGGAAGGATGCCAATCAACAGAGATATGCCATATATTGTCCAACACCCCCCCCCCCGCGCAGTAACAACGTGGTTTTTAACGAACGTTGAGACTAGAGCAGAGCGAAATTCGGTGAAGACCGATGTAGGGAGCCCCTTGGTGAAGATGTCGGCGTACTGGGACGTCGTGGGGATGTGAAGGACGCGAACAGCACCGGCGGCGACCTTTTCCCGCACAAAATGGAGATCGATCTCGACATGTTTCGTGCGTTGGTGTTGGACCGGGTTGGAGGAGAGGTAGACGGCACTGACGTTGTCGCAGTAAACCAAGGTGGTGCGTGACGGGAGAGCGTGAAGCTCACCCAGGAGCTAACGAAACCAGGTGACCTCAGCCACGGCGTTGGCGACGGCATGGTACTCTGCTTCAGCGCTGGAGCGAGAGACTGTGACTTGGCGTTTGGAGGACCAAGACACAAGTGTGTCGCCGAGGAAGACCGCGTAGCCGGAGGTGGAGCGGCGAGTGTCGGGGCAACCGGGCCAGTCAGCGTCAGAATAGACCGCAAGATCAGTGACCACCGAGCGCTGGATGTGGAGGCCCATGTCGAGAGTGCCACGAACATAACGGAGGTCAGTCAAATGGGGCTCCCGGGGATCATGCATATGGAGGCAGATCTGCTGAACAGCGTAGGCGATGTCGGGCCTGGTGAAGGTCAGGTATTTTAGAGCCCCAGCAAGACTCCGATAGTCTATAGGGTCAGACACGGGGGCACCGTCAACAGCGGAGAGCTTGTTGTTGGTGTCGACAGGAGTGTTGCAAGGCTTGCAGTCGGTCATACCGGCACGGTCGAGGATGTCCAGGCAGTACTAACGCTGGCTGAGGACGAGACCGGAGGCCTGCCGGGTGACGCTGATGCCGAGGAATTGGTGGAGCGGTCCAAGATCCTTCATGGAGAACTCGGCCTGTAAGGCGGAGATGGTCCATTGAAGAAGGCGGTCAGAGAAGGCCGTTAGGACGATGTCATCAACGTAGAGGACCAGGTAGACGGTGTCGAAGCCGTGACGTAGTATGAACAGCGAGGTGTTGGACTTGGCCTCAAGAAAGCCAAGGGTCTGCAGGAAGCCTGTGAACCGGCTGTACCACGCACAGGGGACCTGCTTGAGGCCATATAAGGACTTGTTGAGGAGGCATACCATGTCTGGTCGAGAGGAGTCGACGAAGCCTGGTGGTTGAATGCAGTAGACGGTCTCCTGAAGGGTCCCATGTAGGAAGGCGTTCTTGACAACGAGTTGATGGACGGGCCAGTCACGACTGACAGCAAGAGCGAGCACAGTACGGACGGTGGCGGGCTTGACGACAGGACTGAACGTCTCGTCGAAGTCGACGCCAGGCCGCTGGGTGAAGCCGCGAAGGACCCAGCGTGCCTTGTACCAGTCGAGAGAGCCATCCGCGTGGAACTTGTGCTTGAAGATCCATTTGCCGATGACGACGTTGGCGTGGGCGGGTCGGGGAACGAGATCCCAGGTACGGCTGGCGAGTAGAGCATTGAACTCCTCTTTCATGGCAGTGCGCCAGTGGGGATCGGCGAGAGCCGCCCGGTAGGTCTTGGGCACGGGAGACAATGAGGCGGCAAGGAGGTTAAGCCGCGTCACAGGCTTCCGAACGCCAGACTTGGCGCGAGTCGTCATGGCATGGTCGTTGAGTGCCGGCGAGATGCCGAGGCCGGCGGGTGGTGCAGTAGCGCCAGGAACTCGAGCGGAGCGCGGCTGGTGCGGTACTGTGGGCGCTGGAGGAAGCCACATGCCATTGAACAGGCCGGTGGTGGAGGCGCTCGGTGAAGACATGGTGGGTGGCGGCCCACTGGAGGGGGACGGCCCAGCCAGGGGGGAGGCGCAGGGAGCGCGCGTGGGCGGTGGCCCACTGGAGGAGGACGGCCCGGTCTGCGGGGAGGCGCAGGGAGTGCGTGTCGGCGGAGGTGGCCCAGCTGGAGAAGGCGGCCCAGCAGTGGAGGTCGTCAGGCGCAGGGGAGAACTGTGCTGGGCCGGCCCAGCATCAGGGGCAGTCGACCGAGCAAGAGGGGCGTGAGTTGGGCCGTGTGCAGAAGCGCCTGTCCTAGGCGCCAGTCGAGTGCCGATTAGGGCTTGCATGGGTGCTGTAAAATCCTCCAAAAAATTGAGATCAGTAGCATGGGTGACATGGTTAGTGATCTCAGTAAATGGAAACGAGTGCTCATCAAACACAACATGCCTCGAAATACTGACCCGGTTAGTCACAGGATCAAAACACCGATACCCTTTGTGGTGGAGAGGATAGTACACATGGTGGATCGGGGAGCAAGTTTATGAGGGGATGTGGCGGAGAGGTTAGGATAGAACTTGCAACAAAAACACGGAGGTGTGAGTAGGAGGGGTGAGTACCGTAAAGGGCATAGTGAGGGGTATGTTGGGCGAGGGTTTTGGTGGGATGTCGGTTGATGAGGTGGGTGGCTGTATGGAGAGCTTCGACCTAGAAGGATCCAGGGAGGGAGGCCTGAAACAGGAAGGTGCGAACTATGTTGTTGAGGGAACGGAGCATGCGTTTGGCTTTACCATTTTGGGGGGGATGTGTGGGGGCAGGACATGCGGAGGTGGACTCCATTGGTGAGGAAGAAGGAGCGGGAGGTGGAGTTATCAAACTCGCGTCTGTTGTCGCGCTGTATGCTGCAGATGTTAGTGGCAAATTGAGTTGTGACATAGGCGAAAAAGTTGGACAAAGTGTCGGATTTAAAACGTAAAGGAAAGGTCCACACATAATGAGAGCAATCATCAATAATGACGAGATAATATTTAAATCCGGAGGCACTAACGACAGGAGAGGTCCATAAATCACAATGAATTAACTCAACATTTGCAGTGGCGTGAGTAAAGGAACTAGCAAAAGGAAGGCGGACATGACGGCCTAGCTGGCAAACATAACAAATGCTGGGAGGACCTCCACGGGGCAGGGAGACAACTGGTGCAAGGCGGGTGAGGGCGTCATGGCCGATGTGACCAAGACGGCGGTGCCAAAGGACGTTGGAGCCAGTGGTGGCGACGAGGGTGGTGGTGGGGGTTCATGGCAACGCGGGATGGAGCGAGTAGAGCAGACCGGAGCTATTGAACCTGGCGATCACGGTCCGCGTGCGAAGATCCTTCACAGAAAAGCCAAAGGGGTCAAACTCGACAGAGCACCAGTTATCAATGACAAAACGGCGAATAGATATAAGGTTTTTAATGATGTGCGGAGAGCAAAGAATATCATGTAAGGAAAAAGAACCGGTAGAATGACGAATGTTAGAGGACCCAACAGAAGTAACAGGAATGGTAGCTGATGAGGACATAACTAGCTTAGATATGAGCATGACTACCTTATATATTCATCAACCAAAGGTGTATATGTTCTATGTTAGATTTATTTATTATATATTTGAACAAATATTGCTACACAATGAATTTCGTGTGTTTTCATTTGCAGAGGTACTTGCTTGGGAGAAGAAAAAGAATCCGGGCATGAGGAATGCATGGATGATTAAAGAAGTTGATTAGGGACCAAACCAAGACCTTCTCCAAGTCTACTCCTACCTCATCACGTCACATTTGGACCATAGAAGGCAAGAGACCAAGTTCTACACGTTTTGGATTCGGATTCGGGCCTCCTGACAGCATCAACTTAAAACGGACATTGCTGTTGATCTAGAAGGGTTCTCGAGGCCCACGAGTACTTGTTGGAAAGCTTATGGAGTCTACTTTCAGATGGCTTTGGTTTCACGTCAAAATTCGTCCTGAGTCATCGGGAATCATCGAAACAAGCCATGTACCTCATCCAGTCCGAGTCAACTTTGGACCTTCGGTCTTGTCGTGGGCTTAGGCCCATAAGGAGGACGCCCCTCCCTGGTTGTTTTGTAACCCTAGGACGTCCCTAACCTATATATATCAGTAGCCGTTGCCTAGGTTAGGGTTGGGTTTTGCTTAGATTATTTCTGTCAAGAACAGTTTCGCCGTTGATCGGTTTGTAAGACCCCAACTCGTGAGCTTAATCATTCATCTGCAATTTTGGTTGCTTTCTATCTCATTCTTGTTTGTGTTCTTCGATTCGCAAACAGGGATTAGCCTTCTCGGCGAGGCCATCTGTGTTCCGGCACGGGTGGTAACCAGAGGAGACGTGGTGCTGCGATTGCGGGGCTCAAGAAGCCGGATCGACGTGTGTTGCGACTCCGCCCAAATCGTTGGTTATCAGAACCTTTCGGAAGATCGGGAACCCTGTCTACATCAGTAGCACCGTTGCCGACTATAATGTGAGAGGGGGAGGTGGAAGATAGAGGGTGTGTAAAGGAGAGGGTACCAGCGTCGGAGGTCATGTATGCAGTAGCACCCGTGTCCATATACCATTCATGTGTAGCAGGTTGGGGAAGCGTCATGGTGTTGAAGGAGCCAGCGAGGGAGGCCTAGTCCCACTACGAAGGGGCCCCACCGAACCAGTTCAGCGGCTGCTGAAACGCGAGGGGCGTTGGTGGCTGCGACTAGGCGTACTGGGCCATTTGGCCCGGTCCGCTCCCACCGGCTTGCTGGAAGCCATATGCAGGCTGGAGGCCGCCGGCGCTTCCTGGTGGCCCAGCGAAGACGAGGCCTGGTGGGTTGGCGAGAGCCGCGCTAGCAAAGGGAGAGCCCACCGGGCGTGGTCCAAGCAGGCCACGGCCCAGTGGGCCTGGCCACATATGGATTGTGCCTGCCCAGGGGTTCTGCAGAGAGGGATTGCCCCTGGACGCCGCTTGCTGGCTTGCCGCCCCCGCCGCCGCCACCGTTCGAGTTGCCGCCGCCGCCCCGGTTGTTATGGCAGCGATTGTTGCAATTCCCGCCGCCCCCTCCCCCCCGGTAGCAGCGGCGGTCTGACCGCCGCCGAATCTGGTGGCGTGGGCAGGGTTGGGGGGCTTTGGCAGCGCCGCCGGTGCCTCCACCGCCGCCGGCGGCGGCTGCGGCCAGGAAGTCGGAGGAGGAGGAAGGGCGGGTCTGGCCGAGCTCCTCCAAGTACAGCTGCGTGCGCAATTTGGCAAAAGACGGGAACTGCGATTGCAAGGTAACCAAACTTCGGATGTGTTTGAATTTTTCAGACAAACCGTGAAGTGCAGCGAGGACGAGCGCGTGGTCGGAGATGGGTTCGCCGAGGTCGCAGAGGGTGTCGGTGATGACCTTGAGCTTGCGGCGGTACTCGCCAACAGGGAGGTCGCCTTGCTGGAAATTGTAGAATTCGGCGGTGAGGGAGAGAGCCCGATATTCACGATGGCCGAGGAATTGGTGCTCGAGGGCCAGCCAAACGACACGCGTAGAGGTGTTGATGGAGAGGACCTCTTGAAGTAGATCGGCGAAGATGGAGCCATATAACCACCCGAGGACGACGCATTCCATCAGCGGCCAGTCGGGGTGGTCGGGCGGGCGCTCATCGGCGAGCACGTGATCCTGGAGATCGTATTTGCGAGCGCAACCAAGAAGATGCCGTGCCACTTGGTGTAGTTGCTGGCTTGGATGTCGAGGACGACGGGAACAATGGACTTGACGTGCAGAACGTTGACGGCTTGGGTGTGAAGAGCCAGGCGGGCGTCGACGTCCAGGGTGGGTGCGAGGTTGGGGTAGAGCGCACCAGGGACAGCGAGGGCGGCGCGGAACGAGCTGGCCGGAGCACCGACGTCAGGGTTGGTGGTGGGGAGGGTGACGGCGCCGGGCCACTGGTATGTGGTCATGGCCGGCTGACGAAGACGAGCGAAGAGGTTGAGGAGATCCGTTGCAGATGGATGGAGCACGAAGGAGCCGTCAATGGCGACGGTTGAGGTGATCGTCGAGGATGGGGGCGGGGGCGCAGCAGCCGCCGGGGTGGCGGAGGCGACCGGTGGTGGGAAGTAGGTAGCGAGGGCGTGGCGTGCCACAGCAGAGGCTCGCTTGGCCGCGTCGTCCGCTGTGGCCGCGGTGTCGGCGGGGACGATCGGGAGATCATCGCTGGGAAGAAGAGAAGAGCGGATGGCGTCGGCGATGGCGTCAACAACGGAATTGAGAGCATTGGAGATCATCGTCGTTGGATCGGTGGAGGAGTCGGAAGAATCCATCAACATGGTGTCAATGGGGCGGCAGAGACGCACGCCGGGGAGGTTTAGGTTGCGGAAGCAATGGATCGTGTGTCTGATACCATGAGAGCAAAATTGGCACACAAGCGATAATCATCCATTCCATTAGGGAGATTACATATAGGCATCAACATTCCATAAGTGTCATCATCGGTTTATAGAACAATACCGAGAGAGCTTTAGGAAGGATGCCAATCAACATAGATATGCCATATATTGTCCAACATCTATAAACAACTCTCTGCCCTTATCCCTATAGTCCCACACCATATTTGTTCCGCACTATACCCATGTATTTGGGACCACGATCCAGTCGCGTTTGGGGCAATGTCCCACAATGCTCCCGTTCCCGTTCCCGGGACGAAGTTCCCGGTAAAGGAACTCACCCATGTTCCACGTTCCATGTGACTTAGGGTATGCCTTGTATCTGACTACTCGAACCATCAGGAAACTGTATAGATCGTATGGTCTCAAACCAGATAGTGAGGTAGATGTAATTGAAAGGCAATGCGAGGGGTTTGGGGGGTTACCTCTAAGGCTAGACAGTCTGCTCGTAGCTCATAGCTCGTAGCTCGCTTGGCTCATGGCCGGCTCGGCTCGGCTCGGTACATTTTTCTAACGACCCTGAGCTGGCGCTTCAGCTCGTTTAAATAACGAGCCAGCTCGAGCTGGCTCGCCAGCAGCTCGTGAGCTTAACAAGCTGAGGGCCCAGCAAATTCCCTTGTCAAAATTATAGCCCAATAGGCCCATTTAACCCAAACCCTAGCTGCTTGCTTGCTTCATACGAGCATACTCCTCCCTAGCCGTCAGACTCTGCGCGAGTACAGAGAGACTCGCACTCGCGGTCGCTTGCCCACACATCGTGTCCTTGGTCGCACCCCCAAATCACATCGCTGGAGTCGCCCCACATCCATCTGGCCATCCCGCCGCTGGCCGCCACCCCCAAATCGCATCGCTAGACGCCGCCCCACATCCATCTGGCCATCCCGCCGCCGACCGCCCTCCAAATCGCATCGCCGGAGCTGCCCCACATCCATCCGGATCCAGCCAAATCGCATCGCCGACCGTCGCCCCACATCCATTCGCCCATCCCTCCGCCGGCCATTGCCCCACTTCCATCCCACTACTCAGCTGCCGCCCTACTTCCATCCCACCGCCAGCTGCCACCGAACATCCATATCTCGCCGCCGACCGCCTCCCCACATAAGGCGACAAGACCAGCCGCCGACGACGGCGCACGGCCAGAGCCTTGACGACTGTAGGCTGCAGCTCTTACAGCTTCACCCTCCCTCCCTGCCGATGGCTGCCTGTCAGCCAGACCTCCACCCTCCACGCCTCCAACTGAGCTAATTTGTTCTTTTTGGTTCGCGAGTTTAACGAGCTACCTCGCGAGCTTAACGAGCCGAACCGAACTGCGTTTTTAGCTCGTTAACATAACGAGCCAAGTTGAGCCAGCTCGTTAAGATAACGAGCTATAACGAGCCGAGCCATAACGAGCCGAGCTGGCTCGAAATCCAGCCTTAGTTACCTCGATTCGACGGGGAATCTTGAGGTGGGAGCAGCAGTCCGCGATGTCGGCGCAGGCCTTGCCGGCGGCGTGGCGGCGACCGTCTTCCTGGAGTTGATGTAAGCCGGGTAGAGCATGCATGCTCCACCTCTTGTCACCGCCACCACCGTCCGTCCGTTGGTGTCTCCACAGATCTTGCAACAAGCCCTAACCCAAAAAGAACGCGAAATTAACCAAACCCATATCAGTGCGCCGCCAGGAGCACGTACGCAAAATAAGAAAGAGAGAGTTCGCCGGAAGATTTGGCGGCGCGGCGAGGTGGACGCCATACCCGAGAATGCTGTTGTGTGCGCGTGCGCCCGCGGCGCTCGGGTTCCCGAAACCCGGACAGAACGGCGGCCACGGGGCTAAAACAAAAGACCTCATCACCCCAGTCAAGACTCAACTCCAACCGTCCATCCTTTCCCACCCCCAACATCAACGGCCCACATCCCTCCCTCCGCCGCCTCTTCTCTATAAACCAAAGCAACACGCAGCTCAGCTTTCCCCATTTCATTCCCCTTCTTCTCTAGCCGCTAGCTAGCTTTGAGTTATTTCTTCTCCCTCGGTCGATCGCTAGAGTAACAGAAAAAAGAGAACCAGCAGGACGATGCCGAAGAACAAGGGGAAGGGAGGGAAGAACAGGAAGCGAGGAAAGAACGAGGCGGACGACGAGAAGCGGGAGCTGGTGTTCAAGGAGGACGGGCAGGAGTACGCGCAGGTGGCGCGGATGCTGGGGAACGGGCGGTGCGAGGCGCAGTGCATCGACGGCACGATGCGGCTGTGCCACATTAGGGGGAAGATGCACAAGAAGGTGTGGATCGCGGCCGGCGACATCGTCCTCGTCGGCCTCCGCGACTACCAGGACGACAAGGCCGACGTCATCCTCAAGTACATGAACGACGAGGCCCGCCTCCTCAAGGCCTACGGCGAGATCCCCGACCACGTCCGCCTCAACGAGGGCGTCGTCGACGAGGACGACGCCGCCGCCCACGACGACTACATCCAGTTCCAGGACGAGGACATCGACAAGATCTGATCAAAGATCGATCCATCATCACTTGCTGCTATTAGCAATGGTATATATACAAGAAACGATCAAAGAATTAATCGCTTCTTATTATTGCTGCTATTGCAAATGCTTGTGCTTGTCACTAGCTAGACTACTTGTGATTGTGGTATGATCATGGTATTGTGGTGTCTGTATAGAAGAAATTTCGGGGCACTTTGTGCCCAATAACCATGGGTTGCTATGACTGATTGATAACCCCGACAGCTCGCTTTATGCGATGTGAATGATTTGCTTGTTCTACTCTGTTTCGTGTTTGATCACCTCTCTGTTGTTCAGCACTAATGATTTTGAGCGAGTACAATTTGAGAATACTTAGACCGGTATGCATTGGGACCACGAAACAGTGGTATTATTTTGACTGATTCTTTCCTAGCCTGGTTAATGAAAGCTTCAACTGGAATGCTTATCTTGTCCTTAGGTTAGGATTTTTCATTCTTTGTTCCCAGCTCATCTTGTGCTTCTGCACAGGTCTGATCTAGCTGTTGAGACATTAATGCAGTATAGATGTCGAACCCAATTTCCATTATTCTGATCTAGCTGTTGTAATTGGTCAGTGGTCTTCTTCTTGTTTTAAGTAATTGTTCATGTTATTATCTAGGAGTTTTGAAAAGATTATCTATTAGTTTTTCGCATAACAAAAGCTGCAGTTTTTGTTCTATGCAGTCTGCTTTGTTACCTGTGTATTTCTGACAGAGTTTAAGCATGGGTGGATGTCTAATAATAGGCTTTGCTTAGGCGTTTTCATTCAAAGAGTGGATTTGTGAACTAATACTATTCTGTTAGCATTATTTAATTTAAAATATGACTTTGTAATAATAAATGGTTGAGTGCACGCCTTATATATGCAGAGACTGGAATAAATCTGTTCCTTGATCTAATTTTTTTCTGACAGAATTGTTTTTCACCCACTAGAGGTGCAATAAAGAAATTAGTGATTTTTTTAATTGCAAAACTAGTTGAATTTATGTACAGTGTGACAGAATCATGGAATAAAATAAAAAGAAACGGTTGCCTACTACTACGTACCTCCGTTGGGGCATATATTTGATTGGCTGGCTCACGATGGTAGGAATATTATGCATGATCGCGGTTGGCATCTTTTCATCTTGTTGATTTTTTTTATTATTGCGAACAGATGATTATTTCTTTCTTATAGGACTATCGTTTGATATTTTAGTTTGATGTTGCTATTGATGATGTATTTATTACTTTATCGAGATCGGACACAGCTGATTTTTTTTTTATTATGATGATGGTGCGGGTTTTTTTCCTTATTCTTGAATCAAATCTGCCCCAAACAAACTTGACTCGTGTCAATATATGCTCAGTATGCTCATGTGTGGATACTGTCTACTCCAACAAAAACCTGCCATGTTCCCCAAACATAAAAAAAAAAGGACCTGCCGTTGCATGCACAAATATAATCAGTTACTAATTTTAATTGAGAATAAAGTGAAGGGGTTTGCTTACTGTCCTACCACTCTCTTGCCAAATTGCTTTGTAACTCCTCTGCTATATTCTCTAGAATTATTGGCCTTCTAATACTTGACGATTGTTCTGCTCTAGATTCGGGTCAAGGGCCTATCAAGATGTATGATCCCTTTCCAATTATTTGTCGAGCTGGTCACAGAAGTAAATTTCTTTGTTTCCATTATCTTTTTTCTGTGTTGGAAATGACTCAGGAATTGGATTCTTCGTGCAATTTGAAGATAATGGGAGCCACACATGCATTTTATGTTTTTTTTCTCTTCTGTCATTGCTACCTTTAAAACATTCTCATGTTTGCTGACATGTGGTGGATGCTTTCTGGCCGGTGAGCTGTGTAATGTGGCATCTCTGCTCAAATGCCTTTGTTGGCACCTGATCCTGCCGGTATATATAGATCAATAGAGCATGTGCTTGACACTACCAATTTCGTAGTAACTAGTGCAAAAGTGTTATGTAGTATTCCCTCCGTTTCAGATTGTAAGACGTCCTATTTTTTGGAAATACTATAGAAGAGTATCCTATAATGCATATATATAAATATATAAAGAGATCAAATAGACCTCCCAAAGAACTGTACAAAGTTACAACAAACTAAGGAAAAAAAATTGTAGCCATTGTTCAAACATTACTTTTTCCTCTTTGTTTGCTCTATGGATAACCAAGGCAAATTCCATCTAGAATCTGTCAAGACAGCAATAAATTGTGGGAGGTATATCTCTGAAGATTTTGTTGTCTCGTGTGATCCAAATGCTCTATGCCATTAAAATGATGATTTCCATGAAGAAACTTTTGTGCATCTTCAGTTGCATATCTGTAAGAGATTCTAGAACTATCAGATTTGGAGTCCTGTTTGGACAAAGAGGAACGCTCCGGATCCAGTAGAAATTATACAAATCGATAGTTTGAAATGACATATTAGTTATTTACTAATAAGTGAATAGGGTTTTCGATCTCCTTCATGAAACATGAAACAGTAGAAGGCATCGGATCCAATCGACTTCATTCCATTGAAATGAACGGTGGATCATTCGGCCGCGATTCAGTGTTGGTTTTGACGGTGGAGGCGTATTGGCCGTGATTCCGGTGGGGGCATCACTCGGATGGAGATGCAAAATTACAGTTTTACTCCTCCACGGCTTTTTTTTTCTTAGATGATCGAACTCTCCAAATTTCTACTAAAAAAACTTTATAAATCCACTATATCCATATTGTTTTATACTGCCAGTAGGAAGCACCGGAGTGAAGCTCTTGGACAAATGATGTTCCAATAGCAGGCTGCTAAGGGGCAAGTTAGAAACAAATGTTGTATTGTTTCCTCATGTTGAAGATTGCAATACAATTGTAGCTTGGTCTTTAAAATTTTTTCCTTCTCAACAGATTTCTTGTGTGTTTATTCTGTCCCTGATAAGCAATCAGAAGAAGACCTTATGTTTTGACTGCACACGGCTTTGCCAAATCCAATGAAATGGTTGTGGAATGATTCTTGTGCCTGTCATACATCTGTAAGCCTTGACAGAAGTGTAAGTGTCTGAATTCCAAATATATGTCCACATGTAGCAACGATTAATATTGTCAGCTAAGATGTATATCTTAATTATCGGCAAAGTTGGTTTTATAGCATTTAAAGTTCACGTTTTTAGTTTTATAGCACCAAAAGTTACCGGCTCACTTTAATAGCATCAAAAGTTATACTCTGTTACTGATTTTGGAACTACCGTTACTGATTTTGAAAGTTACACTATGTATATCTTAATTATAAGGGTGAAGTACATATCTTAACTATAATTCTGACAGTTGTCATATCATATTCTATACCGGATTCCGAGCGGGTGCTGATGGTGTGCAGATGCATTGTAAAATCGTTTGGATGTCGAAGATGATACAGAATTGGTGTGGACTCAGCTCATAAATTGATTAAAACTGCTAGATGTTACATGTATATGCAATCAATACAACATTGAGTCAGGTGCCCAAAGACGAAGGTGCACGAGCGCGTGACAGGGCGTTGTGTTCGGCATCCTGCAGGAGATGCAATGTTCTAAATAGTGGTTGTGGCAACTTTTTTGTATAGTTCATTTCCGTTACCTGTGAAGAACTCTCTCTCTCTCTCTATCTCTCTCTCTTGTTAGCATCTATACTTACTCGATTCTACTATATAAAAATATGATGAAGCCAGGTTGACCTAATTATTTTCTCTATAAAAAATATGAGGTAAGAATAAATTGACAAATGAAAAAGTGTTCCCTACACGTAGTACTAATATGCTAGATTCATTTAAATGGCTTGGGTGGAAAAACACCTCAGATAGAAACGCATTCTCTTGTTGGACAATCTAGTTAGGCAGTAGCACTGAATGCTAAAAAATTTAAACATGCGGAGGCTAGTGTTGAGAGATCAAATTGTGTGTCGGAATTGAGCCTTCGTAGGTTGAATCATATATTGGCATCTAATAGGACAAATAAGTTAACTGACGTTCATTTGGTGATGTGTTGTAATAGAAAAAGGATGAAAGATGGCAAAGAATTCCCACCCTAATGGGGAGGAACCTTCAGGAGAAGACTATTACGTTACACATTGGAGATAAAAGTTAACAAATGTTACCTTACAACCATGTTGCTTTCAACCAGATAGTAAAAGGAGGCTTTGTGGGACCTTACGCTTTCTACTCAATCCCCAACCCGACACACTCTAAGTCGCACATAGGGCCCATTGAAAAAACTATAAAATTTAATCTTTCAATGCACGTGCATGTTACTAGTTTTCTTTAAGAGCACTATGACCTTGAGTAAACATGTAAGGATCATTGTTTTATCATGTTGATACCTACTACAAATTAAGTAAATTAAGTAAAGAACTAAGCTTTTTTATTCAAGGCATTAATTGTGTACCATATTGAATGATATTCAAATAAATATATCATAGTTTTAACTCAAAAAAATTGTATATATAATCCTATGCCGAGCCGATCAGGCTCATACTTTCCCAGCTAAGCCTTGGCCAGGCTCTGGCCAGGCCCTGGTGTGAAAGACCAACCAGCCTCCGGAATGGTCACCTCCGCATGGCTAGCCGAGCCACGACTATGTCGGGGCAAGCTAGGCATGATCGGCCAAGTCAGGGAAAGGCTAGTTGATCCTCCATTTTGTTTGTTTTCCTCCATATTTGTAATCCTGCAAAAACTTTGTGCTACAGTTAACAAAAACTCACTGAACTTCTTAAGTTTCAACGAAGAATAGTGTGGTAACAAAAAAACTTCTTTTGCTATTAGCAGTAGATTGGGGTTTAACTAATGACTGCCAACAACGGTTCAACTGTCATTTAATGTCCCCGGTTCATGAAAAAAAATATAGTCCACATGGTTCCAAGGATGATTTTAAGTTTAATCCAATCTAACAAGTCTATTTTCTCTGCTTAAAACACTGGTTTGATATGATTTTTGCAGCATGTATTAGTTTTCTAATAACACTAAGGGCACCATTTTTTAAGAAAAAAAGTGGTAATGTTTGCAGTAAATGGTGTAGATCATATGGGGAAATTAGTAAAATACAAAGTTCGAAAACACCTTAATGTGGAACTAGCAAGATAGTTCACAGTAATGCAAGAATAACACAAAATCCACACTAAACCATAGCCTGGCACCCACTACATATTTTTTATTAATATTCAACGAACATGAAAAGTGACAACAATGCTTTTGATAGCATGGACCTATCAATCAAAGGGTGTCAATTGTTTGGAAAACTCATCATATAAAACTAGCACAAGAAATTTCATCATATTACAAGAATAAAAAAAATCTAGGATTCATATGCTTACCCATCACAACAATGTATAAGTATTGTAACATCAATTGGAGGAATTAAAAAAGAGAGGCAAAAATCATGTGTCAAGCATCATAGTGATAGAGATGCATGCTCATATCATGTCCCTGTGTATGGTGACGAACTTTTCAAATATTAAAGGGATGATGGACTGTGTCATAAATTGTCAACCCCAGACCATATAAACAAAAGAATACAAGCTTGGCGGATGGAACCAGGAGGGATGTATCTGACAATGTAGATTTCCCTATTCTTTTATTCTGAGAGGAACATGATATTGATGATCTGAAGTCCACTAAACAGAGGGGAGTAATGCCAAAAAAACAAAAACCGTAACACAAATAATAATGATTTTAACGCGACATTAAAACTTTTTTTACATAATGTAATTCTATGTATGGTAAGAGAGAACACTAATGATTATAAGCAAAATTATGATGAAGTTCATGTTGTGGTCTAATATATGAGCTCTATAGTCATCATGCCAACCATTTCTGAAGCTATTAAGGAATATTACTTGTTAATTAATTATCGGTGAACATATATGAGTATTCAAAAGATTACTCCTTTCAATCATACGATCATTTAATCTACTTGATTCTATCAGTTCTTAACACACAAGCACATAATCAATTGATTATTTATCATTTCAATTGTCAAAGCACCTTATATCTTATTAACATGTCATATTCACAGCTCTGCCAATGGATTCAAAATAACTAATTTTTTTCTTGTTGAACCACTAGTCTAGAACAACTTTTTATAACATTACTTATTTTAGTAAAAATTGTGCAAGTAACATTTTTTTGTGAAAAATGTGTTTTCAGTTTACCTGTAGTTGTGTATGTGACATTTAAAAGAAAGTGAGGGCAACACAAATTTCAGCAAGTTAGCGATGCTTTTTTTTTGCCAGGCATATCCCTCCTAAGATGGTCTTGATGGTCCTAGTCATCCAATCAAACTCAGGCTAAATATTCCTAGAAGCACATATTCTTTCAAATATCGAAGAGTCGAAATATGACTGGATTATTATAATGTATAGTTCTGGCAACCATTGTACATATGTGATACTGTTGTTTCGAAAGCTTTGGACTAACTCAGGCTACTAAATTAATCATATGCAACAAGATGACAGATTGAACTCGACCTAATTTTGGTCCTAGTAAATAAAAATCATGTTGGAAAAATGTAGATTAAAGATAAAAAAACATGTTTAAGTCAAATCTAATCAATAAGATTGCAGAAGATATTAAGAAAACCAAATGCATGCAAATAAGATAAGGCATGTGCATCAAACTCTTTAAATGTAACATGGCATGTGGACCAAACTCTTTAAATGTCACATGCTTTCTCTGAAGCAACATGTTGTAAGAAATGTAGCATCAATGGAAAGAGAAAGGACTCAATATATATATATATATATATATATATATATATATATATATATATATATATATATATATATATATATATATATATATATATATATATATATATATATATATATATATATATATATATATATATATAGAATCATCAGGTTAGTACAATTTTCGATAACGTTGGTTATTTTGGCAAAACAAAATAGTGTAAGTAACATTTATGTGAAAAATGTGTTAAGTTTACTTGTACTTGTCTATGTGACATATGGGAAAGTGAGTCCAACACAAATTTCAGCAAGTTAGCTATAGTTATTTTTTGCAAGGCACATCCCGCCTAAGATGGTTTTCATAGGATTAATCATCAACCAAACACACCCTAGATACTCCTAGAAGTACATATTCTTTCAAACATTGTTGGGTCAAAATGTGATTGATTTATTAAAATGTATAGTTATGGAAACTGTTGTATAAATGTGATACTATTGTTTGAAAGCTCTAGACTTACTATGTCTACTACATTAATCATATGCAGCAAGATGAAATTCAACTCAGCCTAATTTTGACCCAAGTAAAATAAAGATCATGTTAGGAACATGTAGCATAGATGAAAAATGTGTTTAAGTCGGCTCTATTGAATAAAATTGCAGAAGATATGAAAAAACCCTAGTGTATGTGTAACAGTCCAACGAAAGAAGAAATAACTATGACAATAGAAGAAAGGTTGGTACAATAAGGCTCAAAATGTCATGCGACTTCTATGGCTTCAATGGAAATACCTAGAACCTCGGAATGGACGGAAACAATCTCTCCTGTTGAGATGTCAAGTAATCTCGGTAGAATATGTGTCACAAAAAATTAACATAAAGGTTTAGACATGAAAGCCACAAAACAAAAGACGTTGAGGAAATCAAAGAGCGCTAACAGGAGACAAGCTTTATTCTATTCTATTGCTAAATCTCCAACCAAAGTACGCAAACACTTGCATAGCCAAAGTTTCCAGTTTTTGACATGCAATCAAAATGCATTCCTTGTCCTCGTCATGCCTTTGTAGTTGTGCTCACAACCGAAGCCAGTATGTTATTCTGAAAAGTACTTGCAAATAGGATTTAGGTATGGTCTTGTCAAACACCACCTCGTTCCTACTTAACCAAAGAGTCCAACAAATAGCATATGCTCCTATTAACATCAATATTTTAACATTTGCATTATAACCCGTCATCCAATTTCCACCCATGTCATCAATGCTATTTGGTGATCTCAATCCCAAAGACATATAGACCAATCTCCATATGAATTTAGCATAATGACAATCAAAGAAAAGATGTTAGATAGATTCATTATGTCCACAAAAACTACAATTCAAATTACCATGCCAATTCCTTTTTGCAAGATTGTCCTTTGTCAAGATCACTCCTTTAAACAAGTACCATAAAAAAACTTTTATTTTCAAAGGAAGTTTTAGTTTCCAAATACCTCTATTCTTATCTATATGACCATCATTAATTAAAGCCGAATACATAGACTGAACAGAAAATTGACCATTCTGATGCAAATTCCATCTAAACACATCATTGTCATTGTTTAAGTTGACATGAAGAATACTTGCAACTAAATTATACCATTGCACCCTAATATTTCCAGTCAAAAATCTTCGAACAGAAACATTAAAGGGAACAGTAGACATTATAGATGCAACAGAAGCACTCTTTTTGCGAACAATGTTATATAAAGATGGATATTGCTGTTTAAAAGGTCTATTTCCAATCCAAGTATCCTCCCAAAATCTGATTCGTGACCCATTATTCACCATGAATGAAACCAAAGCAAGAAAAGTGTCTTTCACCTTCAAAAGACGTGTCCAAAAGTGGGAATCACCATGTTTTTTTGTCACACCAGTTATTGTCTGATTTACTAGGTACTTACGTTTAAGCATCTTTTGCCAAACACCGTCCTCATTTATAAGTTCAAACAACCATTTACTCAAAAGACAAATATTTTAAAGCTCTAAATTATGAATTCATAGCCCCTCTTGTTCCTTCGGTTGACACAACATACTCCACTGAGCTAGTCTATATTTTTTCTTATGACTATCATTTTGCCAAAAGAAACGTGATCTATATTTTAACTGCTCAATTAGCGGCTAATGAATCCATCTGACGATAATTTTTTTTACCCATGTACATTTTGAATACCCAAGTTTAAAATCCTGAGCCCGCTCCTGGCAACTGCCATGGCCGGAAAGACTTATCCGCACGCCGTCGCCCACGCACCTCTGGCAACTGGCGTCCGCAATACAGAGCTGGCCAGGCCGACGAGGCCCTGCCCGGCCAAGCACCGGCCATCCGCCACCTCATCGATGGCCACGCTGGCTGAAGAAACGCAAGAAAGGAATGAAGAAATAAAAGGACAAGGGGTGGCGTCATTACGCTTAAGCATGCATGCAGCATGCTTGGGATGGTAATGACTTGCGTACATCACGGCAAGAACAAGCAAAAGGAAAGAAAATCGATGAAATCCAGAGAAAGAGAAGCATAAGCAGCAGAGGCCGCGCCCACTCCGTCGTTCAGCCGCCGCACGGCCACTCAATCACGACCGCATCCGCGACACAGAGCTGCCAGTAGCGACTGCAACCGCCGTCGCCCGCATCGGCGCCGCAGGACGCAGTGCGCCGCTGCACGGCAAACGGCCGCTGGCCCTCGCAGGCCGTGCTGCCGTGGCGGGCAGAGGCAGACACGCCGGCCGCACCGCACCCGCACGCCGCCGGCCCCTACAACAGGCCCGCGGCAAGCTGCCACTGCATCGGCACATCCGTCCGTGCGCCGGCCGCACGCCACCGCACCGGCCCCGCACGCCCCCAAGGACGCCGCACGGCGCCGCTCCTCAGGCCACCGCCGACCACCGCGTAGAACGACAAGAGAGAGAGCAGAGAATAGAAAGAGATAGGCGAGGGGATAATAATTTTTATTATTTGCTGACATGTAGGGCCCACGTTCCACGTCAGCAAAAACCACCGTCTTGGGACCCAATACATGCGGTTCAGGGACCTCAAGTGGACTTATTCCAACGCAGGTAACGTTTTGAGTTTACGCTGTGTTGGGCCGAACCAAACAGCTCCTTAGGTCGGTGGACCGAAATCAGATATACCCCCAACATGGGCTGCAAACCCAATTCGATCTTCTTCCTCCCCCACGGCATCTCGACTCTCTCCCCTCGGAGGAACCCTAGATCGATGGCCGACGGCGGCGGCGGCGGCGGGGAGGCTGGGTCCGGCGGGTCGGCGCCGGTGTGCAGCTTCGTGAGGAAACCGCCGAAGAACATCCGGAAGCGGCCGACCGCGCGGGCGGGCTCCGACGACGAGGGCGACGACGAATCCTCCGGCGCAATCGCCGCCGCGCGGGCGAAGAAGGCGGCGTCATCCACCAGCAAGCTCTTCTTCTCCTCGGCGGACGGCTCGTCGGAGCCCCGTCGGTTCCAGTACGAGTCGTCGCGGACGATCCAGGCCTCCACCGACAGCCGCGCCACCGCCACGCTCGAGACGGAGACCGAGTTCGACCGCGACGCCCGCGCCATCCGCGAGCGGCAGCTCAAGCAAGCCGAGGAATCCCTCAAGAAGAACCCCTCCGCTCCCGCCTCCGGCTCCGGCTCGGGGGAGGTGTACAAGGGGATCCATGGCTACACGGATTACAAGGCCGGTTTCCGCCGGGAGCACACGGTGTCCTCGGAGAAGGCCGGCGGGTCCCACGGGCCGCTTCGCGCGTCGGCGCACATCCGGCTCTCCGCGCGGTTCGATTACCAGCCGGACATTTGCAAGGACTATAAGGAGACGGGGTACTGTGGCTATGGTGATTCCTGCAAGTTCATGCATGACAGAGGGGACTATAAGTCTGGGTGGCAGATAGAGAAGGAATGGGAGGAGGCCGAGAAGGCCCGCAAGCGCCGGATTGCTATGCGTGGTGGGGATGGGAGCGATGGCGAGGCAGGGGAAGAGGAGGATGATGACGATGATGATGAAGAAGCATTGCCCTTTGCCTGCTTTATTTGCAGAGAGCCGTTTGTTGATCCGGTGGTCACAAAATGCAAGCACTATTTTTGTGAGCACTGTGCATTAAAGGTATGGGGCAGCTTATTCTGTTTTTATTATACATCAGTTTATTCTGCCATTTCTGTATGTTAATAATCATGCATACCATCTGTTAGATTAACTACAACACTAAAATTATTTTTTAAAACTTAAAAGCCTTCAAATGCCAATGGATCCTCCTAGTTATTTTAGTTGATGCAAGTTGTATGCTGAGAGAAATAAAGCTGAAGACCTAGAAATTTCTACTGGTTAATGTGTTTCTTTCCACACAATTATTGTAATCTATATTATTGAGCCAGATACTGGATTTTTAGCACGTACAACCATCAAACCAGAGACCAAGGCAGGGCTCGACAAAACCAAAAGTATCTTATGAGTTGAATTGTTGGAATAAGCTATGAGTTGTTTGTTTCCTTGATAGGAGACTGTATTATTGGGTTTTGCAAGTCTACATGGGGAGTGTAATTTCCCACCCAATAATCTGAAAAAAGCTCACTTGAAGGAGCTTATCAGAGCTTATCAGATTATAGTAATCTGGACTCCAGATTATAATAAGTTATTCCAATAATCTGTTCTTAGAGTACTCTAATAATCTAGATTACAATAATCACAAGTTGAAAGAGATAGGGCCTAAGTTGGATTAGAACATAACAGCGAACATGATATCTTGTTAGAACACTTATTTTTCGTGAACCTGCATTTTCAAGTGTCAGGGCACATTGATGTTTTTTAATTAGTATAAATTTTTGTATTGGATACGTGAATTTGATTATGGTGATCATTCTTTGTGCTTCAGTTCAATTATTGTGATATGTGCAAGTTCTGTTATGTCATTGAGATGTCGAGTGTAGTTCAGTTTCATGCTCATTTGTCATACCTCTTGTGGAAAAGATCCTGACAATTTTTATATGTTTGTGTTTTCAGCATCACTCCAGGAATAAGAAGTGCTTTGTCTGCAACAAACCAACACTTGGCATCTTCAACGCGGCACAGGAGATTCGCAAGAAGATGGCGCAAGACAAGAAGCAATAGTGCCCACTGACTGTTGAAGAATGTAGCTTGTACGACAGAGAATGCTTTTGCTTGGTTACTGTGTCATCTAAAAGATGAGAGAAACTTTAGATGACAAAAAATACAACTAATTAGTTTTGAATTTTATTTTATTTATGTAACAATATCTGCTAGCCTGCTCTCATGCTCAGTCCGGCTCTGCCTTTTTCTTATGCAAATGACCAAATGTATTGCTTCGGTCATGATGTGAGTACAAGCTGAAGTCTTATCTTCAATATGTTACGGAATAGTAGTGAATACTGCTGAGCCAAAATAGATCATGAGGCAATCATAAAAGCTTCATGTACTTGCCAGAATGTTGCGTGGTGCTTTTGTTGGTGCCTGGCGGTATAATACTGTGTTCTCTTCAGAAGTAATCCTGCAGTTACTTTGTAAGCATAGTAGCCAAAGAGGGCTCGGAATTGAAAAATAGATAGCCAACAAATAACAACCAAACTCATGTAAGTTTTTTAGATTCTACTCGCGTTTGCATTTACTGATAATCCTGAAGTTCGTTCATAATTTTCTGTGGTCGCTGGAAGTGGTTTGCAAAGTAAAGCACAACTTTAGTCAATTCTGAAATATGGAAAGGTTCTGTCACACTCAGGCTTACGTAATTTAAACAACCCAGTTTTTTTGGCTTGTTGCGTGCATACTTGCAAACTTCATTAAATGCATTAGAAAAATATCTTTGTAACTGATTATATATATCGGAGACATAATTAGGATGACCGGGGGGAGGAGGTTTCAATCAGGCTTCGCATCCAATGAAGCTTGGTCGAAATTTCGAGGTTTCGACATATGATGAAAGTATATTCCGAGTGAAATTTTGAATAGATTTAAGATGGTAGCTTGTCCAAATTTAGATGAAAAATTGTTGAAACCTGTTGTGCCGCCGGGGGTCGGTATTTCAACCAGAATCGAAAAGTTGAACCCGTGTGCAGTATTCTTCAGGATTCAGGAAGGACGAGTCCTCTCCTTCCTATTCTGTTACTTGAAGTAGCTGTAAGTTCAGAACTTCAGACTGGCCATTCAATTTTTGGAGAGCAGCATGCTGCAGCCTTCAGTACTGCAGCTCTTGTTCATACTCCCTCCATCTGGAGTAGATGACACCGTCTTGGACTTGGTGTACATAATTTAAAAATCTAGAATGTTTATTTAGTAAGTAGTTGTTTAAGTTGATTAATGATGATGGAATGTGGCAACAGATGTTAAGGAGAAAGTACCTGGAATCGGACAATCACTCATGTTGATTGGAAATGAGCTGTTTCTCCTTTTTTTTTTTCTCTTTTTTTTTGTCAGGTCCTATAAAAAGTTAAGAAGAAATTTTTAAATTTCGGATCCTAGCTAATTAATGATAGTAAACATGTAAGATTTCGAGAAGACAAATGGTTAGGGAATATACTTTCTTTATCGTCAGATATTTTTCTTTATATAATATTGTGCGGAAGATGAATACATCAATAGCAATTGTTATGGGTTATGTTCCCCTTAAATGTTTATTTCCGTAGATCTTTGGTTTGTCAGAACCTTATAAATATGCATAATTTTGTTACTTCTATTTTGCATATTCAATTGAATGATGAAAATGACGTTTTTAGATGGAACATTCATCAAAATGGCTATTTCTAGTTCATTCAATATATTTTGCATTAATAAATAATGGTCATATTGAGAAGAATAAATTCATGTGGAAGCTAAAAATGCCCCTAAAGATCAAAAATTTTATGTGGTCTCTATCCAAAGGTGTAGTCCTAATGAAAGATAATCTGGCAGGGAAGAACACAAAAAAAAATTATGAGAAATTAGTAAATTGAACATTATTTTTATTGTCACTTAGCTAAGTTTACGTGGACATCTGTATATATTTCTTTTGGACTTGTGCCCCCAAGGAGCATATTCAATATTTTGGAATGTGGCTTCAGAATGTGAATAAAAATTCAAGAAAACTTATTCTAGTAGGGGTATCTGTTTTGTGTTGGACTGGTTCTTAGAACTGATATGATTTTTGACAAGGCTCCATCGAAATCTTATATGCACATACTATTTAGGGCAACTCACTGGCTCTCGTTTTAGGCAAATCTGCAATTGTATGATGAAGATAAAGAACTATCAGTCTGTTTCACATTGTTAGTCGCTGTCGCTCTGCGACAACGACTTACAATATGTAACGAAGGGAGTAATTAATTCTATATATCGTGCTCTAGAGTCAACTGTAGATATTTGCCAACTTTGGAGAAAGATTTGCAAAGAGATTTCAATAAATGTCTCTCTTTTTGCGTTAGAACTTTTAAGTTCTTTTACTTTCTCATTTCGTTTGTTTCGTGTGCTCATAAGTTGAGCGAATATTATAATAATAGAATGTAGCATCTTGTAAGCAAAGTCCGGATACTCATCCATTATAAAGAAACGAGATGCAGCCATCTTATACTTTGGTTGAACCGTATTATATTAAATTAATTAAGCTTTGCCTGGACCTTCTTGTGCTTCACAAGAATGGAACAGGAAGAGTCTCAACAGGCCCAGCTAGGCCTAGTCTGCAAATGGGCCTAGGCCTATATAGAATTCTTTTTTGGAGGACAATGGTCTACCTAGAATCAACTGGCCGAGGGGGATTGCAATTAATCAAGTTAACCTACCGTGCGTTTGCATCTGTGCTGATTTTTTACCTCACGTACGCGTCACGCTGTCACCGTCTCACGCATGAGCATGACCAGACCGATAAATAAACCAGCACGTGAAGCAATTTGAACGTAGCAATATGTGTGTAAAATAAATACAAAAGCATGCTGAACTATATTAGTACTTATAATTAGGCTATTTATCGACCGAGCACATGGTCGTCATTAGTCAACCAGTAGCGAGATATCGTCATTAATTATCTGCACTTTATCTTTGCTTAATTGCATTTGCATCGACGAGCAGTCGAGCACACAAAATAGTGCCAAATTAAGATCTACTTCGCGTGTCAAAGATTCAAAAGAGCTCCTTCACAACAATTGCCATGCAAAATGAAAGTATAATTTATCAGTGAGAGGCAGTTTTAAGACAAAACATGTTTTCGTGCTTTCAATATATTTTAAATTGCTATAGGCCCAAATTTTTTGTTTAAAATACACTTGTTTTCGTGCTTTCAATATACTTTAAATTGCTAAAGGCCCAAATTTTTTTGTTTAAAATGCACTAACGTGCAACTATATAAATATTTTTTTTCTATAATTGTTTAAAGTAGTTTAAAGTTTTTTTTAAAAAAGAAAAAATACAATATCAGATATGGATTATGTATTTGGATTTTAATAAATAGTAACTGCACTAAAACAAATTTGAAAATTCTAGTTGCACGTTGGAGTAGAAGTATAATTATCTCATAAAATATGTTTTATTTTTTAGACTTAATCACTTCTCTCTGCAGGCCAATTGTACCTTATTTTGTTCTTAGAAATTTTTTTAGATTATAAATACTCCATAAAGGTACAAATCAAAAAAAATTTTGACCTTATACCACATCAGTGCTACAACACCAAACTAACCTAAATTTATCCAAGGTTGAAAGGTGGGTTTATTTAAAAGTTTACGGTGAATGATGCTATGCTCTAATTCGTGAGCTATGATAGTTTTTTGTGAAAGCTGTGGGTTGTATGTATTGCATTTTTACTATAGAAACATTTTCTGTTCTGTTTCATGACCTGGACCAATCATGTATTCTTCATTTTTAAGCCGTTGCTTCGTGTTGGTATTTCAGTATATATAGTCGTTGTACTGTCAATCTAATTATCTTTTATTCGACAAACAAGTTTTTATGACAAATGATCGCTAGATCGACAATGCTGACTGGATATATATGGTTTTCTTAAGGAAATAATAGGCAGGGGTTCTGCCAATCAATTGCTTCCCAAAAAAAAGAATCGGATCGTATGGTTAACCAGTTGTAGTTAAAATTCCTTCAGATTATAAAATTTATAAGATCAGTTTTCTGTAAAGATAATTAACAATGGCAAGGAGTCGCTTAGAATTTCCTGGTAAAGAAATATGAAAGATCGACACCTACACCTCAATAATAATTATCTCGTTGAATAGGAAAATTCTCAATGTATCACCCAGATACATGTCGTACGAGTAGGGGTGCTTCCGGGTTAGCGTGATCAGATGAATTTACTTTCTAAAGTTCTACATTGACATGACTCCTCAAAGTTGGAAACGAATTAACACAAGCTAGCTAGACACTCCTAACATTCCGTCCTGATTGGAATACGATGCTTTGCCATGTCCAAAACAATCCTTGCATTATTTCTTCTCAATATCACAAAGAATCATAAATAATTCACTGTGGACAAAATAGTCTTCCCCATAGATCAACATATATCCACTAAATAATTCACCATAGGCATTTTGTTGCATTTACTTTTCAAAAAGAAAGCACAATAACGATACCCTAATACTAGCTTCTTTTCACCAAGGTTGCTAGGGAGACTTTTTAACATACGATTAATCCACCATGAATTATGACAAAAATAGTAACATTTTATCTAGAAGAAAAGAAACATCACTTGGCATGTTCAGACTTCAGAGCCACCACGAGTCCACGACTACAATCAAGCAGTTCCACGACTCTCGCTACACCACACATATACAAACCGTGTAAAACTTTATATTCAAATTTCGTCCATATACTTCACAATCAGGGGTACACGCACGCGTTGTGCGCACTCGTGATCTGGTGTGACAAAACTTCTCCACAGTTGCACCTTTAACAGCCAAAATGTGTGCTCATTTTGTGAAGGAAAGAACATGAGACAAAAGAAAAAGGTCAAGGAAAAAAAAGGAGGGAAGTGAGAGATGGTATTGGAATCACAATCATTCTGTGCCCCTACTGATCCTGCCGCCCAAAGTTGGCAGGTACGGTTGTCACCTCAGCTAGAGTAGCACACCTGCACACTGGAGAACAAATTCGCTGCGGCATGGAACACTGTAGATGACACAAATGATGTAGTAGGTGTGTTCTTGTCGTCGTCCTCGGCTGATCGATCGTCTACAGATTGAAGTGTTCAAGACAGTGTGGTTGTGGTAGTGGTAGGATCGATCTACCTATGGCTATGCTAGCAAGATCAAACGAACTTTCCCCGTCGCCTTTTGAGGTTTCCCGTGTGGTTGGTCGCCACGTCGAGATTCGGGCACCGGTAGACGGTAGTGCATATGCAGTCAGGCAAGGCAGCCTCTCGAATGTGAATCTTTTGATTAGAGGGATTGCTTTTCTTTTTCTTTTATGCGTGTTTGATATTTGGAATTTCAGAAAAAGCCGGTCTGTTCCATTATTATATCTTTGAAATGATATCCCAGCTTGTTTTTAACGTGGGTAACAGAGTATTGAAGGCTACAAGACTTCTTCAGTACACAAGAACTTTTTTTTTCAGCAAGAAAACAAGAATTTTGTTGCAGCTTTACTATGGGAAATACTTCAACTCGACAACTCCTAATAAAGTTATATGGAGATCCTGTATTTCAAAGGAGGCTTTAAAGTATTTGGATCCTACAAATCCAGCTGGATTTGTTGCCTTGCTGGCTTGGATGACGTGCTTTTTAACATCGAAATTACACAAGGACTTAGCATGAAGAAAAAAGCATTCATGGTAACACTATAAGCAATTATAAAAAAGAAAATAACATGCTACAATTTTTCATTGTAATTTTGAGCTTTTCACCCTTATCAAATCTCCCTTGCCAGCAAGGCGGTAGCAGTTCTGGGGTGCATTATAACAAGATAATTTTTTGAAGACTTATAACAAGATAATTGGACAGTCTTAATTTAATCGATGCAAATGTAGATTTTTTTTTAAAGAAATCATAATTATGGGAGCTTCGTACGAATAATCCATATCCCTATATCAGTTGATGAGATTGCTGAGAGTATGTTGCACTTATGTAATGTAGTATACAACCTTTACATGACAAATAACTCAACTAAAATGCAAAGAAAACTAACACAAGGTAATCATGAACAAACAATTTCCACAAAAAGGGGTGCCCTTCCACATGGTAACCATCATTCAAACGCTAAGACTTAACCAAAAATGAGAGCTGATCATTCCAACAAACCCAAACTGATGTGACAAATTCATCAAAGAAACCAATCAACAAACTCTGTTCTTCCCATGCATTATTCCTGGCTGGTCCAATATAGCCACACAACCCAAGAAAATTTTCTTTCATCTCATTGTGCATCGAGCATTTGTCAGTCCATGTATCATCCCAACTTGTCTTTGGTCTCTCTGAAGAATGCCAATGGTCTAGCACATGTATACCAAGGCGACAATCTGCATGTCCCTCTTTTGGTTGGATGGTTCTGCCAGTTTTCCAAATGGGTGAGGTTGGGTTCAGCACGGCGTTCTGTTTCTTGAGCTGGGATGATAATTAAGCAACCCCAACTTGATTAGTGATCGCCATCAGATTGCCTGGATAGTACGAGATGGATAGGTACAGAGCCAATTTAATCTGCAGGACCAGACAGACAGTGACTGAACAGTCAAGGCAATGGGGGTTCCTCCAGTTGGTTATGATTTGGTCATGTTGCGGGAGATTGTTATCTCCTAATCAAATAGTGTTCCCATGGCCACTTTTTACAGAGTTGACTAGGGATTAATCATGTGCTTGGATGATGACAAAACGAATCGTCAGCACTATTCGGAGGATCCCATGGCATGTCTGTATCAGTGACGCTCTGCTCACGGACTTGCAGTTAATCCCATGCAAAATTAACCAGGCAGGCTATTTTACAGAAGAAATGGAAAATATACAACCAGATTTAAATAGGACAGATGAGCCAGCCTGATTTTTAGATATTTGGATTTCTTGCTTGTTCTTTTTCCATTGCCTTCTTTTCAGAAATACATATCCAGACTACCTTTTTTTTCACTATTTCTCCAATCTCGTGTAGTAAACTGATTTTTTTTCTTTTCAGAACTTTCTTCTTAATACAAGACACAAGGCAAGGCTCTGATTGTTACTGAAAAGAATATAGAATTTATTTCTGTTACTTCAAAATTGTCCAAGAAGCAACAGACCATACAGTCATCCACAGAAGACCTTAGAATGCAGACCAGGACAACAAAAGCAAGGACAATATTTTTGTAAATTTTTTTCTTCATTTTCCAGGTAATATAATCCCCAACACCATCTGGATGGCCTCTACGGCAGGTACAGAAACGCAAGGAAAAATTACAGAGTAGTAGATCGACAAGCATAGCAGGAAATATAAGAAAGAAAAACAAAAGCAGGGCTTAGCTGTTTTAACAACAAGAGCAGCCATGCCCTCCTGTAAGACAGTTTACCCCCAATGGGACTGACAATAGTAGCACTGCACTTGAGAGTACATAAGAGTAGTGCAGCTCAATTTTGTTTTTTTGCTCTCTGCCATACTAATCAACAGCAGCGGATTAGGTAGGTGTGATGGTGAATTAGATTAGCTAATTAAGAGACGTAGTGATGTAATGATATATCCCTTTGGGACTGCTTAGCTAGGGGTAACAAGAGTAGCAACTCTCTTCACTTAGCCAGAGTCAGGAAGGCCTCATGGTGGCAATGCCTCCTGATCAGTGACTGGCTGGTGCGCGAAGAGCTAGTAGTGGCCGCCGTTCTTGGCGGCGGCGGAGGAGTCGACGACGACCTCTGTCATGGCGACCGCCTGGTCGGCCTTGCGCTTGCGAGCCTCCATGATCTGCTGCGTCGACTTGTAGTAGATCGCGTACAAGATCAGCTGCGCTATCGCGAACATCACTCCCAGCCCGTTGGGGATCTGCACATCCAACAACATCACATTACATTCAGAATTCAGTCACTACTATGATGAGAAAAGCTCGTTACTAATTCGTAAGTAGAGTACAGAGTAGAGACATAATCCAAATCACATGTTACTAGTAGTCGTCCTGATTAATTAGGTGAGGCGCTGGCGCTGTCTGGGAGCTGCATCACGCGACGAAACGTGCAGGCGCAGGTGCGGCGCGTCGCGGAGTAGTAGTAGCAGTAGCGTGTGGCAGCGGACAGGGAGGAGCAGTGGATAGGATAGGCAGTGAGTGATGGCATCTGTCCGCTTGCACCATTGATCAATCACCAATCACCAATCTTTCCCCCCTCTCTCTCGGCGACGCAACGCGACGCTGCTGCTACTGCTGCCGCGGCGGGATTGATCAATCCGCTGGCCCATCTGCGTCCGTGAAATCCAATTTCACGGCCACGTTTCAATCCTGGCGTCCTACCCCACCACCAGTCTCTGACCGGCAATCAGGCAGGCCAGGGCCACACGCAGGTGCATGCACACGAGCCGAATGCACGCACACACGCACGCGTTACACACACAGGACAGGATTGCATTCTCGACCACGGACCTCACCTGCCTTGTAACTTCCACACCTACACGATCTGGGCGTGTCACGGGCACCACACTGCACGCACGTACAGGCACTGTACTAGTCGTAGTACTACTACCAGCAATCTCGCCAACAAGCTGGAGATGCACGCATGCTGGTACCCAAAACCAAACCCAACCAACTTGTTCTGGCCATGCAGCAAGCGACCATACCCTACCTTACCTAGTAAGCCATGGCAATCCAATCCAAACGCAACCAACTCTCACTCATGCACAGGCATAGAACTGGTCGCTTGTGAGTGACAACTAGCCATATGGAGTACTTGCACATGTGCAAGGTGCAAGAGAGGAGGAGGAGGACTCCCAAGTTTTTAGGCTTCGTGGTTGCCCTGGCAAGAGAGCAAGAGGGGAGCAGTGGGGCCATGTGGAGTGTGGCAACAGTAATAGCAACCTCCTAAATGCTTGCACTTGCACACACACCATCCTCCTCGACCAAAATTGTTCACATGCCTTCCTTGGTAAACTCTAATGATACTTTGCTAAGTACTCCAAAGTAGAAAGTAGGAGTATACTATCATTAGGTGGAAACGATTGCCAGACCTTTTGTAATCACAGTGTTATGAACGTCTAGAAGCACTTAATTAAGTGGCCACCAAGTGGAGTATCATTGGACTACTTACTATTAGTGGTACATCTTTAGGCATATTAAGTACTGCTGCTAACTCAAGCTTGGTAATTAAGGTGTAAATACAGTAAAAAGGTGGCTGTAAATGATCAAAAAATGGAGGCTTACAGTGATGTAGAGGTCGAAGCGGATGAGAGCGTAGGCAGTCCAGCAGATGCCATTGACCAGTGACGCCAGGGACAGGAACAGGGGCATGTACTCCACGCTCTTAGTCTGGATCACCATTTTCTGAAAACACAAAGAAAATTTTACAACACAAGCTAATTAATCAACATGGTAAACAACAGCATCAACAAATTCACATGCATCCATAGATTTTTTTCAGTACACGGTACATGTAGCAAGAAACAGAGCATGCAGAAAACCTGAACCGACCCCAAGGACAAACTGGTGAAGGCCGCATAAAACAGAGTACTACTAGTACAAATTGCTATAGCTTTCTTTTTCTCCCAAAGGGGACCAGAAAATTAACTGTGGGGCGGGAGAAAAAAGCCAAATCATTGGAAGGAAAAGCGAAAGGAAGAAGAGAGAAAGCAGCAGAAGATTTGGCACTACAGGGCGTGGGCTGCTCAAGCAGATAAAGAAAGAAATGGCCATGCATGTGTGCCTCTGCTATACTAATTTTTTGTTGTTTCTTTCACCCAACCAAAGTCGATCATCTTGGACTCATGGTCAACCGAATAGTAATAAACAATCAACGACTAAATTAATCCCCCCGTTCTTACAATAACATTATTTTCATTCCTTCCACTGTTAAAGTATCAAGCAACCATGCAATTCTTTTGTCACCCCCAGTTGTTGGTGATATGCTGACACCGACAAACCACCTAGCTACTATAATTAATGAATCTATTAGTACCATCTTAATCCATCGAATTAAAATACTAATCACTCAATCTTACTTACTCGCGGTCAATTAAATACTAATCACTCAATCTTTGTCGCATACGACGAGTACGAGCAGTAGTATACGGAATACAGTATAAATACACCGTATAGATTGGGTTGGGAATACGATCGAATACGTACCATGACGGAGAGGGGGGCGGCGTACATGCCGGTGCCGAAGAGGACGCAGAGGATGCCGACGATCATGGAGCGGCGGTCGTGGGTGTGGGCGAGGGAGAGGACGAGGGCGGCGACGGCGGCGACGAAGGCGACCTCGGCGGCGAGGAGGAGGAGCACGCGGCGGCGGACGGCGCCGGCGGAGAAGGCGAGGAAGAGGGCGATGTAGGTGAGCTCGATGGCCATGCCGGTGCCGTTGATGGTGATGACGAGCATGCTGTGGGGGTGCACCGCCGGCAGGCCGTACAGCACCCACATCATGCAGTTGAGCAGCGTCGCCACGTACGGCACCGCCGAGTACTGCTCCACCGATCCCTTCTTCCAGATCCGGATGAACGTCGGCCTGCACATCCATCAATCCGTACACCCATGTCATCCCAAATCATCCATCAAATGGATCTTGGATTTTGAAACTTTTCAGATTTTAAGTGGATTTATTGACTGAATTTCGATACTAGTACGTGTTATTCACAGCTTCTTTCTGCTTGACACGTACGTATATGCATACGTATGCATCAAGAGAGAGTACTAGTAGTAGTACTACGTTTTCATCTCATCCATGGAGTGTTCTTGATCTCGAGATTGTGAGGACTGAGGAGAGGGGAATTGAGAGGATGATTGTGAGTAGTATTAGTAGTACTTACACTGGGGAGAGGAAGAGCACGAGGGCGGTTCCATTGCCTGCAAGATGGGAGGAAAAAAGCAAAACAGAAGGCAAGTGAGTATAATTTGGCGTGAGGAGCAAACCAAGCAAGAAAGAGGAACGGCATATGAAAACGACTCGAATTAAATTCCATGAGGCAATCTGTCCCGCATTTGACAGGGATCAGCGGAGAGGTTGGTGAGGAAGGACACCCGCAACCGAAAGAGAGCAAAAGGAGAACAAAAAAAAGAACAAGGTGGCGAGATGGAATCGACATGTTTGCAGGGGACGGGACTCACCGACGACGCCGATGGCCGTGCGGATGGTGTCCGGCGAGATGGTCATGGTTGCTGCTCTCGCAACAACGAACACGCGCTCGTTGCCGGCGTCGGGAGTGCGGCGCGGCGGAGCAAGCAAACTAGAGAGGCGGGCGGCGGCCGGTCTCTGGATGCAAACAAACAAACTGCAAGTGCAAGAGCCGGACGGGCACGAGCACGGGAAGAAGGAGAATGCCGTCGGATGTTGAGTTGTGAGAGGGCGTGAGGAGGAGGAGGGGCCTTAAATAGAGGGTGAGATCACTCCCTGGCTAGCCGGAACCGGAAGAGAGAAACGCGAAACTCCTTTGTGGTGGCCCCCATCGGTGGCCGCCGTCCCCCTCTCTCTCGTGCGACACAGGGTCACAGGCGCAACACGCGCTCTACCTCTACTCTACTGTAACAACAACAGCCACGACTGGAAGGAAAATCCCTGAGCCAGACCCGTGAGTGACGCGCCCGTACGTGACGGTCTCCGGTCGGTCACTGCTGCTGCTGCTGCTGGTGTGACTCCGGTCTTTCCCTGGTCGCCTTTTGTTTTTGCGTTAACCATCCTTTTCTCTCTTTTTTAATCACGCGACAATAAATACAATATTCGGATATATTTATTCCGTCGCTTAGAAATGACCAATATTCGGTTCGGTTACGTGCGCACCGTCTCACCACCGTCCGGGACCTCCGGGTGACTGTAGCCCCTGTACGTTTACGCACGGCGTGCCCCCTGCAGTAACCGCCTCCCGCAGACAGCAGGACTGCCTGGTACGGTCCTGGCCGTCGGATCTCCATCGCACGGCCCGGATCAGCCGCCGTAGTTGGGGACCACGCTCCTTGTTACGCGCAAATGTGGGTGCTGCTACCTTCTACTGCTGCTGTTGTTATGCCGGCTAGTAGTATTGTCGTATGACAGTCACATGCTTAATTGCATTATGAATATGATATCAACAGGGCATATATCTCACATCGTTAGATAATTTAATGGATGAAGATCATGCATGAGCACATCTTTTGCGCCGAATCTTTGGATGTGATGAAATTATAATGTGCAATAGTGGACAGATGCTGTCCATTTATTGTTTACACACATATTTCTCAGATTCGTTGTTTTTTCCTTTATTGAGAGTCCTATAGATGAATTGGATTTCGATCAATTTCGAGGCATTGATCAGTATAAACATTAAATGGGCTATGTAGAGATATAGATATTGATGTCTGCAGATGCATTTGCCTACGTCACCAGCATATATAGCAATATCTCCGGCAGTCTAACTTACATACTTATACTATTAATATCTTAAATCATTTATATATATTTGGACCATTTTATTTCTTAACTACTCTTTATACGTCCTAACTGAAGAGTAATTGTTCCGACCTGACCCAAATCCTTGCATTAAACAGAGTGACGTCACAAAATGAGCATTGCTCTGTGTATGTTCAACACGTTACAATGGATGCTGCTGTCAATCAACCCGTGCATGGTAAGACTTAAAGCAGTACATATACGCGCTTTGGCTTGGACAACTTGTATGCATACGTGTAAAAATTGGTGTGCAATGTTAATACAACTGATTAAAAGTATATGCACTGATTAAAACAACAATTAAATTAGATTTAATTACACGTACGTACTGTGCAATATTATATTTGACCGACTCTTAAATTGTGATTACCGGTGAAAGTACAGCTAAAATTGATTCTATAACCGAATACTTAATACTCATATGTTTTATAACGTAGTACTCCTTTGGAATGAAGAATTTGTAGGGTTTTGGAAGACTATTTAAATTAAATTCTGAAAATAAAACTCTATTTAAAAGGAACATTTTAACCCTTTTTTTTTGTTTCGATGTCATGAAATTGGTTTTCTAATTAAGTGGAATCAGAAATTATGCGGTTATGCCCTAGTGTCATAGCCGTAATAAGTGCGTTAGGAGCTAGCTACACTGTCATATTTATGGACGAAAGTTGACTTCCCAATTTCCCCCCTACAATTTTGCTTTTCTTTGTTTTTCCTTGCCTGTTTTAATTTGGTTATGACGCCAGGTGTCTCCGTATATATGCATGCTCAATAAATTTATGGCGCTTGTCAACTGCTTAATGGTACCACCAATTACCTCGCGTGAAATATTTTTCTAAGAAGAAAATGTAGCAGATAAACATAAAGAATCAGGAATAAACGGTTGTCAATTAATCATATTAGCCGCCCGAGAGAGGTGGATGGAATTTGGGCCCTTTTTGTTGTCCAGCAAAACACTTTGATGAAGATGCGGCTACCAATCAATCAGTGGCACAGCAGTAGTTAGATATGTATGCACATATAAAATTAATTTAATTTGCACTACTTCTAGTAGTAACCGATAGTCTGATAGATATCTTTACAGTTTTTAGATGATGGATATCTTGGCAGAACTAATACATTATATCATGTGCGTGATATCTCTACAGATGTACTACTACTTAGGTAGCATGCGTGTGGATGATAGATAGATGGATCAAATCACAATGGATCAGGCCGGCCATGACGTGAAACACAGCTGATTGAACCGGCCGCGTTTGGATTGGTAGCTGGTCAAAATGCACGGCACATATTCCAAAGACAAGAGTGTCGAGCACCCAGGATTTATACGTACAGTGCATGTAGCGTTCATGCAAGTTAAGTCGATTAATTGGTACCGTGTCGAATCTTGCATTTTGCTCATGCATCATCCTTTAATTTGTCAACCCTATCTATCAATCTACTCCTATCTACACCTGTGCGAGGATGAGTGGTAGCTTTATTATCGCGTACACGTACTAACTCGATCGAACGATATGTGCTACGAGCATCTATATGCATGTACAGTGGTAGTACGTAGTAGGAGTACTAGCATGGCCATAAATAATTAATAAACGCGTCTCCTCTTGTACCGATATACCGACTGTACTCGTAAGATCTTACGACATATTTAATCGTTTGAGGAAAAATGTACAAGCAGCGGTAGCCAGCAGTGATTGACCACCGGCTCTTGCATTTACACTTACGGTACACTTTTTGACACCCTTGAATTCTTGACTGATAGAGCGGGCGGCACTACCACAGAAACCATCATCATCAGTGTTGTGTGGGTTATTTTAAAACCCAAAACTAATTATAAAAATCAACACCTAAAAACTCCTGTACTATAAAGAAAGACACTGATTTCATCAGTACTGGTTGATATAAATAACCGAGACTGAAACACATTTAGAAAAACAGCACTAAAGTTATTAGTTTATATAAATAATCAGGACTGATAATAACATCATATTAGTGTCATTTTTAAAAAACTAGCACTAATTAGTTCTGATTAATATAAATAACCGGGACTAATATGTGGAATATTAGCCACGAGCCAAGCCGATACCCGCACGTCAAAAGGCAAGATGGGAGTACGTAAAGTCCACTTCTCACTCCGCTTCTATCTCCCGAGCCCTTCTCTCTTCTTCTCCTTTCCATCTACTTCTCTCATCATCGGTACGTCTGGCAGCCAGTGTAAGCGCAACCGCGGGAGTGGTTACGGTCGGCCTCCTCCTTCGTTGCTATTCGACTCTCCCTCTCGCGCAACTATCGTCGGGCTTGAGACGGCTAAGATCCGCTGCCGTCGGGCTCGATTGGGACAGTTGCGATGGGAGTCAGCATCATACGGCATGAGTGGCAGTGCCTGACGTGGAGGTGTACGATGGCCGGTGTTGGGACGATATACGTTGATATTCTTGAAGCTTATGATTTTGATGATTTTTTATTGGGGAGTAATTTCTACAACCAGATAATATTAGATCCAGCTCGAAGAATCAGCTCGATTATTCGAGCCGAACCTTTTTTTTTTTGGCTCGTGACACTGGCACCAGTGCCGGTTCTACGATTGGCAATGACCGAACTTTTTTTTCTTTGTCCTGTGACACTGGCAATGCCGGTTCTGTAACTATCACTGGTGGCGCTCCCTCTTCTACTCAGCCATCTTAGTGCCGATTAATTAATCGGCACAGAAGCCAATTACTAACTAACATAAAAAAAAGTCTATGGTACTGTAGGATAGATTGAGATTTTCCGACATTTACATATGGGTCTATACGTCAGCCATTGTGTTCCCTAACTTTAAGTTAGATCAGAGGAGTTGAACGAGAGAAAGGGATTTTTTTTTTTGTTGTTGTAGAGATAGATTTATTACGTGTACTGAAGGCCGCCACAGGCAACATGCAAGAAAGAACAATCTTAGCCTAGCTAATAGGTGATGATCGAGTTTGTAGGTGGACATTATCTATTCATGATTGATCGAGAGTCGTCGTACTACTTTGGCTTCCAACCAGACCAAAACGATCGATCGGCCGTGTATATGGATCGACCCAAGATCGATATGGATGGATATGATGCAACGGTGGCCGGTCGCCGATGCCTTTACAGCGCTTAATTAAGCTAGCTAGCTCGTCTTCGCGGCGGCGTACGCACGTACCACGTCGTTGCCTTATTTGACGCCTAAAGACTAGCTTATCCGACGCACGAGCGAGACCGGAAGCGCCCCGATGTATGGGAGTGCGCGCTCTCGCTCGCTCGCGCGCAAGCTGAAGTGGCGGCGGGTCAGAAACGCGGCGCGCGACCGAGGCGTAGCGTACACAGTACTAGTAGAGCCGATCGAGCCATCAATCAATGCGCAATATGGATACTGGATAGGAACGAGAAACAGATGGGGATGGCTTTCTTCAACAGTAGTGTGATTAATATTGCATCGATCTGATCCGTCCGTCGATGGCTTCCAGAACGTTCAGGCGGGCGCACACTACGACGTCAGCCGTCAGAAACCGTATCCGTATCACCGGAGGATATGTATACTTACGTGTCAACAATACGTACATGTACGTATACAGTGTATTAGCCGTAAAGCATCCGTATTTATGTATATCGATCGACGCGAATTAGCTGTAGCTACCTATACCTAAGATAACGATCGATGGCCATGATCAAGGGGCACTATTTTAATTGAATGGACATAATCAAGAGGTATATACCACCATTTTTTTAATATAAAAAATGATAAATCATGTTTAAAGTATATTTGATAATAAAGTAAATCAAAAATAAAATAAATAATATTTTCAATTTTTTAAAATATGATAAATAGTCAAATATTATAAATAAATAGTTAAAATTTTGTATAATACAGAACGAAGGGGGTATGTATATATATTCGGTTATCCAAACCGTATATAATGTGCGGTGCTTCACCAGTAACTCACATTCAGTGTAACGCCATCAAATGTCCGTTTTCTAGTAACTGGAAGTATATTGTTCAAACGTGAACCGTGTCAGTTCGTCACGGTACGTCGGCGCCGTCTGATGAATAATAGGATCAGTACGTACTGACTACTGACGATGCACGATCGATCTTCCACGTCAGACTTAAAAACCATGGCTACATATCATACGTGTCTGATCGATTGTTTGCCCTTTTAAAACAAAATACAAGCGCGACATGCACGTTGAGATACTTGTACTGAGTGAGAGTGAGGATCTCTTAATTAAAAAAAATATGCATGTTGCGTTCTTCACGGTATAGGCCACAGGTTTGCATGCATGGCCGACACTAGTACAAGTTGATTTTTCCAGGCAGCTACAATTATTTTTATAGGAGGCACAACAATTAAACTGCGTGTAAAAATGATGTATGGTCCAACAACATCGATGTCACCCGCCCGCAAAAATGATTTTTTGTGGACAGGGCACTAGGTGTCCCGCCTAGAAAAATAGAGGCATTTTTTCGGGCGGGGCACCTAGTAACTGCAAAAATGCATTATCGATCGATGCGAGTTAGCTGTAGCTACCTATACCTAAGCTAACGATCGATGGCCATGATCAAGAAGTATATACCACCATCTTTTAATATAAAAAACTAACCAATCATGCTTAAATTATACTACTTTTAATAATAAATTAAATCGAAAAAATAAATAATACCTTTATAATTTTTTAAATAAGACAAATAGTCTAACATTATTAAAATTTTGTATAATACAGGACAAAGGGATTAGGTATATACATTTTGTTATCTTTATTTTTAGAACATACATTTTGTTATCCAAGCCGTATATAATGTGCAGTGCTACACCAGTCATTCGATCACATCCAGTGTAACGCCATCAAATTATATAAATCGATCATTTAAATAACATATTAGTCATTTACTAATAAGTAAATAGGGGTTTTCGATCTTCATGAAATAGTAGAAGGCACCGGATCCGATCAACTTCGTTCCATCGAAATGAACGGTGGATTGTTCTGCCGCAATTCATCGTTGGTTTCGACGGTGGAGGCGCATTAGCCGCGATTCCGGTGGGGGTATCACTCGGATGGAGATGCAAAATTACAGTTTTACTCCTCCATTGTTTTCTTTTTCCTTAGATGATTGAACCCTCCAAATTTCTACTGAAAAAAATATATAGATGTAATAGATACATATTGTTTTATACTGCCAGTAGAGAGCACCCGAGCGAAACTCATTAAATTAATGTCATTTTTTAGTACTGGAAGTATATCGTTCAAACTTGAACTCGGCGCCGTCTGATGAATAATAGGATCAGTACTGACAACTGACGATGTACGATCGACCTTCCACGTCAGACTAAAAAACCATGGCTATATATCATACGTGTCTGATCGATTGCTTGCCCTTTTTCAAGAAAATACAAGCGGCGAGATACATGTTTTGTTTTCCACGGTATAGGCCACAGGTTTGCATGCATGGCCGACCACTGCTACAGAAATGACTTTCTAATACAGACGTGAAGGGTTTTCGCAGGTGGGCACCTGCTGGTATGAGAAAATAGAAATTTTTTCACAACGACGGACACCCATATACGGAAATAAATTTCTACATACCAAATAAAAATTTGATCCCCACCCCAAAAAAATCCGGCCTGTGGCCATTGCCACCACCAGATCAGGTCATTGTCGCACAATATTGTCACCGCCTCGGATCCTACCCATCGTCGTCATCGTCTCACGCACTTGCCGTCACCAAATCCACACCTCGGAGTACCGTTGTGGCTGTATCCATGTCTCGGAGCGCCAACACTGCTAGATTGGAACTGTGCCTTGGCCAATTCTGCACCTCAGAGTGCTAACGCAGCCGGTTCCATGCTGAGGAGCATTGCCGCGGCCAGATCCGCGCCAGGGAGCGCCTGACGGCCGCTATACACCGGCGCTCGCCGCCACTCCTTGACCATTGCACAAGACCTAACCCGCTCGTCGTCGCCACCTCACCCCGCTCTTCTTGGTTTTGGATTTTTGCATATGTGCCACATGCCTGCAGTCTTAAGGGGTTGTATGGCAAGATAATTTTTTAAGTAGTGGACATGGTTGCAATTTGTAAAAACGACGTATTATTTATGTTTATGTCGCTATCTATTTTTATTGAAAAATCTAAGTTTTGGATAGTTAAATTTCACGCGTTTGCACTGCTATATAGAAAAAGAGGAAATTTGTATTACCGCTATAAAGAAAAAGGGTAAATTTTGATTATCTGAAGAAACAATATTCTAGAGCAAAATCAATACAAATTTGTCACAAATTAACCGCGCGAAATACCAACAAATTAAGCATTCGTACGTACATGCGCGCATATGCAGCTGGTCGGTCGATAGGACAGTCGACAGGGAGGTAGGCCGGCCGGGCAGGGAGATCATACAGCGGAGTGCGTTCGCGATTGCAAGTACAGCGCGTGCCGGCCGGTAGCTGCTGCTGCTACTGCGGTGAGCACGATATATCCGTGGACGTGTGTCTCTCCTTGCTTTGGCGGTTCCACGCGTCCCTTCATCAGTTTCGCCGTGCGCGCGCGCGTGTGGTGCCGTCCTGTCCCACATCATATCAACGGACCAACCGATCGATCGCACCAAACGACAATTAACGTTACTACCTGCCATGGCCACACACACACACACCAAATGAATGTGTAATGCGTACGTGCTCTCGTGCGACAACGTGCAGCATGTTCGTACGTTCTTTCACTTCATCTCTCCCAAGCTAACCGTAAGGGGCACGACCAGCCTAAAACTGCTGCATGTTAGCTTACATATGCATGAGTGTCCCTGCGCCCCCTCGCTCCAAAATTAGGCCAGGCATGCATGTGCCCATAGGCGCATAGCTAGCTCTTGCATATTACGCAGATATTTCGCGTGCGGCACACGCCCTCGATCGATCCGGTAGCTCCTTCTAGCAAGCTACTAGCTGCGACCGGTCGATCGAGTTGATTTGATCGATCCGAATGCATCACATGAGAACTAGCATCTCTGTACACTGACAAGAGAAACATGTACTCTTCTTAATGATATCTAGGGATCTATTTCCGTATCAGTTAATTTTCATACTAGTAACCTTCGTACAAAAATATTTAAACACTCAATATATATTTACTTTGGTCTTACTGATTCGTATCTCTGATTAATATATGTAGTATAAAAACTTATTGATTCAGATTTTAGAATTATAAAATCATGAATATACTATAGTTGAGACTTCATACTGATTGACTACAACTAGGTATTTTGAAAAATATGAAAGTATGAAATAACAAAGAAACCTAATTAAGACTCATACCAAGTACAGTTTAATTAATATTAAATATCAAAATAATAATTTTAATATCCTACTATTAAGTAAGGAAGATGACATAAACCGAGACGACAAAACAATCACGGTCTTCCATTTCATCAATTATGAAATATTATGGAAAATATAATTCAGATCGACTTTTGTCCGTGTACAACTTGGTATCAAATTAGGAAAAAAATAACTGAAATATGTCGAACCTAGTAAATAACTATTTACTAATTTTGGATTTTTGTAATTATGACATAAGAATTACTATGACTGAGATCTATACCAATCATCGCGCCTGCCTGTCTGCATGACTGCACATAAAAACCAGTTCATAAGTCCAATAAGTTTTTTAAAAAGAATCAAACAAAATTGTTTTTTTGCCAAATCATGTTCAAATTTCACTGGTTTCTGTGGATAATGGCTTGTTATAGCTAGAATAGTTAGCCACTTTTTCCGTACTAAAGGATTTTGCAAACCCTGGTCTACATCGAGTACAAGTTTATATTTATTATTTTTTAATTTTATGAATCCTCATATTCTGTGGTGATCACCATATAATTTAGCCATAGTTTTGATATATGTACACACATAAATTTTCTTTTCTAATTAACATGAGAATTTCTAGCTTTCAGATTAATGTGAAAGTTTCTAATTTCTATATATTCTTGGATTAATATGCATGGGGACTATATCGGAGAAATACTTGCTTCCCTGGAGTTCCCACTTTAAATTATTGTCTTTTTTCTTACTACATGCTTCATTAACTATATCGTGTTTAATCTTGAAATCATTTTGAGGCGACAGATATAAATCACAAACTGTATACAGTAACTTTTCATAGATTTACTTTTACAACTATCTTTACATTACGTTTGATGTGTAAAATAGTTGTACGTAAGCAGAAGCCAGCAAACATATATAGTACATATGATGCACGCTAAAGCGACGGGAAGCAACGCATGTGCGTCGAGCACACGGCTAGCAAGAGCATGCAGTACTTTCATCGAGCCAGATAATACGAGCCCAGGCTGCCGAAAGCTAGGTCCGGAAAAGGGAGTAGACACATACATATATATCTGTGGCTCACATGCATCGATCGAGAATTCCGCAGAAGAAATGATCCGCCGTGCAGGCGTTTCGTGAATCATGGGCAACCTCGTTCCCATTTCTGATCAAAATCCAGATGCTAGCTAGCAAACAATTGCTTATAGATATATGGGTCACATAGATGGTCGACCATGGTCACAGTCTGGCCGGTACGTCGTGATTAATGAACAGCAGGATGTATCGAATCGATTTGGGTAATGTTAGTATCTGTTTGGACGGAAAGATGTTTGTTAGGTTTGCCTGTTTCACTGATTGGCAGGGATCGAAGCTTGTCTAGCAGGCTGACCCTGCTGAGAATTGAAGCACATATCACACGCCATCAACAAAGTATACTGCGTGCGTGCAGTCTGTGGCCGCGTGCGATATGTGCTCGCTACCTTGTGTATGGGCAGAAGATATTATTTGTATCTGACAAGAAGTTGCATTTTATAGATTGATCAATCATTTAAGCTTCATATATTTTTTATTGGTACCTCTTAATTTAATTACAAAGCGTTTTATTTTATAAATTGGATGGAATGAAACCACCTTGCTTTTGGGAGAAGTCTAACAAATTAAGTTTATGGATTCTCAAAGTGCATAATTTTCTCAATGTTTGTCTACCTAAATAAGAATGTATAGTTTAGTTTGTTCCAACAGTCTTTTCCACCTTTATTTTTTAGACAATGAAAAAATTCCAACCGTCGTACCAAAAAAAAAAAAACAGACTCCAATTCATCGAACAACCCATGCTTAGTTTGGCAGACTGATCGATCACGTGTTTCGTTACAAAGAGGCGTCTTGTACTACTTTCACTTTCTGAAAAATAAATTGTATGCTATGGACACGCAAATGAGTGATCACCAATTAAGCAGGTGACCATGGCGCTACACATCCTCTGTTCTGAGCCCTTCTGAAAATCTTGGTACTTAAAATACTGTTACAAGCGTGTATCAACCTTTTATTTTAGGTAGAAGTCCTTTTAGGCTTATACGAGAAAGATTAATTAAGATAGATCAAATAAATAATTTTCTACCCATCATTCTTTAGGAAAAGACGTGTTATTGCTTTGATCAAAATAATTACTAATACTGGTTCTAAAAAAAAAATACTAATACTGGTCGCGTACCACTGGAAGGAAAAAGAAATGAAGGGAAAATAGATTCTTTTTTTTTGGGGAAGGGAAAAATAGATTCTTGACATTCCTTAAAGGGGCAACCTTAAATTATTAACGATTTTCACCACTATTAATAATCTGGTTTTCTGAGTTAAAAAAAACTGGTTTTCTCAAAGTTAATTAACATACATAATGGCAGTAAACCGTAAACCCGCTGCACATACACAGTATGCTGAAGAAAATGCTTATGTTCGTACGTTCCATGTGCCTAGCTAATGCTCAATCGATCGATCGAATTGAATGTGTGCACCTCAACAAAACTTTATTCCTGAAGGAAATGAAAAAAAAGGTAACAGGTGTACGATTGGCTTGCATGCATGCCTATGTGCCCAGATGGACCCCTAAAACCTCTTCCAACAAATTAAGATTCCATCCAACCTACCACCTACCCTACAGGTGTCACTACAAGAAGCCCCCTGCCTGCGGCAATCTAGGTTTTTTTTTTCTTCCTTCTGGTGATCATCTGGGGCTCGCTCCTATGGCATGCACAAACTGTAGCACAAATGCACCAAAAAAGATGTGGACGGCACAGAAAGATGTGTGCACGATGAGTGACTCATCGATCGCATGGAATGCAATGATCGATCGATCGATCGATGGAGATAGATGGCGGCGATGTTGTCATTGGAGCAGCTAACTAGAGAGCAAAAAGGCTGCATGGCTAGATACGCATGCCGTAAGTGCCACTAGCTAGTGCATATGATCGATGTATGGGTGAGGCCATGGTTAGGCACATGGTATCGATGCCCTTAGCCGGCATGGAGAGAGACAAGAGCTGGCCTTAATTTGATCTAGTGCTCAAGCTGGTTAGATCAGTACATGTAGTTTATTGTACTACTCTGAAAAAAACAACTTTATGGATATACTTGTGTATATTTAATCATTAATAGAGAAACTCCACCTTATATATATATA